>JARQOC010000004.1:513655407-513850869 GCA_033576535.1 Allobates femoralis
ACCATCCTGGCTTCATGTCGCTAATCTACTCAAAACAATAACGGGATTGGACTTACAGATATACCACAACTGACCATTCTTAATATCGGCCTGGCTGAGGTAAACCGAGACTTCCACTCAATCATTTCTAATGTTCTAACGGCTTCCGACTAAGTATAGCTGCTAAATGGAAATCACACCATTGATAAGTGAGGTTGTGAGCAGACTCAATACTATCTTTCATCATGAATATTGGCTCTCCCTAAACTTGATCCGCAGGGAAAATGTGCTTCATAACTGGCTTGGATGGTCCTCGCATCCTTTAGCTGAACCAATATAGTGATATAGTTTATCCTATTATTGGGGATTTGATATAATTATTTGTCTTTAGATGTTGGATTTCTTCTGATGGGCAATCTTTATTCCTTCCCCCCCCCCCTTTTTTTTTTCTCCCCCTCCCCACTCCTCATCAAACCTCCCCCCTCCCCCTCTCTCTGATCCCTAAGTTTCTATTGATGTATGCGCCTGTGATGGCAGCTGTCGCAGGCTGTTTTTTCGCTTTTCATTGTAACCTTTTATGACTAGTTGTTTTATTTTCTGTGATTGATGTTTGTCAACTTAAACCTCAATAAAAATCTGTGGAGAAAAAAAATCGCAAGTAAACACAGGTTAATATAAAGGTACAAAATGCTACAGTCCGTTACGTTGTGTTTTTCATAGGGTACAATGTTTGCGTTAGTATTGTGTTTGTCTAAACAGAACAAAAACTCCTTTGCGTTTGGATTAACGCATACCTACAAACGCAACTCTTGTTTTTCTTGTGTTTGTATGCATTTGGTCAATACAAGTCTATGGATGCGTTAACGTATTCGTTACATTGCGTTTTTGCTGTAGGGAAATGGATCCATTAAATGGGAATTCCAGTGAGAGAAAACATTTTAATATAGCTCCTGCCCTGCAACATGATGAAGCAGAGCTGTACACTGCAGTTCTAGGATCACTTATAATTCAATAAAATCATACCTGCTCCTCGGCTCTGGCCCCCACCTCAGGGAACCCAGAATCTACAGCCTGTCAGCTTCATGTAAGAGCAAAAACCAGGAGGTGTGTCGGGGGCATAGATGTTGGGAGCTGCAGGATCAGCATATATTCACGCACTCTCACAATTCTGTTTAGTGAGGGGGCATGGCATGGGGCATGCAGAGATTAAGGTTCCCTGAGGTGGGGGCCAGATCAGAGGAGCATGTATGAGTTTATCTATTTATAAGAGATCTATAGATCCTAGACCTGCAGTGTACAGCTCTGCTTCATCATGTTGCAGAGCAGTAACTGTATTAAAATGTTTTCTCTCACCGGGGTTCCCCTTTAAATTCAGAGCAAAAATATAATGTAGACCTAGCCTAACTCTTCTGCCTTATTAGTGAATGGATTAATTGGGGATTTCAACTAACTGTATTTTGAAAATGTTCATGGGAATGTTAATATAAGAATTCATCTTAGAGCATAGGATCAATATTAACTTATTCAAAATGTTCGGTACCCCAAATTGCCACCAATAGCATTCATCTCAACCCACAAAAAAACAAATCTCTCAGGTCTATCATCTGTTAATGGAAATATATAGGCTTCCAGGTTGCAGGAAGAACAAGGGCTCTGGAAAAGTGCTATGACTGCCCCCAAATTAGAAAACCAGCAAAGCCTGCTCTCCCAAATCCCAATGTCCCCCTCTTTTCTGAGCCCCACAATGTGTCTAAACTACAGTTAATGTCTACATATTTGGCACTGTTTCAGTGAGAAAGCAGGGTGGCAAAACTACCAGCCTGACCACCACCAGCATGATCAGGCACATGGCAGCAAAGCACCTGACTTTGTGGGCCGAACCCCACGGTCCAGGAACAGTGTCTGCAGGTGATACCGCTGCTTCTGCCACTGTTGTGCATGCAAGCCAATCCACTGTCCATAGTGCATGCGAAGATGCCTCCAGTCCTGCACCTGTCATTGCACAATCTGAAATACCACCATCAGCAACCAAGTCCATGTCCTTGTCCCAGTGCAGCATTCAGTTGTCCATACCCCAGTCCTTGGAACGCAAGCACAAATATGCAGTCAACGCCCCACAGGTCACACTACTCAATTTGCACATTTCGCTTGAAATGTTGCCTTTTAGGCTAGTGGAGATGGAAGCATTCCGCAACTTGATGGCGGCCGTCCCTCATTACTAGGTCCCCAGCCGCCACTATTTCTCCCGGTGTGCCATCCCCACATTACACAAGCACGTGTCCCAAAACATTAGCCGTGCCCTTAATGCAGTTACCGGGAAAGTCCACCTCCTCCCGATGCCAAAGATTGCGGGCCCTAACTCAATCAGGGTTGCACCCACAGTCTACAGCTTTTGCACATCATCCTCCTCAGCCTCCTCCTCCTCTTCAGCCTCCTCATCAATCAGAAGCTCGAAGCACTGCAGCACTGCCTCTGCCAAGCGGCAACAGACTGTGCTGAAGCTAATATGTGTAGTTGACAAACCGCACAATGCTGAAGAGTTGTGGACAACTCTGAAGGAGCAGGCAGATCTGTTGTTCACACCGCTGAACCTACAGCCAGGCATGGTCGTGTGTGACAATGACCGGAACCTGGTGGCGGCTCTGAGGCGAGGCAAGCTCACACAGGTCCCATGCCTGGCCCATGTGTCTACCTTGCGGGTCAGCGGTTTCTTAACTCCTACCTGAAGCTGTTGGATCTGCTTGTCAAAGTACGCCGCCTGTGTGCCCATTTTAGAAAGTCACCTAATGCTTCAGCTGCCCTTGCCCGGGTTTCAGCAGCGTTTGCAGCTTCCGGCTCGCAGACTGGTGTGTGATGTCCCCACGCATTGTAATTTGACACTGCAGATGTTGGTCAGGATTTGTGGTCAGAAGAGGATATTTGTTGACTACCAGCATCAACAAGGCCATCCATATGCTGACAGGCTGACTTATCAAAATTAACAAGGGCTGGATTGGGCCAGACTTCTCAACACCACCAAATGATAGCAGAGTAATATAAACTCAAAGATAGTGTCTTTTTAGGGAGGTATATTCCCATGCTCCTCTTCACCCCGCACACATGGGTATACTCTTCATGATTTTGGCTATATGCTGTAGTCCTCCTCCTCCATGATGTTTCACCCACATAAGATTTTTAAAGGGTGTTTATGATGCCCGTAAGAAAAAAAAATATACAGCATACTCATGTATACCCCCCAGGTGTAAATGTTTGTCAGTCCATACTTGGTGCATGGGCATTACAAGTATAGGAGACCCACTCCTTTGTAATGGGAACATTGTTTTTATGAGGCCCTCCTCCACGTCTCTTCCAAGGGGCATCAGAGTGCCTCCCAATTTTTGGCACCCTGCATAGGGCAACACTATGGGAGACCCACTTTCTAATAATGTGAACATTACTTAAAGAGGCCCTCCTCCACGTCTCATCAAAGGGGCATCGGAGTGCCTCCCAATTAAAAAAAAAAAATCTTTATGTAAAAAAAAAAATATAACACACCAACACTGTCTCACAAATGAGTATGAGCCCTTAACATTTTCCCCAGGAAAATCCATTTTGGTTTCGTTTTTAGCCGTTTTTTTGTGAGTCCGTAAAAGTGACGTAACACTCTGACAACATTGTTCACAGCAGTGACCTGGGAGTCAGAAATGCTTACAGGGGTCTTCCCCATGCTGTTCCCATGTCAATTGAGCTCTGTTCTTATATATTTTTGACATTTTTAGGGTTTATGCAGACTGCCGGGGTTGTCACCGGGAAAATGCTCGAGTTTCCCATAGGATAACACTGGGCTTGGTGCTTGGGTCAAGCACCCGAGCATCTCGATATGTTTGACCCGAGCATCAAGCAACCGAGCATTTTACTGCTCGCTACATCACAGTGCATAAAATGGACCAATAAATCACATGGTATTATTCTTGTGAAAATTCAAGATTTTATGTTAATTACATTTTTGCAATAAAAATGAATTTTCACATATTCACTGCTGCACATTATAAAATTCTGTGAAGTATCTGGGAGTTCAAGGTGCTCACCAAATATCTTTATAAATTATTTTAATGGTCTAGTTTCTTAAATTGTGTCACTTGTGGTGGTCTCTATTGTTTTGGCAGATCAGAGGCTCTACAAACGTGACTCTGTGTCTACTATCTATTCCAGAAAATGTGCTTGGCAATTAAAATGGTGCTCTTTCCCTTAGAAGCGCTGCTATTCCTCAAACAGTAGAATTCCACCACATACAGGTATCAGTCTACTCAGGAGAAATTGTACAATAAATTATATGGTGCATTTTCTCTTTTTATTGAGAAAATTGGCCTGGTCATGCAGGTGAAAACAGCCTGGAGGGGTGAGGGGGTTAACATTGAAGTTGATCCATCAAAAATGAAAAGTTATGGAAATTGATGAAAAAAATAGAAACAGCATTGTGAAAATATTTCAATTTATTCACAAGTATGAATGATAGCACAGAGCTCAGTGTACACTGCTAGAAAAAATAAAGGGAACACTTAAACAACACAATGTAACTCCAAGTCAATCATACTTCTGAGAAACCAACCTGTCCAGTTATGAAACAACACCAATTGTGAATCAATTTCACATGCTGTTGTGCAATTGGAACAGACAACAGGTAGAAATGATAATTACCAAGACACCCACTGTAAAGGAGTGGTTCTGCAGGTGGTGACCACAGACTATTTTTCTGTTCTCAACTTTTGATTGTTGTTTTGGTCAATTTTGCATTTTGTAATTATTTCATCCCTAGAGTTATCATTAGTTGGTGTCTACAACCCACAGAGGTTTCTCAGGAGCAGCCCATCCAGAACGGCACATCAATGCAAGCTGTGGCAAGAAGGGCAGCTGTGTCTGTCAGCACAGTGCCCAGAGCATGGAGGAGATTCCAGGAGGAAGTCCAGTTCACCAGGAAACACGGAGTGGACTGTGGGAAGGCAACAACCCAGCTGCAAGACCACTACCTCCTCCTTTGTTCATAGTAGAACAGGAGGAGCAGTGCCCAGAAGAAACCCAGGGCCCAATGCACCTTCATATGATCTCAGAATGGGTCTAAGCATCACATCCCAGTACCTAATGGCAGTCAGAGTACCCCTGGCTTGAAAATGGAGAGCTGTGTGGCCCTCAAAAGAATTTATTCCCCACACCATTAATGACCAACTTCCCAATCATGCTAGAGGATGTCGCAGGTAGCTGAAAGCTCTCCACGGCATCGTCAGACTCTGTCACATCTGTTATATGTGCTCAGAGTGAACTTTCTCTCATCCATGAAGAGCACAGGGACTTAACTGTTGAATTTGCCATTCTTGGTGTTCTCAGGCAAATACATTATAACACCATGCAGAGTGATTTGCAAGCTCAACACCCATTTGTGGATGTTGGGCCCTCATACCACCCTCATTGAGTCAGTTTCTGACAGTCTGAGCAGACACATGCATGTTACTGGCCTGCTGAAGGTCATTTTGCAGGGCATTGGCACTGCTCCTCCTTTTCCTCCTTTCACTAAGGAGGAGGTAGTGGGTTGTTGCCTTATTACGGCCTCCTAGGAGGTAGCGAGTTGTTGCCCTCTTACTGCCCCCTCCACATCTCCTCTCCTGGTGTTCTGGCCTTTCTCCTGGTATCTGCTCCAAGCTCTTGACACTGTGCTGTCGAACAAAGCAAACACAGCAAACCTTTCTGCTACAGCTCACATTTATGTGCCATCCTGGATGAGCTTCACTACTTAAGAAACTTTTGTTGGTTATAGACACTACTTTATGCAACCTCTAGAACTGAAAGCAATGACAAAATGCAAAGGTTTACTAATACAACAACCAAAATGGTTGAGAACAGAGAAATGGTCTATGGTAAGCACCTGCAGAACTACTCCTTTATAGTGGGTATCTTGCTAATTGCCCATCATTTTTACCTGTTGTCTGTTCCATTTGCACAATAGCAGGAGACATTGATTCAAATCAGGGTTGCTTCATAGCTGAAAAGCTTGATTTCACAGAAGTGTGATTGACTTTATGTTACAATGTGTTGTTTCAGTGTTTTATTTATTTGCTTGAGCAGTGTATTTACAAGGCTTGGCATGCTATCAATACAGTTATTAATGGCTGTCTGTGTAATATTCTGTGATGCTGAATCCACTTGGGCAATCAAATTATAAAAATACACTGCTGGCAGCTCCATTTGAAATTGCTGTCCAATGACATAGATGTGCACATTATGGGATAAGTAAGGAAACACTGCAGGTCACGGTGGCATGTTTAACCCTTAACGACCTATAACGTATGTGTACTTCATAAGTCACCTCCCACCCTTTGATGCGAGCTCCTGTACTAAGTTCGCAAAACATCTCAGCTGTTTTCATCAGCTGAAATGTGCAGCTAACAGTGGCAATCAGATCCACAATCTGATTGGCACTGTTAACTCTTTGGATCGCGCTGTCTCTCACTGATCCAAAGAGAATCACGTGACCTCTACTGTTACCTGGACAGCCCGGGGTCGTGTAATGACCCGGAGCCTGTACTGATTCACTTCCCGCTGGCGATGACCCAGTGAAGTCACCATCAAAAAATGAT
Organism: Allobates femoralis; assembly: GCA_033576535.1. Classification (NCBI taxonomy): domain Eukaryota; kingdom Metazoa; phylum Chordata; class Amphibia; order Anura; family Aromobatidae; genus Allobates; species Allobates femoralis. The sequence continues at coordinate 513,661,995 of JARQOC010000004.1, forward strand.
CACTTCCCGCATCTTGAGATGTGAAGCAGGCCATCTGAAGACAAGAGAAACTATTGGACAGTTGAGCACTGAGGTTCCTATTTGGCCAAGTGAAATATTTTAAAAAAAGTTCAAATCACCCCCCTTTGCGCCATTGAAAATAAAACTATTAAATTTAAAAAGTACACATATTTGGTATCGTCGAAGTTCAGATATGGCAATCTAGCAAAACATAAAAACAATTAATCAGATCTGTAAACTGCAGGACGGAAAAAGAAGTCCAAACACCAAAATTACATTTTTTGGTCACAGCAACATTGCAATAAAATGCAATAATGGACGATCAAAACTACGCAACTACAAAAAAATGATATCATTAGAAACGTCAGCTCAAGCCAAAAAAAAATAAGCCACTACACAGCCCCAGATCCCAAAAATGAGAACGCTACGGGTGTTGGAAAATGGCACAAAAGTGCAATTAGTTTACTTTAAAGATTCTGAATTTTTTTCATAACTTAGATAATAATAACAGCATACTTGATTGGTATTTATGAACTTGAACCGACCCAAGGCATCATGTCAACATATCAATTTTACCATATAGTGAACATGGTGAATAAAAACCCAAAAACAATTGTGTAATTGCCCTTTTATTGAAATTTCACTACACTTGGAATTTTTTTCACATTTACCTGTACACTATATGGTAAAATAAATGATTTTGGCTAGGGTCAGACTTGCATCGTGCATGCGCTAAAAGCAAGCTCTTTTAAGTTGAAAATGTTGGAAAACGCATGCGTTAACGCATCCATAGGCCCCAATGCAGAAAACACATCGCAAATGTGCCATGCGTTTTTTGCATGCAATTTTGGCTCACCTCACAAAAACGCAGTAAGCAGCGTTTTTGGGTGCTTTTTCTTAACATGGGGCCCTATGGGTGACGGCTGCGTTAACGCATCTCATTTTGACACATGCGTTAACGCATGCGTTTTGTTAAAAAATGTTTTCTCATTACATACAAAAATGCTGTCATTGATCATGTGACCCATCAATCACATAAATAGGGGGATGGACCTCAGGAGCTGTGGTCTGCCCCCAGGTGTGTCCATCAATAGAACTGTTCCTGACCTAGCAAGGTATGTCCACATGTGTGTTTTACATGGGATCATTAATCATGTTTGCAATTCACCTGCTGAACATATGTTGATACACTGTTTCAGATCATTCTCATGTTGTCAGACTGTCTGACTCCTCGTCCTCGTTCTCATATGTGAGTTTTTTTTCCTAATAATGTTGTTTATCAAAACTGTTGCCATGGCAATGCTGCAAAAAGCATGATGTACATGACATGTTTGTTTTGTGTTTCTTGGTTTTGTGGTTTTTGTGTCAGCACAAACCTGTATGTCACACCTGTGACATGCTGTGCTACGTGCACACCAAAATGTCACCTACAACCTGAAAAAATTGGCTGCTGCCCTCCCAGTATGTTTACATGTCTAAGGCCACATGGAAAGTCACTTGGGGGGTTGTGTGACATGACACCATAGACGACTGTGCGATGTTTTCCCTGTGTTACACTGGTTAGCTGTCAGTTATGGTGCCCTGAGGGTGACATATCTCCCGATGTGCACATATGTGGCCATGGCCACTTGCACACATGCCTAATTTTCCACAATGCTTACATAGTCATTTTTGGCATATGCTGTGTGTCTGTGTGTCCATGTGCTGATGATAAAACTCTTTATGCTGTCCACACAAACACATGCCTCCATGTGTGAGCAGTAGTTCATCATAGTATAACCAACATTACTGTCACATGTGATGAGGCTCATTGATTAATCAATGCATTATTAAACATGACTGTTGTTTATTTTAATGGGAACCCCTGCCTTGTTTGTCCAAACATACATTCACACATACGTCTGCATGTGTCGCCCACGTGACATGGTTTCCTTCTGTTACCCAGAGCACAAGCGCCTCCTCTGTGACCACGGAGTCTAGTGGGAAACGCGTAAGTGTTTTGTTAGGATTTTGCAATATCAGTATTATGAATATGCCTCACTCAGGAGTTTAACAACATGTCTCACACATGGCCCAACACATAGGCCTGGCTCCCTCCATGGCTCATGATAGACACGATTGTTGTAACATAACATAACCCCGGCCCGTGATCATCTGTGTGTGTCTCACATGTGATTATCCACTGTGGATCATTCTTTGTAGACCCACTTGTTAGTCTTGGCTTTGATATCTTTACACACTGTATTATACCTGTAACTAATGGCCATGTTTCACAGATATGTGTGTAGGGGGTTTGTGATTTAATTTGTCATCTAATGGTTTGTGTTTCCTATAGCGCAAAAAGGCATACAAAAAAGCCATAAACATGCTAAGAAAAGCAAGAAAGACAAAAGGGCAATGGCACATACATGCCGTAAGGTAGGCTGTGAAATGTGATCTGAGATGTCATGTTTTTTTGTGGTCGCACATGTTTGTCTGAGAACACCGCCCACATAGATTTCTACTATATTAGCAGTCCGAGGCCAAGAAGACGGTGAACACCCGCAGCCAAACAGCAGGAAAAGCCACAAAGGCAGCCATAAATGCAGTTGGTGAGGTAAGGGACCTGTTAGGATCCGTGTTCATGCCACACATTCACCAAGTGTGTACTCCCCACAGATGTGTTACTGTATGGAAGGCCAATTTAGGCCAGGTAAACTTGACCTGATGATTTGTCCACTGCGGCACAATGTTTGGAGCACATGTGTGTATCTGTTTTAATTAACTGACATAACAAAATCTCCCAATCCTCTAGGGCTCGAGTACAGGTGGTCGAAGAAAGGGGAATGCAGGTTCTACAAAGCCCAAAGTAGACAATGAGGCACTAATCCAGCTTGTGGAGCGACATGACTCGCTTTGGGATCAATCCCATAAAGATCACTCAAATGTCATCAAACGGTGAAAAATATGGACCTCGATCTCTTGTGAGCTGTTCCCACATTATAAAAGTCTGAGTCTGGAGGAGCAGCAAACCATTGGTCGGTGCACATAACACCACGCACGACACACAAGGCGAGTTAGTGGTGTGGATGAATGTATGTATTGTACATGGCCTAGAAGTAGTTATGATGTTATTTTAACTAAATGCCATTATGTAGCTCAAGTTGTCCAGGTACGTTGGAGGTCCATCAAAGACCGCTATATCAAGGAACAACGAGAGATGGCAGAGTATTGGAGTGGTGCCGCAGCAGAGCCCCCACGTGTCTATAATCATATGGACCAGCTTGGTTTTCTACAAAGGACCATAGAACAGCGAGCAAACGTGGAGCTATTAGTCTGCTGTTAAATGTGTTTATAGTCACTGCAAACAACATGTCAGTAATGTGGATTGTTTTGTCTCCCCACAGGACTCACAGCAGTGCACTACCTGTTCCAATGGATGACATGAGTAGTGGGGATGGGCCCAGCTAACTGCAGCCAGGACATCTCCCTGTTACATCACAGGCCATAAACCTGGAACCACTCCCAAACCTGCCTGACCCTGAGGACAACATAGTAATGTCGACTTCTGTTCCTCCGCCCAGACGGTGACCCGCCCCAGACGCCGAAACCAGCAACGAAAACTAAATAATAATAATAATAATAATAATAATAAAAAAAAAACACAATGTTTATTTTGTTTACTCTGAAACAGAGAGTTTATGTTGGTTGTGTGTATTAAACAAATCAGAAAGCAAACCAACACTGTGTTTGTTGTAGTCACTTTGTAGGACAACAACACCTTGGTCTTGGCATTGCGGGTAATTATGTGTTTAATTTGCTGGGTTACACATGGCATTATTTACATAGTGCAAGTGCAACACACATGTCCTAATGTACATAGATTATGTAGCCTAGGTCTGAGGCACAACACACATTGTGTACGTACAGCAACAGAGCTGTGGTTTGGGCCCACACATGACCAATTACACTGACATATGTCTGGGTCAGGCTCTTGTACACACACACACACACACACACACGCTATTCAGCGCACACATGTGCACATGAGCATCACAGGCAGCCATGGGCACAATCTGCTTCAAGTGCATAACACCTAGCCATTACCATGGCAGTGCTGTTTGCGCTTGGACTATATTGGAGCACTAGGAACATATGAAGTCAGTACCGTCCCAGCAGGGGATAGCCCGTGTTGTTACACATTTTAATGACAGCATGACAGGGGCACATATGGGTGGTTTAGGACAAGTTATATGATACTTAACACAACAAATTTTACAACCGGGGTACATAAACATATGAATGGCAAGTACACGGCCAAAACAGAATCAAACCCACGTTTTTGGGACAAGAAATCACAAATCAAACATGACCGAAGAGGTGAAGTATCTGGCCAACTGGAGACATGAAATAATCTGCATATTCATTCCACACCTCCATTGCAGCCAATGGAGAGCAAACATTTTGCAGTTCCAGCCCTACCAGAGTAGAATCCCAATCATATAGGTCCAGTATTAGGGGATCTTGGCAACACACATAGTTGTGAAGGCATACACATGCCTTAACCATACTGTCAGATTCACTGAAAATAGGACATAACATTTAAAAAAACTCACAAAAATGTTGCCACTTTTCATACCCATTGCACCAAGCAGGAGGCTGCTGGCTCCTCTGAGAGGTAACACATGTATCTGGACACCGGTGCTCAGTCTCCTGCAACCCAGGCATGAGGGTGATTGTAGCACCTGCGACCAACCATGCTGTCAGGGAGGAGACTCGTGATGTGTAAAGACACAAGGCTGCCATAGGGCATCAGCCACATAGGTCTATGTGATACATAGCATCAGAGCAGCCTATTGGTCAAGCCCAAGCTATTAGACAAGGCGGGCTGCTCCACACCAAATACATGCATCACAAGTGACTGACACCTCCCAGAGCGCCCAGCCTCAACTGCAAGCAGATAAAAAGATGCAACAAAACACTAAAGATAAAAATGTGAGGTGTTTGTAGGTATTTTGGGCCAAAATAACGTAAACTCATAACCCACAATCAAGGGCCCTCACGCTTCCGAGTCCTAACCATATGTTTGTCCATATGTTTGTTTGGTGGGTAAACCATCAAACATTTAAAAACTCATTAAAATTTCGCCACTTTTCATACCCATTGCACTTAGCAGGATGCTGCTGGCTCCTCTGAGAGGTAACAGATGTCTTTAAACACCACCAGACTCCTCCCTGATATCATGGCTGGTCGCAGGTGCTACAATCGCCCCCATGCCTTGGTTGCAGGAGACTGACCACCGGTGTCCAGACACATGTGTTACCTCTCAGAGGAGCCAGCAGCCTCCTGCTAGGTGCAATAGGTATGAAAAGTGGTGAAATTTTGGTGAGTTTTTTTAACCATACTGTCAGCATTATGCGGCAGTAACTGAATGGTGGAGAGTAGGACACGCCATTTTGCCGCCAATATGCCAAAAGGACATTCTACATACTGCCTAGCCCTACTTAGCCGCATTTTGAAATTCCAACGTGTTCGGGTGAGGGTCCGGCTTGCATAAGGCTTTAACAGGTTTACATGCATTTGGAACACCTCATCGCCCACCAAAACTTACGGACAATAGGGTCAGTTGTGCCAGCCAAAGGGCTGGGGGGTGGAATGTTGAAGCGGCCACTGTACAACGCTTTACCCATGTTGCTGGACTTAAACACACGGGCATCGTTGGCTCACCCATAGGCTCCTATATCTACTGCCACAAATCTTGCCTGGGCATCCGCAATTGCCATCAACACAATGGAGTGTAACTGCTTGTAATTGAAAAAGTTTGACCCACTATTGGGTGCTTTATGGATGCAAATGTGCTTCCCGTCGACAGTACCCGCGCAATTAGGGAAATTGGCCACTTGTTGGAAGCGTCTGGAATTCTGGATCCATTTCTCCTCAGTGGGTGCAGGTACCATGAAGGGATGGAGTTTGTTCCACAGCACCTCACAGTTTCAGGAACGATTCCACATATTGTTGACCGGCCAATCCTGAACGGAAAATGCAAGGATGCGTAGCTCTCCCCTGTGGCCAAGTACCTGAAACAACAATGAAATCAACATTAGTGGAGCACACATACATATGACATAACGTGTTGCTTCAGAGCAGAATTCACATGTGTACAGTGTGTGTGCAGCAAATTAAACAGCAGGGCAACCACACGTACCTCAGAGTAACGGCAAGTCGCTCTGCAGGGGATATGGCCGGCGGGCACCGTGCCTCCTGGCGAGTGAAGTCATCGCTGACCAGGTCAAGTAGGGTGTTAAAAGTGGCAACAGACATCCTCAAGCACCTATGGAACTTTAGGGGGAAGCTTCTTAATTGGTTAAACAATACATGGAAAGCTCCATGTTCAGGTCTAAGGAGGTTGCTCCGTCGCTCATGTTGCATCTGGCGACGGTGTATTGCAAAGTATCGCAACTCTAGTAGCAAAGCTTCCTCCATTATGAGCAAACAAACACACCACAACACTGACACAAAGTCTCAGATAGGCGAAGGGCAACACCCCCACTTTACCTCCCATTCTTATTGGCTGAGAGGTGTGTTGTTCTAAATGTTTTTTGTTCAGGAATTTATATAACCCATCCCAAAAGTGACCCTATGCATTAACGCATGCATTAACACATGACACATATGTGGTACATGCGTTAAAGCTTGCATTTTTGTGGCGATACAAATGACACAAAAAGCACCAAAAAGCAGCCAAAAATAATCCATGTGTTAATGGATCCGTCAAAAAATACACTCTCCCAAGTATGACCCTACCCTTTGTCTGAAAGTACAATTCATCTTACAAAAAACAAGCCCTCATATGTATATATTGAAGGAAAAATAAAAAGGTTATAGCTCTTGGAAGAAGGGGAAGGACTCAGGCTGCTTACAATAGCATTTGCAGCTTACATGAAGAAATTTTTTCCGAACTTTATCTGAACACTGGAATATCGAAAAGAAAACACAGCCACAATTAGGTGCCTATGGTCAGGATTTTAATATACAAGAGTTGGTTGAAAACTAATGCCTCCACCTTCGTATCCTCAGCAGATGGCAACACTATTATCTGGTAGGTGCTGTACTGTTTAGTAGACTTTCTTTTCAGATCCATTTGACAGGAAGCCTTAGCCATTAACTGTTGTGTTGTTAGAATTTAAAGAAAGGAACCGTTTGCAGATGGTCAGTCAATGAACGTGGAACAACAATCAAATCCGAGCATTGCACCACAACACTGCAAACCTTAAAACATTGACTAACAAGGGTCTGATAGGAAAAGGGAAATGTTTTCCTGCAGCATGGCAATGCCAGACCATACACTTCACATGCCACTACAACAGAATGTTAGAGAATGAAGCTCACCACTACACCGCATCCTCCACTGAGGCCAGATTTTGCACCATCTGACTTCCATCTGTTACCAATAATGAAAGATCTGCAGGGACATCACTATGCATCTGTTGAAAAAGTTGAGAGAACTGTGAGAGGCTGGTTGGGGAAACAAAGTGTTGACTACTTCTGTGACGGCTTCAGAAAATGTGTTTATCGTTGGCAGAACTGTAACCAATTGTCTGGTGGTTATGTGGAAAAGTGAATATCTGGATTTAAAGAGCACATGCTAAGGATTACTACTGCATTTGTTTTATTTTAGTATTCCCATTGAAACCCAAGTTATGTAGGTGGAGGTACTACTTTTGATTCAACCCTCATATGTTCAGGTGCAAAATCCAAGCAGTATTCACTTGCTTAAATCCAAGCAGTACTCACTTGCTTAAATTATTTACCCAAAAACGGACAGCACTCTCCAAATTGCAGAGAACGTATGGTTTTTATTGTCCAATACCAACCGAACTTTTCGGTTCACTCAGAACCTTCCTCCAGCAGTGTACAACATACAGAATGTGCCAATTATATATAGTGTTACAACAGTTGAAACTCATAATGATCAATATATATAAAAGTGATTCCAGATTTAGATCCATACAATTTATATAAAATGTGTTCACATGTATCACACCCTCATGTTATTTCAAAGTGATTAGTGCTCAATTGCAAGTGATCATAAAGTGCTTACAGTATACAATCATGTTTATACATAAAGTGTTCTCTTGTGACATCCATTAGGTCAAGTGCATCTTGTTTTATAGACTCACCCATCTCATGGTTATAATGGAAAACAGACCGGAGACTGGCGTCTTCCGGTTACACTGAGCAAAGGGTATGACCCAACAGAGCCTCACAGGAGTTAAGAGAACAGGATGCTATCCCTGCCTGTCATGTGTGGATTGCTCCTATATGATTAAAGGGAATAAAGTTACGAATCCCTCTACAAACAGAGAATGCAGAATTAATCACTACCTCACTTGCAATAGTGAATATGTCATTTATCTTTTGGAGTGCCCGTACAAATATTGGTATGTGGGCGACACAACACTGGATATAAAAACACGTATCAATCAGCACAGATTCACAATGCGGAAAAGAAACACAGAGTTACCCATACCTAAGCACTTCACAGAAATGAGACACAGTGAAAAACAGTTCAGTTTTAGAATTATAGATCATGTGCCACCATTGAGGAGGGGAGAAGATAGAGAAAAAAAGTAAAAGTTGTTGGAACTAGAATGGATCTATAGACTGGAAACGCTAAAACCTCAGGGGTTAAATGTAGACTTTAAAATAGGCCCTGTCCTTTAGGTATGAGCATAACGTCATTAAGTCACCCTCTATGGCATATGTTGATATGAATACATACATCTTTTTTTTGCATTATGAAGTAATTTGATGTTGTTTTAATTTTTATTTTAGATAAACACGAAGAAAGATTTTATTAAGAAAACTCATCCATCCATGTATAGTAAAGTAATGTATATGTATGTTATAATGAGATAAAGATGTGATCCACCAATAAGTTTTATGTATAGGGACGAGTATATGAGGTCCCTGTTTCTAGTATTTCTAATACGGCACAATAGCACACTGATGACAATTTGGCATGAACAATTCCCATTGACCAGTCCTATGTCCCGGATGGTGACTTCTGAGTGGGTGTTATAAACTCATTCAGGACAAACCTAAAGGACGAGGTGGTACCATTAAGTGGCCAGGAGTGGTCACAGGTGCAACTCGGGGACTGTAGAGAGCGGTGCCATAACAATATAAGGCATACGTGTTGAATAAACTGATGTAAAATATTTTTCTAAACTACATCTTAGTGTGCTCCCTTTTATGCCATGTCTTTTTCTAAATTTGCACATATATACAGTATATTTATACAGTATATATATGTATATATATATAGATTAGTATATTGGTGCAGCACAGCTCCCCTAGGTGCTCAGCAGTCACAGCTCCTCTCCTCCTTGCTGTATAAGTATACAAAATAAAGGACTGCAGCACTCTTCTTTGTGAAACAACCGCCTTTATTCGGCCATCAGGTGGGTGGTGACAACGTTTCGGGATCCTGTCCCTTTCTCTAGCCAGGCTAGAGAAAGGGACAGGATCCCGAAGAGTTGTCACCACCCACCTGATGGCCGAATAAAGGCGGTTGTTTCACAAAGAAGAGTGCTGCAGTCCTTTATTTTGTATATGTTATATATATATATATATATATATATATAGATATATTTATATATTTAGAGATTCACTCTACTGTACATGGGTGACATTAAGATGCATGTGAAAAATGAATGAGACATCAGTTCACTAATCTGCTTGACAAGAATACACAGCAAAGACATTGGCATGTCCTTCGGAATGGATAAGTGTGGCCAGTTGGTAATAATGAGAGACAAGGTGGTAAAGACTGATGGATTAAAACTACCGGCTGGGCACATCGCGGATGTACAGACCTGCTGCAAGTACCTCGGCATCCCACTGCAATGCTGTATCCATAATGAAGAGGCAAGAGTGAGCAGCAACATCCAAATACCATCAAAGGCTAAGACAGGTCCTGAAGAGCCAGTTCAATGGAAAGAATAAGATATGTGCCATTAATATATACTGTACACCCTGCAAGTTATCAGATACCCTTCAGATACAAGATACCATTCAAATAACAACAGTCCTGGAATGAAGAACTGGAACATGAGATGCCATGGCAAAACAAGCCCCTGCATGAGATGCGCCAGCAACAGATAATGGACGTGGCTGACATCCTACCAATGGCTGGAGAAAGCTGGACACCAAGACAGCACAGAAGCACTAATCATAGCAGAAGAAGAAGAAGAAGCGCGAAGTACCAGATCTATAAAAGCAGTGATCTAACACACAAGACAATACCTAAGGTCTGGACCATGTAAAGAAACCTCTCAGTCAGCCAAACACATAGTGGCAAGATGTAAGATGCAAGCAGGAACAATGTACGCCGAATGCCACAACCAAGTAGCGGGAATTGTATACAGGAACATCTTTGAAGCTAATTCCCCATAAGTTCAGGTGGAAGACCCATAAAAAGTAGTCAAGAGTGAAAGGGCTAACATCATTTGGGACTTTAGCCAACACTTGCTTGTCAGTCTGGATCTTAACCAACCAGATATTGTGATAGTAGATAAACAGCAGAACACAGCGATAATAACAGATGTGGCAGTGCCAAATAACAGTAAAATCAGAAAGACGGAATGTGAAAAGCTGGAGAAATACCAGGGCCTCAAAGAACTGGAGAAGATGCAGAAAGTGAAGACAACAGTGATTTCAGTGGTGATAGGAGCATTAGAAACACCAACCCCTAAGTTGGAAAAATGGCTGCAACAGATACCAGGAGCAACATCTAAACTATGTCCAGCAGAGCACAGTGCTGGGAACAACTAAGATCCAGCACAGAACCCACAAACTCCCAGACCTTTATTAGATGAACCGAGAATGAGGAAGGATAAGTAACCACCCCACAGGGGTGAGTTTTTTTTATGTATACACACGTGTTCAGAATTGTTGGCACCCTCAATTTATGAAAGAAAAACCCACAATGGTCACAGAAATAACTTGAATCTGACAAAAGTAATACATTACAATCTATGAAAATGAACATATAAAAGTCAGACATTGCTTTTCAACCCTGCTTCCAGAGCATTAAAAAAAAAATTATAATAATGAAATAGGCCTGGACAGAAATGATGGTACCCTTAATTTAATATTTTGTTGTACAACCTTTTAAGGCAATCACTGCAATTAAACAATTCCTGTGACTGTCAATGAGACTTCTGCAACTCTTGACAGGTATTTTAGCCCACTCCTCAAGAGCAAAGTGCTCTAGTTGTCTTGTGTTTGAAGGTTGCCTTTTCCAGACGGCATGTTTCAGCTCTTTTTAAAGATGCTCGTTAGGACTTAGATCAGGGCTCATAGAAGGCCACTTTGGAGTAGTCCAATGTTTTCCTCTTAGCCATTTTGGGTGTTTTTTGCTGTGTGTTTTAGGTCATTATCATGTTGCAAGACCCATGACCTGTGACTGAGACCAAGCTTTCTGACACTGGGCAGCACATTTCTCTTTAGAATCCCTTGATAGTCTTGAGACTTCAATGTACCCTGCACAGATTCAATACACCCTGTGCCAGATACAACAAAGTAGCCCAAGAACATAACAGTGCCTCCTCCATGTTTCTCAGTAGGAATAGTGTTCTTTTCTTAATATGCTTTATTTTTCCATCTGTGAATATAGAGCTGATTTGCCTTGCCAAAAAGTTCCATTTTTGTCTCATCTGTCCATAGGACTTTCTCCCAGAACCTTTGTGGCTTGTCAACATGTTGTTTGACAAATTCCAGTCTGGCTTTTTTAGGAATTTTTTTCAACAATGGTGTCCTCCTTGGTTGTTTCCCATGAAGTCCACTTTGGCTCAAAAAACAATGGATGGTGCGATCTGACACTGATGTTCCTTGAGCTTGAAGGTCAACTTAAATTTCTTTAGACGTTTTCCTGGGCTCTTTTGTTACCATTCATATTATCCGTCTCTTTTATTTGTCATACATTTTCCTCCTCTGGCCATGTCCAGGGAGGTTGGCTACAGTCCCATGGATCTTAAATTTCTGAGTAATATGTGCATCTGTAGCCATAGGAATATCAAGCTTCTTGAAGATGGTCTTATAAACATTACCTTTAATATGCTTGTCTATAATTTTCTTTCTAATCTCCTAAGACAATTATTTCCTTTGCTTCCTCTGGTCCATGTTGAGTGTTGTACACACCATGTCAGCAAACAGCACAGTGAGTATCTGTAGCCCTTTAAGGTACCGTCACACAGGGACATATCGCCGGCGATGTTGCCGGGGATCGCGGGAGCGCGCATCCCTGACAACATCGCCAGCGAGATGTCAGACTGAGCAACTTACCGGCGATGTCGCCGGCTAGTTGCCGCGGCTATCGCTCGCTGGGTTGCCCAGCAACCCAGCAAGCGATCACTCGCAATGTTGTACATAGGCGGAATCGCCCGCAACATTGCAGGTGGCCGCGTTACACAGGGCGATCAGGCAGGATCGCCTGAGCAGCATCGCCAGGTTTCCCAACATTGTTGGGAAACCTGGCGATGTGACTCAGGCGATTCATCGCCTGATTATCGCCCTGTCACACGAGGCAACTCACCGGCGATGTCGCCGCAACCTGGCCACGCCCCTCGGTTGCCGGCAACATCGCCGGCGATATCTCCCCGTGTGACGGTACCTATATACAGACCCACTAACTGATTACACGATTGTAGACACTTGTTATGTTAATTAGTGGACACACCTTGATTTAACATGTCCCTTTTGTCACACTATTTTCAGGGGCACCATCATTTCTGTCCAGGTCTATTTCATGAGTTTAATTTTTTGAAAAATTCTGTGGAAGCAGGATTGAAAAGCAATGTCTGAATTTCATTTGTTAATTTTCATAGATTTTTTATTTATTAATACTTTTGTCACATTCAAGTTATTTCTATGACCATTGTGGGTTTTTCTTTCATAAACGAGGGGTATCAACAATTCGGACCATGTGTGTATATAGAAGTAGCTTTATCCACTGAGAGTGTACAGTTGCAAACTAGTGAGATAAAGGTTGCTTTCATTTAGAAGGTTAAAACAGTTACATTTTTTTATTGAAAGAATTTTTGTTTAAAATCCCCAAAAAATCAAGTTAAAGTGTGCTGCTTTTTAATGAAACCTTCAGGAGCCCAAAAGAATACACTTGATGTATACAAAAATGTCATGAAAATGTGAATGTTTGAAATGTGTTTAAAATTGCCTGTGGACTTACAACAAAATGTAAAAAAAAATTCTTAGTGTCTTTTGTAAAGAATAAGACAGCAAAAAAAAAAGCCCTACATTTTTTTCTAAAAAAAAAGTTAATGTGAAACCATGAAAAAAACAAAATGCATAACAGTGATATTGGGTTGTGAAAACGGAGAACAAAAAATCATTTGTAAGCTGAAACTAAGTCATGGTATGGAAGTGAAAACAAAAATTATTACTCAAAGACCACTTAAAAACAATAGACATAGCAAGTAAATGTTTAAAATTAAAGGTCGGGTTACACGCTTCAATGTGTCGGTGAACCAACCAACGATCCGACTTGACCTACATCGCTGGAACGACGTTCAATGATCACTAGTGAGGTATCACACGTACTGATATCGAGAACGACGCAGCAACGATTCCGCGACAAGTGAACAATACTTGCCTACGTCCTTCAGTTCTGAAAAGTCGTAAACAACATCGTTATCAAGGTGTCACACACACCGGTGCTGCAGGTTGGACAGACGATCAACGACTGATTTATCGTCCGTTCATAAACCTGCGATCAACGATCAGCCGACTCATCGCTGGTCGTATTGACGTGGCACACGCAACAATGTCGTTACGACATCGTTTGAACGTCTCAAAACCCGTGATGTTTCAACAATATCATTCACGATATCGTAGCATGTGACGGGCCCTTAAGATTTAGGGTATGTGCACACAGGAAGGTTTTGCTGCGTTTGAGATCAGGTTTTGCCTTGGTTTTATGTAAATCTATGCTAATCTAATCCTGAGTTTTTGGTTTCCAGCAAAACCTATGTTATTAGGGAAAAGCTTTCAGACACATTGGTTTTTGTTCTCTGGAGACAGTGTAAACACCACAGGATTTGCTGCATTTTTGTTTTCCAGCAAAACCTATGATTCTAGGATTAGCTGTCCCAACACATTGGTTTTTGTTTGGTGAAGAAAGTGGAAATACCTCAGGTTTTGCTGTGTTTTAGAAAGAATGAGCATGTCAATTCTTTGCTGCACTTTTGCTAGAGAAAAAAAACAGTGTGTGTGAGAAAGCTTTTCCCTGCACACATAGGTTTTGATGGAAACCAAAAACTCAGGATTAGATTAGCATAGATTTACATAAAACCAAGGCAAAACCTGATCTCAAACGCAGCAAAACCTTCCTGTGGGCACATAACCATATTACTATTTGTAATGGTATGACTTTAAATAAATAACCTAAAATATGTTTTCTTAAAACAAATAGAAAATTATGACAAGTTTTTATAGTTTCTATTTCTCAATAACAAGATAAAATATAAGTTACTATGGAGTCTACTATTGTTCGTAATTTGTGATAGGCGAACCCTAACTGTAAAGTTCGGGGTTTGTACCGAACACCTAGTGTTCGGGCACAGATCTCAAACACAGACTTTCCTAGGAAGTTCGTGTTACAGTTCGGGTTGGTGTTTGGGGGAGGGGGAGCTGAAAAAATAAAGAAAATAGTTATTAATCAGCATTAAAGTTACCGCATCGCACTGCCCCTCCATCCTGCTGCAACCACTTTCGGTGCTGCTCATTATCTAGATATTCACTGCAGAGGGGCCCAACAACCAATCACAGACGCTGTCACAGAGAATGGGCATCTGCTCACAGAGAGCTGAACATGTTCCCTGTAGATCATGTTGGAGGGAAGGGTTTTTTTGTTAATTAAAAATGGGAAACAGGGTTTTGTTTTGAATTTTATTTCTTAATTTTTTTTTGGTGTTGTTTTTTTTACTGCTTACAAAATGAATTTCAAACTTAGTGCCTGCAGCCAATACATAGCTGGCATTAACCCCTTTATTACCCACTGTGCCAATGCCACCAGGGCCACTAAAAAAGTCAGGGTACAGTGCCAGAAAATGGCACTTCTATGAATGTAGCATTTTCTGGGGCAGCTGCGGGCTGCAGTTAACAGCGGGGAGGCCCCATAAAGCATGGGTCACCCTGCACTGAGGATTCCAGTCCCCAGCTGCCTAGTCGTACCTGTCTTGAAGGCAAAAATATGGCAAAGCCTCATGTCAATTTTTTTAAATTATTTCATGAAATTCATTAAATAATTAAAAAAGAGCTTCCCTATATTTTTGGTTTCCAGACAGGTAAAAATAGGCAGCTGGGGGTAGGGGTCTGCCTGAACCTGCCTGCTGTGCCTGGATGGCATACAAAAATACGGTGAAGAATCATGTAATTTTTAAAAAAAATTATTTCAAGGAATAATTTTATAAAAATGGGATCAAATATTTTGTGGTTTCGGTGCTTTTTTGGGCTAGGAGATGCAGATGAACACATTGAACCCAATGCCTGCATTTTTGTGCCAAAATTGCACCAAAAGAGCATGAAATCCGCGGCAAAAACTGCATCATGGTTTTGGTGCGCCAATTCTCTGTGACAGCATCGGTGATTGGCTGTTGTGTCCCTCTGCAATCAATATCCAGGAAGTTAATGAGCGATCCCGGAAGTACAAGCGAGTGGACGCCAATAAGTATAATGTTGTTTAATAACTATCTTCTTTCTTTTACAGCCTCCTAGCCCCATCCCATAACTTTACATTCTGAGTTCCGGGTTCGGACTCAAGTTCGAGCCACTTTCCACCCGAACCCGAACTTTAAAAAAAGTTTGGAAGAGTTCATTGAACCCGAACATCGGCGGGTTCTCCCATCACTATTCGTAATTTTTAAAAAAAATCTATTTTACCATATAGATTCTTAAAAGATCTGGTTTGTTGAACAAGCTCCAAATTCATATGATGTCAGAATATATTGTGTCACAAAACATTGGACAAAATTTACTCTTCAGGTCTATTATTTAAGCAGCTTACAATAAATTTCCTTCCAACAGTTCAAACAACATATTGTGAGAAACAAACAGTAATTATATTTGTCTTTTTTCTTCTCTAATATTACTCTGGAACATGTTTCTGAAATGAATAATTACCTGCAAAATAATTAAATGTTGCTGATATGGCCTAGACTTACACATTAATAGTAATCCTGTTTTCCCAGAAATCTATCTCCGTCATGTTGGATAAGCTTACTGTCTATCACTAAGCTGGCATCGATCCTCACTTAATTATAAAAGAACATAGCTCCATATTAAAAGACAAATAAGGTTTAATTTTAATCGCGGCTGTTCATAAGTCCATGCTCTATTATAGATTAAAAGAACCAATTATCTAAAAAAATAAGAAATAAGTCTGTAATGGGAGATTTTAGTACATTAAAATGGTCTGAAAGGTGAAACCTAAACCCTGTTAAATGAGATGAAATTCTAGACTATTTGAGTCTAGATGGTTACTTATTTTTCCATTGAAAAATAATTGACTGCTAAAAGTAATATCTGTTATTTTTCTAATCTCACCAGTGTAGAAGTAGTAGTATAAAATAAATCATACAAAATTTGTGTTCTTGTCATGCCTCAGTTTTTGAAAATGTTCCAGTGAATTCTTGTGGTGTAGTCAGTTTTCTTTCCTGCTGAGCCACAGCCTTGTTGAGCTTTGTCCATCTGCTGATGGCTCTCTTTACCTTTGTTTTTCTTCCCTTGCTTTGCTAGTGGTCAGGTATTTCTCCTATTCCTATTTTGTCTCTGTTCTATCACAGTTTGGGCGGGGCTATACTTGCTCTGCAACAGCCTTCTTTGCTGGCAATATACCTAGGTGGATTTCAGCTGAGGAGTTTTGGCCTTAGCAACTAAGGGTTTGTGCCCTCTACGTAAAGACCTGTTCCGTGATTTCTCATTTACTTTCTAAATACCTTTCCTCTGTCCTCGGATTGGTGGGAAATGCCTCTTAATTTCTTTTATTATTTTCCTTTTTCTGCCTTGTACATGTGCTTTAGGTTTTTTCAGCCTTTAGCCCAGGGGAACTCCAGTCCTCGAGGGCCGCAAACAGTTCAGGTTTTCACGATTTCCTTAGTATTGCACAGGGATTGGAATCATCACCAGTGCAAGTGATTATGTTATCACCTGTGCAATACTAAGGAAATCCTGAAAACCTGCACTGTTTGCGGCCCTCGAGGACTGGAGTTCCCCCCCCCTGCTTTAGCCCATCTACCTCATGCACAACTAACCAAGATAGGGAAAGTGTGCAAACAGCCGCCCCTCTGGTTTCTAAAGAGGAGCAAGAAACAGTTTGATGGTCTTTCAGTGAGCCAATTCACAGCATTGTGGTTTTTAGTTGTGCGGCTAGGGATATTCTAGTACGTAAAGTAACCAGTAGGGTGTGAGTTAGAGCCTACAACACTGCAGCCAATTTCTCTCTTTTCCCTTATTTCAGTGGGTATATACATTATTAAAAAAAACCTGTTAATACCTTTGCCACAAAACTACTAAATATCTTACTCAAACCCATGATAAAATTGCCAGAGTGCTTTGACTAGGGTACAAGTAAGTTTTTAATTTTTTATGCCTCATTCAAATTGTACTTTTGCCTCCATTATGCCTCTTCTGGGTGTGAGAGATAACAAGTGGACATTGTATTTTCTTTGCTGCATTGGGATCCATAGACCTGAGCATTTATTTTTCCTGAGGATTCCTTAGAATTTTCCTAAGTTGAGACATTTTTCTTAGATACTTTGTTAGGTTCATCATACATGAGATGAAAAGCTGTTACTGAAACAAGATCCAAAAGCTGATTCAACGAGGCCAGAGAGGTGAGGACTGCTTTTCACAATTTAGACATTTAGCAGAAGACACCTCCTGAAATGACTCTGCTTTTGAAATCAGTTCTCTCAAGTACTTTTGGGTCACACTAGGGATATGATGGCTTACAATCTCTGCCAGCAGTCTCTGGAAGAATAGAATGGATGCCTGAAAGACAGAGACACATTCAGGAACACCTTATCTAACACACAGCACATTCAGTGTTTCCCTCTCCTTCACCATCTATTCAGCTTGTCCCCTATCTGTCGGTGTTCCCCAAGGCTCATTTCTAGGTCATCTACTCTTCTTCATCTACACCTTCAGCCTGGGACAGCTCATAGAGTCCTATGTCCTTCAGTATCGTTTTTGCACTGATGACACACATACACACTACCTCTCTGAACCTGACATCACCTCCTTACTAACCAAAATTTCACAATGTTTATCTACTATTTCATCTTTGTTTTCTGCTCAATTTCTAAAACTGAACATGGACAAACAGAATTCATCATCTTTCCCCCATCTCATTCTACCACACCACCAGACATATCCATCAAAATCAATGGCTACACACTAGTTCCAGCCCCTCATGCTCGCTGCCTTGGAGTAATCCTTTACCCTGCACTCTCTTTCAAACCATATATCCAAGCCCTTTCCACTACCTGCCACTTGCCAACTCCACTCAAAAATATTTCCGAGATCCGTACATTCCTTGACCAAGGAACTGCAAAACCACTTGTGCATGCCCTTATCTACTGCCTTGACTACTGCAACCTCCTGCTCTTTGGCCTCCCCTCTAACACTCTTGCACCAATCCAATCTATCCTAAATTCTGCTGCCCAACTAATCCCCCATCTTAGTTTCTCCTTTTTGCCAAGCCATTCACTGGCTTCCCATTGCCCAAAGACTTCATTTTAAAACCCTTACCATGACATACAAAGCCATCCACAACCTGTTCCCTCCATACTTCTGTGACTTGGTCTCCCAGTACTTACTTTCATGCATTCTGTGATCCTCTCAAGATCTCCTTCTCTACTCCCTCTTATCTCTTCTTCTCACAACTGCATGCAAGATTTCTCCTGTGTATCCCCCATACTTTGGAACTCTTTGCTGCAACACATCAGACTGTCGCCTACTTTTAAAAGAACCTGAAGCCCACCTGTTTTGTCAAGTCTACAACCTTCAGTGAGCATTAGTCCACCAACCACTGCACAACCTGCTCTACCCTCACCTACTGTATCCTCACCCATCTCTTGTAGACTGTGAGCCTTCACGGGCAGGGTCCTTTCTCCACTTGTACCTGTGCATGCCTTGTATTGTTCATGAATGTTGTACTTGTCTTTGCACTGTATGCTCCTTTTCACATGTAAAGCGTCATGGAATAAATCGCAATATAATAAATACCAATAATAATAATCTTCTATAAAAGTTGATTTTGGTAAACCTTTAAAGTCATTTTAGTGGCATGTTCCTACCTACCAGTTGACACTGCAACCGCAAATTTGCATAGCTTCATCAAAGACACCAAAAAAAGGGAACTGAACTTGAAACATTTGTTCAGTTCTATTTATGTTTAAGTGGTTCTGGTCATGTAATGATTCAGTATTGCAAATTAATTAAGGAATTTTAAAAGAAATGAAAGAAGAAACATTTTTGAAGAGATGCAGGTTCCAAGAGTTTGAGATTGCCTATGGTACAGGCATTCATTTTCTTCTTACAAGTATTTCTTGAAACTACATAAGGTACTGTTCTAATTAATTTAATCTAATTGATCATGATTTCACTGCAGATAGTGGTTATGATTTCTTTCTTTTTAACTTAGTCAAGTTTTTGCAATTGATAACTCTCCTCTTTCACAAAATCACAATACTATAAAGGTCAAGAATGGATGTAAACTGATGAGTAAAAGGAAATCAATTAGTGATGGGCAAGCATGCTTGGTACTCAATCGAGCATTTGGGTGCTCGAGACTTTCAATACTCCATTGAGTATCCGGGTACTCATGCACTCTGGTCGATTGCCCGCCTCGCATGTTTTCAGCTGACTTTTAGCAAATAGGAATTGTGACACCTCACAAGTTTATATGCAAGTGTGTCTCGTGCCCAATAATATATACTGTTGCATTTGGTATCCATTGTGTTGAGTTGGCAGTAGTTTATTGATAGCGCAGGTTTCCATTTTAAAGCTCGGGCCCAATAATATATATTGCTGCATTTGGTATCCATTGTAGTCAGTAGTTGATTTCTATTTCGATTCTGAGAGCTGTTGGGTAACTCAGGTGTTCCATCTTCCCTGCTCTGCTACTTTACTGAGCAACCTTCCCAGAATCCTGCCAGTCGTACATTCCATTTGAAAAGAATACGTGAACTACCAGGTAGGCCCATTATTTCGGGTAACGGGGGGTTATTTGAAAATCCTTGTGTATTTTTGGATCATTATTTGCAACCAGTGGCCATTTCGTTGAAATCCTATATCAGAGATTCCACTCATCTGATACAGGAATTGGAAAGACTGATCGTTCCTGAACAAGCTCTTCTGGTAACTATGGATGTTGAGTCCCTGTATACCAATATTGCACATGATCTGAAGGTACAGACTGTTGGATACTTTTTGGACAAACAAACTCATAGTAATAGGTTGCACGACTCATTCCTGCTTGATTTGCTCAAACTGGTCTTAGAGAAAAAATATTTTGTTTTCGACTGCCAATATTACATCTAGGCATCAGGTAACGGCTTTGGGGGTGAGATGCGTGCTCTCATATGCCAATATTTTTATGGGGTGGTTGGAGGAGACCACAGTGTATATGATGGTTTACTTTACCGACAAGGTATTGAAATGGTTTCGATTCATCGACGACATTTTCTTTATTTGGACTGGAACAACTGATGAGTGCAAGGAATTTGTCTCTATTCTGAATACCAATTAATTCAATATCAAACTGACCAGCGAGATTTCAAACACTGGGGTAAGCTTCTTAGATTTGTTACTCAAAAAACAAGAGGGCAGAATTGCATCTACTTTGTACCGCAAGTCCACGGCTACCAACAGTTTGCTACACTTTGAGAGCTGTCACCCCGTTCACCTCCGTCGTGGTATCCCCAAAGGACAATTTCTTAGGATTAGTCACAATTGCAGTCAAGACCCAGATTTCTTTATGGAGTCACACAATCTAACTGAAGGATTTCTAGCACATGGTTACCTCCGTAAGGTAGTTTCAGGGGCTTTTCAATACTCCAAGTCCATCCCTAGGGCTGAGACACTGCAGAAGAAACCGAAAAAGCCGTGGAATAAAATCAATGTCACTACCTCTTACAATAATTAGTGCTGTGACATTAGGTTGATTCTCCAGAGGCATTGGGATATCCTTATGGCAGATACCAAAGCCAGACAGTTTTTGTCTGATACACCGCGGATGACTGCCATGAGAGCTGCAAATATGAAAGATAGACTGACGAGAAGTCATTTTGTTAGGCCAAGTAGACGCACTGGGGGTGGAACCAGATTAAGGGGCACATATGCCTGTGGGGATTGTGTATCCTGAACTTTTATGATTGCTTCTGATGTACTGAACTTAACAGAACCACCTTTTTTATTAAAGTCCGGAACATACTTTAACTGCCGTACAAGGTATCTTGTCTATGCCTTGGTCTGTGGATGTGACAAAATATACGTTGGGCAAATGACACAAGAATTGAGGAGAAGGCTCCAACAGCATATCTCCACCATTAACACCGCCAAAAAGGATTACAAGAAAGGTAAAAGCCTGATCTCAATTGCCAAACACTTCTTGAATGTACATGACTCAAATCCAAATGGTCTACGAGTATTGGGACTACAAAAGATACAACCCAATATCAGAGGGGGTAACGTAACCTTGAACTTCTTAAATTGGAGGCTAGGTGGATATTTGAGTTGAAGAGTTTGTCTCCTCTGGGCCTTATTGAGGAGTTATTGTACAATGGCTTCAACAAACAAATTTGAACCATCTTAAATGTCTGTCGTTCATATCCAACAGGTTGAAAAGATGTTCAACAGTGGCTGAATGAACAGGATTGAAGATGACCTTGGATAATCGCTGATAGTGGATCTTTTGCTGTAGACGTATATGAAGAGGATAACATACCATAGTTGAAACTGATGGAATTTGTCTGTCCTTGTTGACATTCTTTACACATATACTTGGCCGTTTGATTATTGGCGGTTGACGCTTCACCTCCTGGATTTGGATCTCTTCGATGCAGGCAACAAAATGGACTGAGCTATGAACAACCTTTTTTTTTTTTGCACTCCTGGCACACTGGACTTTCTCAATAATTGCTTGGAACCTTCTTTTGGACTTGATTAATTTAACTTACTGACCTTGATTATTATTTTTGGCTCAATACAGCGCCTAGATTGGGTATGCCTATCCTCCTTTAACACTTGCTTGACAGGTTTATCAGTATGTGCTGGTCCCGGACTGGTGATTATTTGGCCTTGGTGAGGTTTAACTTATTTTACAGCTGATATTTAAAACACCTTGATGCCTTATTGTGTTCCAAGGCTTGGTTTCCTGAATAGGATCCTGACACTTATTTCTGCATCAGTTGACATGATGTAAACAAAAAACCCAGCGGATCATGGACGTAAACATGAGGTACACTAAACCAATATTTTAAACAAGAGAATAAAGTGATAATACCTCCGTAATAAACTCAGTAAACAGTCGCATACAACAATGGCTATGCTAGTGCAAAAGTTTAATAACAAGGCCAGTTGCAAGTACAAAAAACTGGGACCGTACAGATTGGATGGTAGATGACACCAAAGGAGACTGACACAGAGGTCACAAACATTAATACATGGAAGGTATAAAGTGCAGAGTGCAGTACAATGAGGTAGACAAGTTAGTATCACATCCAAGGACTATTGCACAGTAACATGATAAACAAGTGTAGTAATCACAAAGTCCACGGGCAACATTATAAAACCTCATTACCGCAGTAACTCACCCATGAGTATCTGCAAGTGACCCTCAGTGTCTTCGGGGCGACCCCGACACGTGTTGCGTGACCTTTTTCGTGACACTGCTTGAAAAAGACCATACGGTCGAAACGTCGCGGTTCCTGGGAATAAAGTCCATATAACTGAATTTGAAGGAAGTGCTGCCTCTATTTTTCATGTATCTATCTATCTATCTATCTAAAAGAGAAAAAATAGAGCAGCGTTTTCAAAAAAGCAAAGCGTTAGTGCTCACATCAGCCGTAGGTAGGGATCAGCTACCAAGATACCGACTATATATGCAAAAAATGGACTGCAGCTGTCATCCAATTCTTTTCATGCCTTTATTGGCCTTCAGGTAAATAGTGGAGACTTTTCGGTCAGTACATAACCTTCCTCCAGCAGTCACATACAGCTTATGCTGGACTTTTTATATATGTACCTTGTTACATCAAAATTATTCAATTATAGTGTTTACAACTCATTATAATACAGTGTAACTGTTAATTACCCCATCCTTACATCATACATGATAGTGCACTATCAATACACATAGTGGGTTAAATACTGTATTTACAGTCACTCCAGTTTACTTCTGGATATGGAGAAATCATTAATTACTACACGTGTCCGCCTAATTAAGTATAATTATGCCCATTGATCTTATATATCAACAAATAACTCTCCTCCTCATGTTTAGAGGTGGCCGCCGCCATTACCGTGTTCTCCTTTCACTTGAGAAAGACGTGTGTGCACGTCGAAATGCATCGTGGGTTTTGAGAGCCTTAAGCTTGAATAATTATAACTGCAATTATTTTAATGAAGTCCGGAAAAGAAGCCAGCATCAGAGATCTTCCTTACCTCAGCGCCCAAACATACACCACGCTTCCATCTTTTTGTATTACCGTGTTCTCCAGCTTCCACTGCGCATGCGCGGCTCCTAGCTTCCCTCGTTACCATGGTGTGGTACCCCACTATGTAGGTGCCACAAAAGGGGTACTGCACCCAGAAAAGCGGTGTAGTACTCCACTGCAATTGGGACTATGGTCACTAGATGGAACCCTAGAGCAGCACTCACACACTAGAATAGTGGGTGGGAGGGACCCCGGGAGGGTCTTAACGACCTCTATAGGGAACCAGAGAGCTCAGTCAGAGAGAGTAGATGAAGTAGGAGTTGGAGACAGGCAGTCAGCCTGAGAGGAAGCAAGAAGCCACCCGTGACATCCCCAGAACCCGAAGATCGCCTGAGAGCCGAATACCCAAGCCCAGGTGTGCGTCAATGGTGTAACAGGAAGAAGGTTCAGCGGCATCTTGCGACTCCCCGTGCATGCGCACTAGTCTTTAAGGCCTTGGCGATCACTGTTACTTGCATACTTTTCCTTATTTGCTAAAAATAAGATTAAAGCCATACATTTAGTGTTTACTCTTTATATCCCCAATTGTTAATTATAATGTGTTATGTTCCTTATATAGTGATTATAATGACATTTAAAGAACTTTGTGTCCCTCCATTATAATGCTTAAAGCTACAGAACCCAAATGAAATTTTAAAGTGACAGTACCAAAAAAAAAAAAAAAATTGTTATTATTTTATTTATAGCCCCATATCTAACTATATATATAAGAAAATATTTTAATATTCTGATTGCATTTTTTTGGATTGATAATCATTCATTATTTGTATACATGTTTTCTTTAGATCTCCATATGTTATACCATATTGTTGCATATTAGCAGGAATTTATTTCTCATATATATAATGTAACTGCACAGAAATTTCTTCTTTTCACTATATAGCTAATTTCCCAGTAACAAATTTGGTGATACCATTACCATGGTATTCATTCACCCCCTTGTCAGTACAGTGATTCAGGGGCTCACTGCTCCCCGCCCAAAGGAATGTCAGGGATCAATTATTTCTTATATCTTCTATCTACTTTACCATAAATTCCTGTTCTGCAACATGGGATAACCCTTTATTTATTGACATCAATTTGAGGTTGAAGAAGGTGGAAAATAAATAAATAAATGACTAAATACCAGTTTCTCTTTGTAATTCTTTATTAATCCATTTAATTTATCGTACAATATTGGGTAAAATAAATAATTACATTACAGTGTATATTTAATAATATTCTTCCATATGTATATATATACTTTTAATTTAAAGGGCTTGCCATATATAAAAATCCCCTGTGTTATAAGTTGACCCATATATATGCAACATTTAAAGGGGCTAAACATCTAGAAAAAAATCCCCATATATAAGATATCTGTGATTTTTTATATGGCCACTTTACACACACCAACTTATCTGTTCAACTTCTGAACAACTTACTGGTTGCAGTGAAATCATGGACACATTCTCTCCCTGTCTGCAGCATTTAAACAGAGTTTTTTTTTCTCTCCCGTTTAGCCCCGCCCTCAGGGGGCGGGGCTAAACGGACTTTTTGGGAGAGAGAAAAAAAAACTGTGTTTAAATGCTGCAGACAAGGAGAGAATGATTGGCAGCGGTGGGTAGATTAAACATGCAGGGGGTGTGAATCTGCCCTTGGCTCCTGCCCCTAGCCACCTCCTTAGTGGCTGGAGCATGTAAGTTTTCTAACTGTATTATCTCAGGGTACAGGGGGGCTCAAGTGCTGGGTGACCCCTTGTCTGCATGCTGCAGACATGCTGCATCTAGTGCTGTAATTAGATCACCATGCCTGGTTTGGTGACAGGTCCTCTTTAACCACTTCACCCTTGGGAAATTTTCTGGTTTTCATTTTCCCTCTTCTTCTTCCAAAAGCCATAACTTTTTATATTTTTCCATCAATATAGTCATATGAGGGCTCGTTTTTTGCGGGTCAAGTTGGACTTTTACAATACACGATTAATTTTACTGTATAGTATACTAGACGATGAGAAAATAATTCCAAGTGCGGTAAAATTGCAAAAAAAAGTGTAATTCCACAATGATTTATTTATTATTAATTAATATATACCATGTTCAACATATGGTAAAACTGAGCTATCAGTATGATTACTCAGGTCAGTATGGGTTTGTATATATTTACTTTTATTTTTTTAAGTGGAGACAAACCATTCTGAAATTATTCCAAAAATAATGTACATTTGTTGGCATTTTCCAAGACACATAACATCATTTTTAAGTTGTGTCTGTGTGAGGGCTTATTTTTCGCGTCCTGAGCTGACATTTTTAATTATGCTGTTTAGTTGTTTTTGATCGTCTTGACGGTAACCTAAAAACTGTGATTCTGGCTGAACTTTTATTTCATTATGCAGTTGATTGATCAGATTAATTTATTTTATATTTTGATAAACCGGGAATCTTTGAATAGCATTATCAAATATGAGGTTTTTTTATTGTTTTATGATCAATGGGTCAAAAGGGGGTGATTTAAACCATTGTTTTTTAAATCTATTTTTTTAATAATTTTTTAATACTTTTGTATTGTTTTTAATTTGCACCTTAGGGCACTTGAAGCACCCATTGTATGAATGCTTGTGCTGTACTTAGTTGTTCATCAATACAGTTTTGTACATCAGAAATGATCATCTCCTGTGAACACCTGCACTCAGCCACATGTCATGTGATGACCCCTGTCTCTGTCATGATGAACGTCCTCTAAATGCTGGCTGAAATAACAACCCAACTGCGCCCCGCATTGTCATGGAGCTGCCGATGGGAGTGTTATGGCAATAAATACTTAATAATTAATATTAGTTTATAGAAGTCATTCACAAATCTTTCAGTGTACAGACTAGAGGCCTGTTTGTAGGAAAAAGGCCTTGCTCTTTTCTCTAGTTATCCCTCTTTCTTTATTCCCTCCCACTTTCGGGATTCCTCTGGCTCAGATTTAATATAATGTTTTGACTTAGAGGTAGCAGTATAGAAGTTCTTATCAGCATGTTCTGAATGTACTGTACGAATCCAAGGCTAGGTTAAACTAACACACAGAATATAATTTAATGTTTTTCAGAATAAAATGTAGATTCAGCATAATATGATGCAAAACCCCTTTTAACATCCCTTTAAGGAGTCGTATATAAATGTTAACTCCTCCCTTAATAAAGGTCTTTGTCATTAAGCTCTACATTGACTTGTGTGTCAGCGTGGTTCTTACGGTGGCATGCACACACCCAGACTAAGCATCCAATTTGGCGGCAGACAATTAAGATGACAGCCCACCCGAAAGGTATGGAGGGTATCCATTACAGTTGGCGCACCAGCGTGGGGCTAGGACGAGACGTTCAGGGGACGACAGCCACAACTGATCCTTCATTCCCAGGACGGACCATACACGAGGGGTAGACCTGCAGGATACAAAGAGGTAAGATAATGATTTATCTTACCTAAGACCCTCCTGTGTCTCCGTGCAGGGATGGAGGTAGCTGGCTGTCAGACTCGGACATAGATGACCGGATCTGAGAAGTCCTAGCACTTGCAACCCGGTACTGAGAATTTCTTAATTGTCTGCCTTATTTGTGTTCTTGCAACCTGATCCTGAGTTTATCTGTGTTTATGTCAGTGCTATCATTGCTGCAGTTTCAGTACAGAGAAAGAGAGAGAAAGGCACGGAGAACGGAGAGACAGGGCTGAGTGGGGATATTCTGTTTCCCTGGTTGTCCAGCTTTATTCCCAGGGGATAGGGCTGATGGTTTGTCAACCCCTAATAGGGTTGATGGTTTTCCGGCACCTGAAAGGGGGGCTGATGGGTTATTCCACTACTGGTGTTCCAGCCTCTGATACGCCTGATTGTTTTCCCACCCCGCACGCGCAAGCTAAGGACGGAGTGTAGTCCTGGCTGTGGTGGTGGACGGGTATGTAATTTACGTAAATGATGGTAGTGATGAGATTGTTCCGTCTCTCCAGATAGCTCCAGATGACATCCCCTTGTGTAGAAAAGGTATAGAGCTAGCAATTACGCCCGCTGGCTGGATAATAAATCGTGTTACTGACGTGACATATGCACGGGAAGAAACTGGTTATATAGCAATCCCTGGCACTTCTCCAGTACTCAAGGTGTTCAGACAAAATATACATGCCCAGTTAACGATAGTCAATCCACAAGGGGTCTTGTTGCAAGAAGTATATGCAAGAAAGTTATATGACCCAGTTGTTGCCCTACTGAGGTGTAGAGGGGGCCGACACAGTTTGATGTTTATCTGTTTTATCTGTTTGGTGACAACCATTCCAGTCCTCAGACTGACTCTAACTGACTGATTCCAGTGACGCAACCATTTCCAGAACTCTGACTAACTGCTTTCCTAACACCACTGACTGGTTTCCATAACGTGCACACAGTGTAAGCAAGGTATGAAGCTTGCTATTTCTGCTGACTTGGTTACAGACCAATTTCACCTCTTTAGAGTGCTCAGAATAAACTTTAATGCTCGGCTCACTGAAGGTATCCCCAGTTGACTCCCCTTTATACAACCCTGCTGACAGTGGTGACCTTGAGGGGTGGACAGCCATAGCAACGATAGAAGTATAGAGACTTGGGTTTAAGCTATAACATGGGTGTTAATCAGTCAAAGCCTCAGCAAGTTAACCCCAGGAGACCTTGTGGCAGAGAGGAAAGTGAAGAAGTATGTAAAGAGAGGAAAGTGAAGAAGTATGTAGCAAGAAGGGGAGGGAAGACTGTGTGTTATTTTACAATTATTTGTTAGGACCCATTAGCTTTAATATGGGTATGCAGGCTACCAGAACAAGGGGAGAATTAAGGGCAGGTGTACGTATTACATAGGCTGCCAGTATAAGTGGATGAAGATATAAGAGTAGGAGTACCGAACGCAGGCTGTCAGTATAGGTGGGTAAGGACAGACGTTGGATATCCTCTCCAAGAAGGAGGGAAGACTGGTGTACCGTGGCATAAGGGATATCGGTGAATAGTGATTAAAGATGTTGCGTCTTTTCAAGAAAAAGCACAGTCTCCCTCCGGGAGCAAAAACGGCTCCAGCCTGGTATGTGGAAACACATAATACAGCTGTCTAAGGGTATTTTAGAAGGTAGTGGAGCCGTGTGAGCAATCAAGCACAATTAGAAGGCTATTTATTATTATATTATTATTATTATTATTTATTTATATAGCGCCATTATATTCCATGGCGCTTTACATGCTAAAAAGGGCAGACTAGGACAAGTAACATAGTAACAATACAAGTAACAATAAATGTTGACAATTCGGTTGTACAGAAACAAGAGGGGAGAAATCCTGTCCACAAAGGCTCACAGTCTACGAGGGACGGGTGGGGATACAGTGTGAGGGGGAAATTCCAGTCATGAGGCGGTGTGGTGGACCGGGTCTTATTGGAGGTGGTAGGCTTGGCGGAACAGGTGCGTCTTCAGGCTTCTTTTGAAGGTTCCCAGGGTAGGAGAATGTCTTATGTGTTGGGGCAGTGAGTTCCAGAGTCTGGGTGAAGCACGGGAGAAATCCTGTATGCGGTTGGGCGAAGAGGAGATGAGGGGGGAGTAGAGGAGAAGCTCTTGGGAGGATCGCAGGTTGCGTGAGTGTAGGTATCGGGAGACCATGTCAGAGATGTATGGATGGGACAGGTTGTGAATGGCTTTGTATGTCATGGTTAATGTTTTAAACCGGGATCTCTGGGAAGTAGGGAGCAAGTGAAGGGCTTGGCAGAGGGGGGAGACAGGGGAGTAGCGGGGAGACAGATGGATTAGGCGGGCAGTGGAGTTCAAGATAGATTGGAGAGGTGCAAGGAAGGTATTGGGGAGGCCGGTGAGCAGGAGGTTGCAGTAATCGAGGCGGGAGATGATGAGAGCGTGAATAAGGGTTTTAGCAGTGTCGTGGTCAAGGAAAGTGCAAATCCTATAGATGCTTTTGAGCTGGAGTCGGCAGGAGGTGGTGAGGGCCTGGATGTGGGGCTTGAAGGAGAGGGAATAGTCAAGGATAACCCCGAGGCACTTGGAATGGGGGACTGGAGAGAGAGAGCAGTCGTTGACGATGATGGATAGGTCAGGTAGTGAGGGGGAGCGACTTGGGGGGAAGACTATGAACTCGGTTTTGTCCATGTTCAGCTTAAGGAAGTGAGCAGAGATGAAGGATGAGATGGCGGACAGGCAGTGTGGAATTTTGGATAGAAGGGAGGCGATATC
Organism: Allobates femoralis; assembly: GCA_033576535.1. Classification (NCBI taxonomy): domain Eukaryota; kingdom Metazoa; phylum Chordata; class Amphibia; order Anura; family Aromobatidae; genus Allobates; species Allobates femoralis. The sequence continues at coordinate 513,691,975 of JARQOC010000004.1, forward strand.
AGGACTAGACAGGTAGATTTGGGTGTCGTCGGCGTAGAGGTGATATTGGAGGCCATGGGACTCAATGAGTTTCCCTAGGCCGAGAGTGTAGATTGAGAACAGTAATGGTCCAAGAACCGAGCCCTGGGGGACCCCGACAGATAGGGGGTAGGGCGAGGAGGATGTGTGGGAGTGGGTGACGCTGAAGGTGCAGTCCGTTAAGTATGAGGAGATCCAAGAGAGGGCAAGGTCTGTGATGCCAAGAGATTCCAGGATCTGTAGTAGAAGGGAGTGGTCAACAGTGTCGAAGGCGGCTGACAGGTCGAGGAGGAGGAGAACAGAGTAGTGGCGCTTGCTTTTGGCAGTCAGTAGGTCATTTGTGACTTTGGTCAGGGCTGTTTCAGTGGAGTGGAGGGGTCGGAAGCCAGATTGCAGGCGGTCAAAGAGGGAGCAGGAGGAGAGGTGAGAGGACAGCTCAGAGTGGACATGCTGTTCAAGTAGTTTAGAGGCGAAAGGGAGGAGAGATATAGGGCGGTAGTTGGAGACAGTTGTGGGATCGAGGGAGGGTTTTTTGAGGATGGGTGTGATCAAGGCGTGTTTGAAGGCTGAGGGGAAGGTGCCAGTGGTGAGTGATAGGTTGAAAAGATGAGTTAGGGCTGGGATGATAACTAGAGTTGAGCCACCACCCTAGTGTTCTAGTTCGATTCGATTCGTCGAATGGGAGGTCTGTTCGTCGAATGTTCGTCGAACACCCTCGAACACACTAAAACACTAGGGTGGTGGTCAATTTCAGTTCCGCAATGTATATACATACATTGCAGAACTGAAATTAAGTGAAATCAAGGGTTAAAAAAAAAAAATCGATACTCACCTCTCTAATCCATCCAGCGACGCTTCCAGCACTGCCTACCTGTCAGAGATGTGATCCCAGCAGTGTTTCCCGGTGAAATGACGAGTTCTCGCGATAACTTGTCATGTGACCGGAAACAGTTGCCGGGATTGTGACGTCACCACAGGTCCTACAGGCCCTCACTACTATTCACTACTAGTGAGAGGACCTGTAGGACTTCCGGTGACGTCATAATCTCGGCAGCAGTTTCCGGTCACATGACAAGTTATCACGAGAACTCGTCATTTCACCGGGAAGCGCTGCCGGGATCACATCTCTGACAGGTAGGCAGTGCTGGAAGCGTCGCTGGATGGATGGATTAGAGAGGTGAGTATCAATTTTTTATTATTTTTAACCCTTGATTTTACTTCATTTCAGTTCCTCAATGTATGTATATATCTTGCGGAACTGAAATCGAACCGAAATCGAACATGACCTCGAACTGCCGAATTTAGAGCAAATTGTTCTAATTCGACGAACGACTCGAACATCGCCAAAAACAGCTCGAATTTGAGATTGGCGAACAATTCGAGTCGAACACCGCTCATCTCTAATGATAACGGAGGTGAGGTTGGGAATGAGGTGGGATGGGAGCGGGACATGGGCGCTGGTGGTGAGGTGTGATTTTGACAGGAGGGAGGAGAGCTGGTCTTCAGTTATAGGGGGGAAGCAGTTGATGGAAGTAGAGGGCAGTATAGGTGAAAGGGGAGGCTGTGGGGACAGTGGATCAAAGCTGTCTCTGATTCTGTCAATCTTTTCTTTGAAGAAAGTCTTCTGCAGAGATAAGGGGAGAGGGAGGGGGAGCAGGTGGGCGGAGTAATTGAATTGAAGGTTTTGAAAAGTTGCTTGGGATTGTGGGACAGGGAGGTTATTAGGGATAAGAAGAAGGTTTGTCTGGCGGTGGCAAGTGTAGTCTTGAAGGTGATGAGGGACTGTTTGAACAGCGCAAAATGCTCAGTGGAACGTGATTTTTTCCATCGCCTCTCGGCGACCCTGGATGCCCGTCTCAGGTCTTTAGTGAGGGTGGTGTGCCAGGGTTGCCTATTAGTGCGTGGAGCGTGGTGTGTGAGGGGGCTGCTAGGTTGAGCGCCTTGGTTAATGTGGTGTTGTAGAGGGTGGTGGCAGTGTCTGTGTCACGTATAGATGTTATGTTGGCGAGAGGGAGAAGGGATTCTGAGAGTGAGTGTAGAATAATGTGTTTTAGGTTTCTGCGGGGATGATCAAGTTTGCGGAGAGGAGGTGATGTAGTAGGGGAGGTGAGGGAGGAGAAGTCAGCAGTATGTGGTCAGACAGAGTGAGGGTTGAGTTTGTGAGATTAGTAAGGGAGCAATGACGGGTAAAGATGAGATCCAGCATGTGGCCATCTTTGTGGGTGGCAGAGGAGGACTATTGGGAGAGCCTGAAGGAGGAGGTCAGGGAAAGAAGTTGAGAGGCGGTTTGGTGGGCAGTGTCAATGGGGATATTGAAATCACCCATAATGATGGTGGGGATGTCAGTAGAGAGGAAATTAAGTTGCCAGGTGGTAAAGTGGTCGAGGAAGATGGGGATGGATCCAGGGGGCGGTAGATGACGGCTAGCTGGAGGTTACAGGGGACGAAAATGCGGACAGAGTGGGCTTCGAAAGATGGGAGAGTAACAAAGGGGGGTAATGGAATAGGGGCTAAGGAGCAGGTGTCGGATAGGAGTAAGCCGACACCTCCGCCATGTTTGTCAGAGGGGCGGGGTGTGTGGGAAAGATTGAATCCGCCGTAGGATAGTGCAGCAGGGGAGGCTGTGTCGGAGGGGGTGAGCCAGGTCTCTGTGATGCCAAGGAATGAGAGTTTATTAGAAATAAAGAGTTCATGGATGTCTGTGAGCTTATTACAGACTGAGCGGGCGTTCCAGAGTGCGCCTGGCAGGGAGATTAGAGGAGCAGGGGCTAGGGGGATGAGTTTAAGGTTGGTCAGGTTGCGAGGGTGGGTGATGGTGGGGTTATGAGAGTTGGTGATGGGACATGGGGGTGGGGTGTAGATGACTGTGGAGATGTGGCGGGGGGGCCGGGATTAGGGGAAATGTCGCCAGTGAGTAGGAGGAGCAGGGAGAGGGTTAGCAGGTGGGAGCATGAGAGTTTACGTGGTGGCCGTGCCTGATTGGAGATGGAGGATTGAAAGTTCATGAATAGTTCAGAGGAGTGGGTGAGGTGGTTAGGTAGGATGGAGGGTGAGAGAAGAACTTTGTTGCTGGGTGGAGGGATGAGCGGGGGTAGCAGGAAGTGGAGAAGGATGGGAGTGAGAGTGCAAAGGAGGGGATACATTGTGGATGGTGAGCAGGGGATGGGAGTAGCGTGGGTCAGATTCAGCGGGAAGGAGAGCTGTAGTGGTGGGTGAGAGGTCAGTAGTGATGAGTAGTCTGGGGTTTACATAGTGAATACATAATTGCAGTACAAGTGAACAAATTGCATATCTGTTTGTTTGTCTTGCATGACTTACCCGTTTCCTGCCCCGTTTAACTGCCCGGTGTAACTGCACTTATGCAGTTGGCATGATTGCAAGACCCCGCATGATTGCACCCCTTTAGGTGGCTCTACATATATAGTGAGTCTCTACTTAGATCTGGGTCTATTACACTTGTTAATCAATCAATCAATCAAAGAAACTCAGCACAGCAGAAGGTAATAAATGCAAGATAAATAAACAAGAGTTTCTGGCCATCCTGGGTCATAAACACTTTTAAACCAAAGATGACCTCTGAACATCCCACATCACACACAGTAAGATGATTTCAGTATATTACATTATTAAAAGACAAGTATATTGTTGATTGAAGTGATAGATTCATATACCTCTCTTGTGAAGAGTGCCAGGCAGGAAAGATGAGTGAATTGAAGTGATAGATTCATATACCTCTCTTGTGAAGAGAGCCAGGCAGGAAAGATGAGTGAATTGAAGTGATAGATTCATATACCTCTCCTGTGAAGAGAGCCAGGCAGGAAAGATGAGTAAATTGAAGTGATAGATTCATATACCTGTATGAAGAGAGAAGAGATGACCATTAGATTCTTGCCCGGTGTAACTGCACTTCTACAGTTGGCACTTATGCAGTTGGCATGATTGCAAGACCCCGCATATTATCACTAGAATAAGAAATTATAGGGTCCATTCCAGTTGGCCTCAATAGAACTCAATACAATAATCTTCCACCCTATAGATCCAACAGAGGTAGAGCTATGAAGAGGTTAAAGGGGAAGGAGGGTGCTGTAATGCTTATGTGAGTATAACGCTCGGTGGCTATAACTGCCATAGGGGGCTGTGAGTGGTGCACATAGTGTTAAATGAAGCTGTAATCAGGGCCCCTGTGTATACAAGTCATATTAAAGAGGTTTCTGTGAATCGTAATATGTTGAGATGTGAGATGTAATGTCAGAGTTGATTATTGTCTGTATGTGACTGTATGTTTTGTATCATACGTGATGTGAGCAGTAGTGATGAGCGAGTACCAAAATGCTCGGGTGCTCGATGCTCGGGCCGAGCATCCCAAGATACTCGTGTACTCGGCCCAAGCACCGAGCCCGATGTTATCCTATGGGAGACTCGAGTATTTTTATGAAATGACCGCCGGCAGCATGGAAAAACCCTAAAAATGTCACAAAAGTCTCAGAAGAGTGCTCAAATGACATGGCATCACCATGGGGAAGACCCCTGTAAGCATTTCTCACTCAAAAGTCACAGCTGTGAACAATGTTGTCCGAGTTTCACGCCAATTTGACGGAGTCACCAGAAAACCTTCCAAAATGACACCAAAATGAATATTCAGGGTGGAAATGTTAAGGGCACATACCCAATAGTGAGATACAGCTGGTGTATGTTACTTTTTGTGATTACATGAAAGATTTTACGTGAAAACATTGTGCGGCACACCGATGTCCCTGAGAAGAGAGGTACATAAAGCCCTGTCTTGACATAATGTGCCCATTTTGAGGAAGTGGGTGTATTGTAGTATTTTCCTTTACCAGGGCAGTCACAAAATTGTGAGGTTCACCAATGACCCATGCATACAGACATGCATGAGGGCCTGTAAACCTGAAGTGGGTGTATTGTAGTATAGCCCTTTGGCAGGGCAGCCAAAAATTGGGAGATTCAACAATGACCCATGCATACAGACATGCATGAGGGCCTGTAAACCTGAAGTGGGTGTATTGTAGTATAGCCCTTTGGCAGGGCAGCCAAAAATTGGGAGGTTCAACAATGACCCTGGATACAGATGTGCAGGAGGGCCTGTAAACCTGAAGTGGATGTATTGTAGTATAGCCCTTTGGCAGGGCAGCCAAAAATTGGGAGGTTCACCAACGACCCATGCATACAGACATGCATGAGGGCCTGTAAACCTGAAGTGGGTGTATTGTAGTATAGCCCTTTGGCAGGGCAGCCAAAAATTGGGAGGTTCAACAATGACCCATGCATACAGACATGCATGAGGGCCTGTAAACCTGAAGTGGGTGTATTGTAGTATAGCCCTTTGGCAGGGCAGCCAAAAAATTGGGAGGCTCCACATTGTCCCTGGATAGAGACGTGCATGAGGGCCTCAAAACATTTTTTCCATTGAAAAGGAGCGGGTCTCCTGTCGTTGTAATGCCCATTCTAAAAGAATGGGTGAAAAAAAATTACCACTGGGGGTATACATGAAACAATAGCCTAACTATTGTAAGGGTCATCATGGTGGCACATGAGGAGAAGGAGGAGCAGTCCAGCGATTAGCCAAAGTCCAGAAGTGTGTATCCATGGGTGAGTGGAGGTACATGGCAAATTCGCATAACAAAATTTAAATTCCGCTGTCATTTGCTGGTGGTGTGGTGAAGTCTGGCCCAATCCAACCCTTGTTCATCTTGATCAGAGTCAGCCTGTCAGCATTTTCAGTTGACAGGCGGGTGCGTTTATCAGTAATGATTCCACCTGCGGCACTAAAAGCAGGCTCTGACAAAACGCTAGCGGCAGGGCAGGCCAGGACTTCCAAGGCATAGAGAGCCAATTCATGCCACGTGTCCAGCTTGGAGACCCAATAATTGTAAGGCACAGAGGAATGTCGCAGTACAGTTGTTCGATCTGCAAGGTACTCCTTCAGCATCTGGCCAAACTTAGCATTTCTTGTGGCACTACCCCACACCTCAGGGACTGTGGTACGTGAGGGGCTGAGAAAACTGTCCCACATCGTAAAGACTGTTCCCCTACCTCTGGCGGATTGGACTTGTGCCCCTCTCGGCCGTATGCCTTGGTTGTCCACCGATTCCTGACCTATGCCGCTAGCGTTTTGTGAGGGGAATGCTTTGCCTACTTCCGTGACTATGGCCTTCTGGAACTGCTGCATTTTGGCTGACCTCTCCGCCTCAGGAATAAGAGACATTAAGTTCTCCTTGTAGCGTGGGTGTAAGAGTGTTGCCAACCAGTAGTGATTGTCGGCCAAGATGTTCTGAATGCGAGGGTCACGAGCCAGGCAGCTTACCATAAAGTCAGCCATCTGCGCCAGACTCTTAACAGCCATCACTTCAGTATCCTGACCAACACAATGACTGAACATGCTGTCCTTCTCCTCCTCCTCCTCATCTCCCCTGTCCTCTGGCCAGCCACGCTGAAGCGAGGGTATGACTGGTGTGCATGTCATATCCTCAATTTGGCCAAAGAGTTGCTCCATGTCTTCATCCTCCTCCTCCTCGTCATAGTCCTCCACTGCACGTTGTGATGGGATGAGGCTGGGCTGTGTGTTATCACCCACACCCACTACTGTTTCTTGCTCCAACTCATCGCGCTCCGACTGCAATGCATCATCTTTGTTTTTGAGCAGAGACCATTTTAGAAGGGAGAGTAGCGGTATGGTGACGCTAATAATGGCGTCATCGCCGCTAACCATCTTGGTGGAGTCCTCAAAGTTTTGGAGGATGGTACATAGGTCGGACATCCATCTCCACTCCTCAGGTGTTATGTGTGGAGTTTGACCCATTTCCCGACGGCTTAGGTGATGCAGGTAGTCAACAACTGCCCTCTTCTGCTCACATATCCTGACCAACATGTGCAGCGTTGAATTCCAACGCGTGGGGACATCACACACCAGTCTGTGGGCCGGAAGACGCAAACGGCGTTGAAAGCCAGCAAGGCCGGCTGAAGCAGCAGGTGACTTGCAAAAATACGCAGACAGGCGGCGAACTATTACCAGCAGATCAGACAGCTCTGGGTATGACTTTATAAACCGCTGAACCACCAGGTTGAGCACAAGGGCCCACGCATGGAACATGCGTCAGCTGGCCTTGCCTCAAAGCTGCCACCAGGTTCCGGCCATTGTCACACACGACCTTTCCTGGCTTTAGGTTCAGAGGTGTGAGCCAGTGATCTGCCTGCTGTTTCAGAGCTGTCCACACCTCTTCTGCATTGTGAGGTTTGTCACGTATGCATATTAGCTTCAGCACAGCCTGTTGTCGCTTCGCAGAGGCAGTGCTGCAGTGCTTCCAGCTTGGGACTGGTGTGGAGGGTAAAGTGGATGAGGATGCGCAGGAGGAGGAGGAGGAGGCTGAGGAGCATGACATTCCAGAGCTGTAGAGTGTGGGTGAAACCCTGACTGAGGTAGGGCCTGCAATCCTTGGTGTGGGAAGGACGTGTTCCGTCCCTCGCTCAGACTGGGTCCCAGCTTCCACAATATTAACCCAGTGTGCCGTCAAGGAGATGTAGCGGCCTTGCCCACAAGCACTTGTCCACGTGTCTGTGGTTAGGTGGACTTTGGTTGAAACAGTGTTTGTTCAGGGCACGTGTGATGCTTTGTGACACGTGGTTATGCAATGCGGGGACGGCACACCGGGAGAAATAGTGGCGGCTGGGGACCGAGTAACGTGGGACAGCAGCAGCCATCAGGTCGCGGAATGCTTCCGTCTCCACCAGCCGGAAAGGTGACATTTCTAGCGCAAGCAGTCGCGAAATGTGAGCATTTAGAACTGTGGCATGTGGGGCGTTGGCAGCGTATTTGCGCCTGCATTCAAAGGTTTGCTGAATGGATAACTGCACGCTGCGCTGGGACAAGGACGTGGTTGATGGTGGTGTTATTTGTGCGTGGGCAATTTCATGTGCAGGGCCGGAGGCTTGTTCGCGAGCAGCATGGACAGGGGATTGGCTCGCACGCACAACACGCGAAGACGTAGCAGTGACACCAGCAAGCACCGCTCCTCGACTCTGTTGTACTTCCCACAAAGTCGGGTGCTTGGCTGACATGTGCCTGATCATGCTGCTGGTGGTCAGGCTGCTAGTTTTTGTACCCCTGCTGATGCTGGCATTGCAGGTGTTGCAAATGGCCTTTTTAGAGTCATCTGGAGCCAACTTAAAAAACTGCCAGACTCGGGAAGACCTAACATTTGCAAAGGCACCTTGTGTCGTGTTGTTGTTCCGGGGAACGGTTGCCTGCCTTCTGCCTGCGGACACCACCCTGCTTCTTACTGCCTGTTGGGATGCTACGCCACCCTCCCCCTGTGCATGGCTGGCCTCGCTCTGCATATCTTCCTGCCAGGTTGGGTCAGCTGCTGGATCATCCACCACGTCGTCTTCCTCTTCCGCACCCTGATCCTCCTCCTGACTTCCTGGCAATTGTGTCTCATCATCCACCCCTTGTTGAGACACATTGCCAACGTTCCCTTCGTGAGAACGTGGCTGCTCAAATATTTGGGCATCTGTCCATACACTCTCCTCATGACCCACTTCAACAGGAGCTGGCGAGAGGCCAGATTGTGCGAATGGATACGTGAACAGCTCTTCCGAGTGTCCAAGTGTGGGATCAGAAATGTCCGTGGACGTGTACTCGGCCTGGTGGTAGGAAGGAGGATCAGGTTGGGAAATGTGCGGTGCAGTATCACGGCTACTGACACTTAACCGTGTGGAAGACAGGGTGTTTGTGGAGGTGCCAATCTGACTTGAAGCATTATCCGCTATCCAAGTAACAACTTGTTAACACTGGTCTTGGTTCAAGAGCGGTGTATTGCTGCGGGCCCCAAGAATTTGGGAGAGGACGTGCGAGCGAGTAGATGTGGCACTTTGTTGTTGCGAAATTAGTGCTTGCACATGACCTCGGCCTCTGCCTGCACCAACATCACGTCCACTTCCTTGTTCCTTGCCAACGCCCTTGAGCATTTTGCCTGTATACAGCTACAACAGTCTGGTGACTGTTCTGGTCACAGGAAAGCTGGATATGGATAGCCTGCCTGTATACAGCTAGTCAGCTACAACAGTCTCCTGACTGTTCTGGTCACAGGAAAGCTGGATATGGATTTTAGACCCTGCCTGTATAGAGCTAGTCAGCTATAACAGTCTCCTGACTGTTCTGGTCACAGGAAAGCTGGATATGGATTTTAGACCCTGCCTGTATAGGGCTAGTCAGCTACAAAAGTCTCCTGACTGTTCTGGTCACAGGAAAGCTGGATATGGATTTTAGACCCTGCCTGTATACAGCTAGTTAGCTACAACAGTCTCCTGACTGTTCTGGTCACAGGAAAGCTGGATATGGATATTACACCCTGCCTGTATAGAGCTAGTCAGCTACAACAGTCTCCTAACTGTTCTGGTCACAGGAAAGCTGGATATGGATTTTAGACCCTGCCTGTATAGAGCTAGTCAGCTACAACAGTCTCCTGACTGTTCTGGTCACAGGAAAGCTGGATATGGATATTAGACCCTGCCTGTATACAGTTAGTCAGCTACAACAGTCTCCTGACTGTTCTGGTCACAGGAAAGCTGGATATGGATATTACACCCTGCCTGTATACAGCTAATCAGCTCCAACAGTCTCTTGAGGACTGTTCTGGTCACTGGAAAGCTTGGACTCCGATCTGGATCCATCTGCCTATATCCTCCTAGATTAGTCCTGAGAAGGACTGTTCTGGTCAGCAGCAGTTTGCAGCCCTGCTCCGGATCTACCTATGAGAGGCCGCAAATCTGTCCCTTAAGCAGCAGCAGACACTCTCCCTACACTGACTGTCTGGATGGCTGTGTGCAAAGCACATCGTGGCCGGGTCTTATAAAGGCTCGGTCACGCTGTGCGGGACGGCCAATCACTGCCATGCCACAACTAACAGGGCTGTGGCATTGCAGTGACTGCCAGCCAATCCCTGCATGTGGGCTGGCTCTCTAAAGAGCGCCAACATGCAGGGATGAGGACCCCGAGTACAGCACGAGTATCGTGAGTACTCGGTACTCGCCGAGTAGCCCGAGAACCATGATACTCGTGCGAGTACCGAGTAGTCACAAGCGTATTCGCTCATCACTAGTGAGCAGGTGTTCAGTGTATGGTTTTTGTGTTATAAATGCTGCCAAGTGATCCTCTAGGGAGAACGCTACCTTATAATGTGTATGATCCCCTTGGCATATTGGAATGAGTGATATATATACCGTTCAGATGGAGTACACTTAAATGAGAGAGGTTTAGATATATTTAATATGGGGTTAAAAGGTGCTGTGCAGAAGTGGCTATTAGATTTGGGTTTAACTGTTCCACACGTGGTGTGTCCTGGTGCCGCCTTAGGGTAAATAAATTGGATATTGTTCTGGACACTAAGTAAGCCTTAGTCATTTCACAACATATACCTTTTAGAGTTTTTATTATCACCTGTATAGAAACATTTTGGTTATTAAGAAGGTTTTTGTTTATAGTACTTTTAATGAGAAAGAAAAATGCCATATTGGGTTTATCTATGCCTACGAGAATCTATGGTAATTTTGTATTAGACTACCCAGTAAAAAAAGGGTTAATGAAATTTATGTACACTAGTCAGGAATTTTCAAGTTAGGCTGTTTCTGCCAATATTCATATACCCGTCCAAGGTCAGGATGTGTGAGAATTGTGCGCAAATATTTTCTCTTCCACCCCCCCCCCCCCTCCTGTTTGTGTTGGGAGGGGTAGGAGTGAGATCTGTGCCGATAAGCACATTTTTCTTGCTAGATTAAGAATCACCCAACTTTCCATAAGATTCTGAGTGGAAGGCAGGAATTTCTTTTCAGTTTTGGCTGTGAATATTAAGAATCACAATTGTTTACTGTGTATTTAGTTGGAAGCTAGTAATATTGCCTATTATTGGACACAATAATAGTTATTTTAGACAGTTTTTGTACATTCCTGCTCGTGGCTCTACAGAATTAGATTTTTACTGACTTTCATACAGGGATTATTCTGTTTTATTGAAGAATCCAGAGAAGAGTAAGAAGATCAAATGCCGCGCTGACCACAAAGATAAACACAGAGTTAATCACACGCTCTGTTTATTTTGCCTACACGTGTTTCGTGGCTCATAGCCACTTCCTCAGGGCTATGAGCCACGAAACACGTGTAGGCAAAATAAACAGAGTGTGTGATTAACTCTGTTTATCTTTGTGGTCAGCGCGGCATTTGATCCCAGCTCTTCTTACTCTTCTCTGGATTCTTCAGTTCTCAGCTGGGAGCCTGCAGCGACCTCCTGTGTGCTTTTATTGTAGTTGTGACACTCACAACTACATCACGTGAGTTTAACCATTTGGGGTCTGAGGGACCTGTATAATAGCGGTACTACTCTATGTGCGCTTCCTTTCTCTTTTAATCTATATCTATTTTATTGAGTCATACTGACACACTGTCTTCTTGTTTGTGTTGTGTTAATATTCTTTAGACACTATGATAACTGTTTGGGATAGTTTTTGTATATTTCTGTTTGAGGTTTTACAGAGGTAGACTCTTACTGACTTAAATAAATAAATGGTGTTTGTACGATGAACAATTGTTTTTAGAAGAGGCATAGAGAACAGATAATAATACTTAGTATATGTGTGTTAAATTTTCAGATTCTAATCCCATTGTTTTCTAAAGTTGTCTTTCTGTTATGGCGCTGGCTCCAGGTGGGGGATGAACTTGTTTTAAGTTCGGACAGAAACCTCCGCCCAGAGTGTCCCCCCCTCCCATCTTAGGAATGTAAGACTCAGAGGAAGTTTTGCCCATCAGAACTTCCTGTGGCAGCCATCTTACACCACCCGGGTGTCCTCCCATCTTAGGAATGCATGACACGAAGGAAATCCCACCCACAGGTACTTTTTGTGGCAGCCATCTTACACCACCCAAAAAGCCTGTTAACAATGAGACTACATCACAGTTAGTTCCACTACCAGTTGATATATCCAGTTATGATTATACAAGAGTAATATTATATATACCTTTACTCTGATATCTTCTGATTCCCTCATGCGAAGGGGAGATGGAGACATTTATAACAGAATTTAAATGGATGGAGACATTTGTAACAGAATTTAAATAGATGGAGACATTTATAACAAAATTTAAATGGGTTTTTGGTTAAGCATAAAACAGTTATAGTTTATAAATATAGCACCAATATATTCTGCAATGCTGTATTATCAATATAATTAGTAGAGAAGAATTTTGTTGAATAAGTGTTTTTCAGATTTTGAAACTAATACAAATTCTTGAGTGTTTTATTTCAGATGTAAGTATAAGAGAGATGATCTTACACTGGACACCGGTAGGATCCTCGCATGAGGTAATCAGAGCAATAGATTCTGAGTTTTTGCACTTTTGTGAGCAGGTGGAGCTTCTTCTAAGTACAATTCTTACAAAAACAGTAAGCATATTGAATGCAGAATTGGTAAATCATGGTGAGGTAGACACCATGTTACCAGTCTAGGATGGTATAATCACGCTGACAATCACTACAGGTGACCCCCTAGAGGTAGAGGGCAAGGTACAATTTGAAGTTAAAATAAAGTTAGTCTAGCTAGTGGCGGGAGGTTATCCATCCCAGCCTTGTTACGTCTGGCTGCCTAAGCACCCCCTCGGTATCAGACTTCTCGGACAGAACTAAATAAATACTAAAGGGAACAAAATGGGAGTCGTGCTGTGAGATGGGAAAAGGGCAGGCCACGACGTCTCTCTCTCTCTTCAACAAAAGTTAGAATAGTCTTTGCTTGACCCCACATACACCTCAACAGGTCACGAGTGTAGTCAGATGAATACCTTCTGGTTCGCTCCTGGTTACAGGTAAGTCGTGTGAACAATCCTGCATTATTCTTATGCACAACACAACTCAGAAAGGTAAGAGTTTAAAGCAGCAGCCGCTCCACAAGCTTTAAGAATTGCAAATAGGGTGCGGACAAGGAGAGGAAAGTTATAAACATGTCCTAGTAGGGGTGGATCTCTCTCTCCTATATAAAATACCATAAGATGTCTAATATATTGGTTAAAATGTTCTGAAGCAGAGTAAGTAGATAAATGAGTATATCTATATATGTAAATAATAATATGGTAGTTGTATAATAAATAATTGGACGTTTTCCCAGATATCCAGTTACCTTTTTGACCTGTTTTTCAGGAAAGCAGGGAGACCACTGATGATAAGTGTACAGTAATTATATTGTTTAATATTATGCCTGTATGATTCTACCTTGTATTATATATATATCTTGTTTTTATTTGTGCTGAGACAGACTAGCCGTAATCTGCCTCTATTACGGACTATTGACAGTGTATCTAGTGACCCTCATATATATATGTTGACTGAGCAATTGCTGTATATGTTTATGGAAGGTAATGGACTAAACAACACTTTACAAACTGAAAATGTATATAAGATCAGGGATAGGTTAGGGACAGATAAGGCGAGTCGACATGGAGCGGGGGCACCACAGGCGTTTCAAGAGGGTGCCGACCTCCGCTGGTTAGGTAGGTTTAAAGCTTTAAGGACATTACTAGGGTACTATCAGGAGTGGGTATATAATTTATAAATTGTGTAAATCTTACAGTCACGGCCAAAAGTATTGACACCCCTGCAATTCTGTCAGATAATACTCAGTTTCTTCCTGAAAATGATTGCAATCACAAATTCTTTGGTATTATGATCTTCATTTAATTTGTCTTCAATGAAAAAACACAAAAGAGAATGAAGCAAAAAGCAAAACATTGATCATTTCACACAAAACTCCAAAAATGGGCCAGACAAAAGTATTGGCACCCTCAGCCTAATACTTGGTTGCACAACCTTTAGCCAAAATAACTGCAATCAACCACTTCCGGTAACCATCAGTGAGTTTCTTACCATGCTCTGCTGGAATTTTAGACCATTCTTCTTTGGCAAACTGCTCCAGGTCCCTGATATTGGAAGGGTGCCTTCTCCAATCTGCCATTTTTAGATCTCTCCACAGGTGTTCTATGGGATTCAGGTCTGAACTAATTGCTGGCCACCTTAGAAGTCTCCAGTGCTTTCTCTCAAACCATTTTCTAGTGCTTTTTGAAGTGTGTTTTGGGTCATTGTACTGCTGAAAGACCCATGACATCTGAGGAAGACCCAGCTTTCTCACACTGGGCCCTACATTATGCTGCAAAATTTGTTGGTAGTCTTCATAATGCCATGCACACGGTCAATCAGTCCAGTGCCAGAGGCAGCAAAGCAACCCCAAAACATCAGGGACCCTCCACCATGTTTTCATGCAAAAAATAGTAATGGCGGTCTAATTAGGAGCACTCTAAGGAACAAGCAGACATGTAAGATGTTTTCATAAATGTCAAACCTTTTATTAACTTCTTAGCTCCCCTCACAGCTCCACTACGCGTTTCAACTGCATACAAACAGTCTTCATCAGGTGGTGTAAGGGGGTACACTGGACATTGGCACTATATAGATAGCAGTTACTCATGATTGGTCTTTTGTTAAACAATGCTTTGCTTCCAACTGGCTGGTTCACAATTATTCAATTAACCCTTCCTTTATCCAACAAAGAACAATCTCCTGTTCACCTCCACCTGCAGAGCCGCACACCAGATATAAGGCTGCTCTGTGTTTAAAGCATTTTTTTTTTTTTTTTTTATAAACCAATCTCTTGTTTACCTATAGAGGGCACACTTCCCATTAATCTAGCCCCACAAAGCACAAAGGTTTCTCCAAATTATATATACAACAAATATAGTTAGTTTCTATGTTACACTAATTTTTCAACACACAAATAGGATAAAAATAGCATAAAAATAGCATATAAAAACAAAATAAAGATAACAGTAAAAAAATGTGCAAGTATACGGCTGTACAATATGTATGTTCATATTTCACAATAAAAATATAAAATTAACATTAAAAAGAATTTTTTTTTTTTTTTTTTTTTTTAAAAGAATTTTTACAATTCCTGAATAAAATTACCTGTAATATAGCTGTAATGATATTTATTTCTCATATTATTTTTAATGTTTCGCTACATTTTCAAGGGTCAGGTTATGGCCTTCCGGGCTCAGCGTTCCTATTTTAAAAATCCAGAAACTCTCCATCTTAATGAGAGTCCCCAGACGGTCATTCACATTATCTTTCACATGATCTATCACTGTAAGTTTCATCTTCATAGCATCTTTTTGATGGCAGATTGTGTAGTGCTTTGATAGACTATGTAGCTGATACCCGTTTTTGATGTTGGACCGGTGCTTATTGAGCCTTGCATGCATGGTTTGAATTGTTCTCCCAATGTATTGGGTCCCGCACGGACACTCGATTAAATAGACGATATATGTGGATTGGCATGAGACCTTGTGTTTTATGGGAAAACTTTGTTTAGTGGTTGAGGATGTGAAAGTTTTCTCTCCATCACTGATGACTCTACAGCAAAGACACTTAGGGGTCCTGCATGCATAACATCCCACATTCGCGTTATCTTCTCCCCCTCCTAGCTTATTTTTTGGTTTACATCCCACCTTGCTAGGGGCCACCATTTCCCGCAGATTTTTGTTTCTCCTATATATAACATTGGGTCTTTTGGGTAGGTGATCACCGAGAATCGGGTCACTCTTCAACACAAACCAATACTTATTTATCAAATCTAGAATTAATTTTCTAGGTTGGCAATAAGTGGTTACCAAGCTCCATTTAGTTTTGTTTACAATTTCCTCCTCATTCTTTTTCCTTTCATTGTTTGACATTTTCTCTATGCATGATTCTTGCGTAAGATCTTTTGTTCTTTTATATGCATCTTGCAATAACCGTTTCGGATAGCCCTTCTCTCTGAACCTTTTCTCTAGAATTTTTGATTCTGTCCTAAAGTCACTATCATTTGTACAGTTTTTTCTCACCCTCCAGTATTGGCCATAGGGAACGCTAGACAACCACCTAGGGAGGTGTCCACTCCCGAACTCTATTTAATCGAGTGTCCGTGCGGTACCCAATACATTGGGAGAACAATTCAAACCATGCATGCAAGGCTCAATAAGCACCGGTCCAACATCAAAAACGGGTATCAGCTACATAGTCTATCAAAGCACTACACAATCTGCCATCAAAAAGATGCTATGAAGATGAAACTTACAGTGATAGATCATGTGAAAGATAATGTGAATGACCGTCTGGGGACTCTCATTAAGATGGAGAGTTTCTGGATTTTTAAAATAGGAACGCTGAGCCCGGAAGGCCATAACCTGACCCTTGAGAATGAAGCGAAACATTAAGAATAATATGAGAAATAAATATCATTACAGCTATATTACAGGTAATTTTATTCAGGAATTGTAATAATTCTTTAAAATTCTTTTTAATGTTAATTTTATATTTTTATTGTGAAATATGAACATACATATTGTACAGCCGTATACTTGCACATTTTTTTACTGTTATCTTTATTTTGTTTTTATATGCTATTTTTATGCTATTTTTATCCTATTTGTGTGTTGAAAAATTAGTGTAACATAGAAACTAACTATATTTGTTGTATATATAATTTGGAGAAACCTTTGTGCTTTGTGGGGATAGATTAATGGGAAGTGTGCCCTCTATAGGTAAACAAGAGATTGGTTTATAAAAAAAAAAAAAAAAAAAAAAAAAAAAATGCTTTAAACACAGAGCAGCCTTATATCTGGTGTGCGGCTCTGCAGGTGGAGGTGAACAGGAGATTGTTCTTTGTTGGATAAAGGAAGGGTTAATTGAATAATTGTGAACCAGCCAGTTGGAAGCAAAGCATTGTTTAACAAAAGACCAATCATGAGTAACTGCTATCTATATAATGCCAATGTCCAGTGTACCCCCTTACACCACCTGATGAAGACTGTTTGTATGCAGTTGAAACGCGTAGTGGAGCTGTGAGGGGAGCTAAGAAGTTAATAAAAGGTTTGACATTTATGAAAACATCTTACATGTCTGCTTGTTCCTTAGAGCGCTCCTAATTAGACCGCCATTACTATTTTTTGCATGAAAACTACTCCCTTTTTGAGGGACTGGTGGCTGGAGCAGCTCAGGAACAGCACAAACAATCTGCCTTGAACAGGAGAGAGGAGAGCGGAGAGGCATTGCATATACCGCCGGTGACTGAGGCTGTTAAACTGGGTTGTGCAGGAATTGCACAACCCGATAAGGTGAGTGGCCACCTACCCACGCCACATAGACGTTTTTAATAAGGGGATCCTACACATTTGCGCCCCTTTTCCTTTTTGTTTTACCTCCACCATGTTTGACTGTAGGGACCGTATTCTTTTCTTTGAAGGCCTCTTTTTTTCTCCTGTAAACTCTATGTTGATGCCTTTGCCCAAAAAACTCTACTTTTGTCTCATCTGACCAGAGAGCATTCTTCCAAAACGTTTTAGGTTTTCTCAGGTGAGTTTTGGCAAACTCCAGCCTGGCTTTTTTATGTCTCGGGTAAGAAGTGGGGTCTTCCTGGGTCTCCTACCATACAGTCCCTTTTCATTCAGACGCAGACAGATAGTACGGGTTGACATTGTTGTACCCTCGGACTGCAGGGCAGCTTGAACTTGTTTGGATGTTAGTCGAGGTTCTTTATCCACCATCCGCACAATCTTGCGTTGAAATCTCTTGTCAATTTTTCTTTTCTGTCCACATCTAGGGAGGTTAGCCACAGTGCCATGGGCTTTAAACTTCTTGATGACACTGCGCAAGGTACACACAGGAACATTCAAGTCTTTGGAGATGGTCTTGAAGCCTTGAGATTCCTCATGCTTCCTCACAATTTGGTTTCTCAAGTCCTCAGACAGTTCTTTGGTCTTCTTTTTTTTCTCCATGCTCAATGTGGTACACATAAGGACACAGGACAGCGGTTGAGTCAACTTTAATCCATGTCAACTGGTTGCAAGTGTGATTTAGTTATTGCCAACACCTGTTAGGTGCCACAGGTAAGTTACAGGTGCTGTTAATTACACAAATTAGAGAAGCATCACATGATTTTTCTACGGGTGCCAATACTTTTGTCCACCCCCTTTTTTAAGTTTGGTGTGGAATTATATCCAATTTGGCTTTAGGACAATTCTTTTTGTGTTTTTTCATTGAAGACAAATTAAATGAAGATAATAATACCAAAGAATTTGTGATTGCAATCATTTTCAGGAAGAAAGTGAGTATTATCTGACAGAATTGCAGGGGTGTCAATACTTTTGGCCATGACTGTATGTCTTTGTTTCTATGAGCTATCTTGGGTGACAATTTATTTTGATATTTTAATCAATAGAAAATGATTTTTGATTGTATATAAGATCCTTATATAGAAGTTATTTGACATGAACCATAATTGTATGATTTAGAATTGGTTATTTGGGTTTCTAGAACCCAAAGAGTGTAATGTTTCTGTATATATATTGTATATCTTTTCTCTTAGGGATGATTGTTTTTCATTTATAGGTAAGTCAAGAACTGATACCATATTCTTTTTATATTTTTTTCTTAAAAGGTGGTTTATATTAGATGATAAGATGCTCAAGGGGGTGACTTATATTTTTAAGGTTATATGTAAAATTTTGTGATTTGTTTTTGTGTTGCAATGAGGCTCATGACCAATGACGAACATGTACGTAACATATACGTCATTGGTCTTAAAGGGGTTAAAAATATAAAACCGCTCATAGATTAAAGATAATCTCATAATCCAATGTCTTTTCAGTGGTTATTAAAGCAAAGATTCTTTTTTTAGTACCTTATATCTATTTTGCAATATTGATTAGATTGATAATTCTGCTTGTACAAGCTTATTGCCAAATATTAATGGTTTATTTATTGTATAAAAAAAATTGTCAAAAATGGGAGTATGTCCAAAAGTGATTTAAAATTGTGCTGCTTTATTTCCAAACTAATGAAACATTATTAACTTTTTAATTCCACCAATACATTTGTTTGTTTTAAAATATTTCTGAATTTACAGTGTGCGGTTTCTTGGCATTTATTAATGTGCAAAATGTTTACAATTTTTTTAAAATTGTATGCAGTTCCTAAAGTTTTATAACAAGGCAAAATAGCATGTCGCCATCGGCAAACATTTCAATTTAAGGTAACGTTATTTTTTCGTTTTTAAAAGTCTTCGACAATGAAGCTATAATGCAGGTAGTTATGCATTGTTTGTCAAATAATAAATACCGAAGACCTTGAAAAGTGCATCTAATAAATATGATAATTGTAATTCAAGATTACTGGTAAGGGGCAGTCTGCCTTCAAATGTCATTGCTCATACAGGTCAGGTTGAGGAATCCAAAATGATGAAAGAGCTGTCTGTTTAGTTTGAAAGGCATTTAATTTTTCCTGAGTCGACCGGAGTGTGCTTGAAGTTCAAACCCAAACTTCAGTACCCCTCCCTACAAGAAATAAAAAGCAAAATAGCAATTACTGCTCCGCTTTCCAGAGTAAAGATGAAATAAATTTTCAGAAAAGGGATGTTTAAATGGTATTCCAGTAAATAGATCTGCCTGTGGTGAGTAAAATAATTCCTGTGGAATACTCAGCGAGGGTCTCCTGCCAACCAACATACGATAAAATACTTTATATTGTGTTCTATTATTATAGTGAGCTCCTACCATTTTATATCTTATGTGTAAAGATATAACCATATAGTACATTTTTAATACACAGACAATATATTTACAACATCTTTAAAATAAGTTTATTACTACAGAAAATTTGAAACCAAAATATTTTTTTATAAACATAGTGAATCCTCTTTGAAATACCAATGAGAAGATCAAGCAAAGAAAAAATAATAAAGTCAAGCCAGCTTAGCCTCTCAGGCGTATGTCACGATCCCGTTTTCCTTTTAAAACGGACAGCCACGGATCCTCTAAAATCACAATGTGAAAGCAGCCTAACTGATGACGGATCCATGTTAAACACAGATGCGTGGGCATCAGTGGCATCTGTTGGCACAGATCCGTGCCAGTCCGTATGATCCTTGAAATTCAATGATCACCACGAATGTGCAAAAATCGTGATGTGAAGGCAGCCTAAGATTTCTGGTGTACATAATACCACAGCTCATTATGAATTTGACATTTTATTTATTGCCCCTACTGAGTCGAAGGCCCACCACAGCTTCATTCGTTTTGGAAAAGCTGAAGCTGATGTGAAAACAAAAATGGAGAAATACAAAGCTGTGCTAAAAAATTTAAACATTTTTCAGCAATTTAAACCAGAGTGTGGGTACCATTACATGTCGCAACATTGCATGCAATTTCACTTGCAATTTGCTGGTTGCAATGAAATCATGGACACATTGTTCTATTTTGTTGCCATGTACCAAATGGAACAATGTGTCCATGATTTCACTGCCACCAGAAAATTGCAAGTGAATTTGCATGCAATGTTGTGACGTGTAACGGTACCCTTTTATGGCCGCTTTACACGTCGCAATATCGTTCCGATATTGCATACGATTTCACGGGAGCGCGCACGTTTTTGGCACTTGCCGAAGATCGCATAGTAGATGTCACACAGGGAGATATCGGCAGGCAGCGCAACTACGATGGTGTACGCCCCTTTCCCACGCTGAGTATGAGCAACCCAGGAAACAACCATTTAACATTGGAGTGAATAGGGGAAGTTGCACTCCAAATCGTAGTTACGCTGTCACACAGCACGATCCTGCCACATCACATATACAATATCGTACGGTTGAAGGGCTTGCACAATCTTCTTGCAATATCGTAGTTAGGTTGTTTTTGCATCGCAGTGCCCATTTACATTACACAACGCACAAACGATAACAACTGCAATGGCCAAACCACGTGACTTTTTATCAATGTTGTGTTGAGATATCGCGACATGTAAAGAGGCACTTATGGTCAAAATACTTTGATGAATTAGAGACATAAATTAATCAAATGAATGATGATCTGATCTAGCACACTATTGCAAAAAAATTGCCTTATCATCTAAGGTTTAAACCTATTGACTCGTGTATAAGCCGAGGGTGGACCCCAGCACAGGTATACAGCCCCCAGCAGTGTGGTATACAGCAGCCACCCCAGTGGTATATACAAGCCCCAGCAGTGTTACAGCATCCCCCCCAGTGGTATATACAGCTGCAGCCCCAGTGGTAGTATACAGCAGCAGCCCCAGTGGTATATACAGCAGCAGCCCCAGTGGTAGTATACAGCAGCCCCAGAGGTATATACAGCAGCCCCAGTGGTAGTGTACAGCAGCAGCCCGACTGGTAGTATACAGCAGCAGTCCCAGTGGTAGTATACAGCAGCCCCCCCCATTGGTATACAGGGCCCCCCTTGCTGCCGCAAACCTGTAAAGGAATAGATCATTATACTTATCCCTGTTGCTGTCCTGCCGCCATCGTGCTCCTCCGGCTTCATCCGGCTTCTTCCTGCTTCCTCTTCTGGCGCACAGACAATGATGTCATTGCCTGCGCCCACCGGAGGAGGAAGCCGGAAGAAGCCGGATGAAGCCGGAGGAGCGCGATGGCGGCGGGACAGCAACAGGGATAAGTATAATGATCTATTCCTTTACAGGTTTGCGGCAGCAAGAGGGGGGCCCTGTATACCGATGGGGGGGGCCTGTATACCGATGACTCGCGTATAAGCCGAGGGGGGGACTTTTCAGCCCAATTATTGGGCTGAAAAACTCGGCTTATACGCGAGTATATACAGTACACAAATATGTAAAGAAATATATATATCCCCACAAAGGAAGAAAGTTATTACTCTCTCTTGCTCTCTCTCTTCTATCTATCTATCTACCTGTCTATCTATACATATATATATATATATATATATATATATATATATATATATATATATATATATATATACAGTTGTGGCCAAAAGTATTGACATCCCTGCAATTCTGTCAGATAATACTTAGTTTCTTCCTGAAAATGATTGCAATCACAAATTCTTTGGTATTATTATCTTTACTCAATTTAATGGATTTATATATTTGATCTGCTAGGAATGCAGGGATATTAAGGGTTAATGAAGGGTTAATAAAGGTTTCATTTTGTAATTATCCTACTAGGCTGAAATTACCATTTCCTTTATAAAGTGAGTGTTTTTTAATTTCCCTTATATTACCTGAGGAAGACAGCAGCTGGACTGTCGAAACATGTTGTGGAAGTATAAGGGAACGCAATAAAGGTTGTATGCTTCTATTGAATCACTGTTATACTCCTTCCTAGCGCTCCAACAAGACTGCTTTTTGTAGTTGTAATATCGGGATAATCCTTGACTCTTCCCTCTCATTCAAGCCCCACATTCAAGCCCTCCCCACCGCCTGCCGACTCCAGCTCAAGAATGTTACCCAAATCCACTCTTTTCTTGAACAAGACACTACTAAAACACTTGTCCACGCCATCATCATTTCCCACCTCGACTATTGCAACCTCCTACTCACCGGCCTCCCCGCTACCTCCCTTGCACCTCTCCGAACCATCCTCAATTCCACTGCCCGACCCATCCACTTGTCTCTCCGCTACTCCCCCATCTCCCTCCATCTGAGCCCTTCACTTGCTCCCAACATCCCAGAGATCCCAGTTCAAAACCCTAAGTTTGACATACAAGGCCATACACAACCTGTCCCCTCCATACATCTCTGACCTGGTCTCCCGATACTTTCCCTCATGCAATTTGCGCTCTTCTCAAGAGCTCCTTCTCTTCTCCCCCCGCATTTCCTCCCCACATAACCGCATACAAGACTTCTCTCTTGCATTCGCCATGCTTTGGAACTCCCTCCCCCACCACATCAGACACTCCCCTACCCTGGGAATCATCAAGAAAAACCTGAAGTCCCACCTCTTCCTTCAAGCCTACAACCCACACTGAGACCTAATCCGCTGCACCATCTCACCCTTACCTCTCCCATACTTACTTTCTCCCCACCCATCCCCTATAGACTGTGAGCCCTCGAGGACAGAATCCTCTGCCCTACTGTACCTGTATGATTTAATTGTAGTCATTTTACGTTCTTGTCCTCGTCTGCTCTCACACATGTAAAGTGCCATAGAATCTAATGGTGTTATATAAATATTTAATAATAATAATAAATACAGCGAGAGAAAGTTGAATTATGAAGTAACATAATTATATATATGTATATATATAATGTACATGTTATAAGTTATAATGTAACTTCATAATGCCACCATGAATAAGTATTCAAATTTTAAAATGTGCAAAATCCTTTGTGGTTTGTAGAATCACATCTCCATCTTTGCTTAATAGCATAGTGGATTGTAGGAAATATTAGAACTGTTTTTTTATTTTTTTATTTCCTGCTGTAGATTTCACAATTTCTTGTAGTGAAGTTCATTCACTTATGAGGATAGGGACAATTATTTGCTCACTGAGATTTAAACTAAATCCCCAAATAATTATCTCTGTAATTTCTCTTTCTATTATAACAAATTGCCTTGTGACTCTAAATGTCCCAATGAGAGACATGTCTGATTGGATGTATTTTATTTATGAGTAGCTTTATGGGTAAATAAACAGGTTAAATCACTGCAGTTAGTTATGTTACACATACCGCACAAAATCTGAAGAGGAATGCCTTGTTAATATGACATTTTTGGACATATACATTAATAATATACTGTATAAGATAGTGGAATTCATGTTGATTTTGAAGAGCCCTGATGTTTCTACACTGTGTTCCAAATTGCTATGCAAATGTTCTTTTTTTCTGATTCTCCTAATTGGTTGGTGCAAATGACAGTCAGTGTAATAAAGGTCATCACCCGTTAGAGTATACATCGAATTTTATTGAAGAAACCTCCCAATGATAACAGTATAATCTTCAAAATTAAATAATAAAAAAAAAAACTCTAAATGCACTGTTCCAAATTATTAGGCACAGTAGAGTTTCTAAACATTTGATATGTTTTAAAGAACTTTAAATGCTCATTTGTTGAATTTGCAGCATTAAGAGGTCACATTCACTGAAATAAAAAGCTATTTAACTCCAAAACATCCTAACGGTCAAGTTACATGTTAACATAGGAACCCTTCTTTGATATCACCTTCACAATTCTTGCATCTATTGAACTTGTACGTTTCTGGAGAGTTTCTGCTTGTATTTCTTTGCATGATGTAAGAATAGCCTCCCAGAGCTTCTGTTTTGATGTAAACTGCCTCCCACCCCCATAGATCTTTTGCTTGATTATACTCCATAGGTTCTCTATAGGGTTGAGATCAGGGGAAGATGGTGGCCACTCCATGAGTTTATCTCCTTTCATGCCCATAGCAGCCAATGACACAAAGGTATTCTTTGCAGCATGAGATGGTGCATTATCATGCATGAAGATGATTTTGCTCCTGAAGGCACATTTTTGCCTTTTGTACCATGGAAGAAAGGTCTCGGTCAGAAACTCTATATACTTCGCAAAGGTCATTTTCACACCTTCAGGAACCTTAAAGGAGCCTGCCAGCTGTTTCCCAATGATTTTGGCCCAAAATATGACTCCTCCACCTCCTTGCTGACATCGCAGCCTTGTTGGGACATGGTGGCCATCCACCAACCATCCACTACTCCATCCCTCTGGGCCATCCAGGGTTGCTCGGCACTCATCAGTAAACAAAACTGTTTGAAGATTAGTCTTCATGTATGTCTAGGCCCACTGCAACCGTTTCTTGTGCCGGTGTCATGTGACCGGGCGCAGCAGATGACGTCATCTGCTGCGCCAGTCACAGCAATAGAAGCCAGCAGAAGCAGGAAGAAGCCGGGACCAGAGGATGCGGCGCTGCCAGCCAGGGCTCGCCAAAAAGGTGATGTATGAAGTGTTTGTTATTTTAATGTGTGCCGCAGCCTGGGGGACACATACTAAGGAGGGGGGTTGTATATCACCGATGGAGGCCAGAATACTGTTGAAGGGGCCCTATTTACCACTGCTGGGGGCCTGTATATTACTGCTGGGGCCCTGTATACCACTGCTAGGGCCCTGTATACCACTGTTGGGGCCCTGTATACCACTGTTGGGGCCCTGTATATCACTGCTGGGTCCCTGTATACCACTGCTGAGGAACTGTATACCACTGCTGGGGCCCTGTATACCACTGCTGGGGGCCTGTATACAACTGCTGCGGGCCTGTATACCACTGCTGAGGCCCTGTATACCACTGCTGGGGCCCTGTATACCACTGCTGGGGGCCTGTATACCACTGCTGGGGCCCTGTATACCACTGATGGGGCCCTGTATACCACTGCTGGGGGCCTGTATACCACTGCTGGGCCCTTTACACCACTGCTGGGGCCCTGTATACCACTGCTGGGGCCCTGTGTACCACTGCTGGGGGCCTGTATACCACTGCTGTGGGCCTGTATACTACTGCTGGGGGCCTGTATACCAGTGACGGTGGGCTATATAACAAGATGGGGGTCTGCTGCATTTTTCCCCCTAGGCTTATACTAGTCAATAAATTTCCCTAGTTTTGGAGGGTAAAATTAGGGGCCTCGGCTTATACTCGGGTTGGCTTATACTCGAGCATATACGGTAAGTTTTCGTGAAATATCTAATGTTTTCATCCCTTGGTCAAGGCAGTGCACTATTTGTTGCTTTTTGGCAGCAGAGAGATCCTTTTTCCTTCCCATGTTACTTGAAAACTGTGGCCTGCGTAATATTGTGGAACACCAAGTTTTCCTTTTATTGGGCTCACCTGCCAAACTAATTATCACAGATATCTGAGATTGATTTCAGTCATCCAAAGAACTCTGAGACACAATCCCATCAATGGGTTTCATTAAAAAAAAACAAAAAAACAACCCTATGACTCTTAAAACCAATTTGCATAATAATTTGGAACACAGTGTAAATAGTGGAAATGACTCATACCTTTGAGTGGAATGATACCTTTTTGGAACCTAGACCACTAAAGAAATGTATCTAGATGCGTGGTGAGCACTTTGAGCGTTTGAGCATTGCATTTTTAACCACCAAAATGTTAGGGCCACGTCACATACACAGATATCTGTGCAGATATTGTTTGCAGATCTCTGGTTGCAGTGAAGTTATGGACACATTGTTCCGTTTGTATACAGCCACAAAATGGAACAATGTGTCCATGATTTCACTGCAACCAGAGATCTGCGAACAATATTTGCACAGATATCTGTGCGTGTGACGTGGCCCTTACTTTAACCCCTAATTTTCAAAATGACTAAGGTAACAGGAGATAATGGACAATGAAATTGTTTAAGCAATTTCTTCTGAGTACGCCAACACCCATTATGTGGTTAAAACTATTTTTAAGGCACAGTGCAAAGTGAAGAAGGGAGCAGTGCCACATTTGAAATCAGAGTTGGAATAGTTTGCTGGAGCCATGTCACATTGGCTGAGCCACTGAAATGCACTAACAGCAGAAACGCCGCACAGGTGACTCAATTTTACAAACTGCACCACACAGTAAATTCATCCAGGAATGCTGTGAGTACACTGACACTGCTGGTGTGTCACAAAACTGTATACTATTGGGCGGTAAACAAGAATTATTTACATTTTTACCATTTAAATGTTGGTTTAACCTCAGATTTCCAATTTTGACAAGGAGAATAGGTAAAAAAGCCTCAAAATGTGTTACACATTTTCTCATGAATGTAGCAATACCCCACAAGTGACTGTACAGTACTGTTTGGCCACACGTCGGGGCCCAGAAGGGAAGGAAATCCATTTGATTTTTGGAGCAGAGATTTTCCTATAATAGCTTGTGGACTCCACTTGCAGAGCCCCTAGGTGCCAGAACAGAGGAAATCCCTCAAGTGAGCAAATTTTGGAAATACACCCCTCTAGGAAAACACCAATCATGTCGAATGCAGTGAATGTTGCAAAACTAAAAAGTGCAAATAAGGCCTTGTCATACCCAGTACATTGTAATGCCCATACATTGTTCCCAGCTCTTGCTTCTGGAAACCTGCATCCCGTAAATTAAAGGGAACCTGACCCCTCCAAATCACCCCCAACCCTATTAACCTCCCTGGCGGTCTGTTTAGGTCTGGTTTTTGTTGCTAAAAGCGGGCTTACCCGCGTTCGCGGCAGATGCGGTAAAAAAACCGCATCTGCCGCACTTGCCGCATAGCTGCCGCACTTGTGCCGCACTCGCGGCGCGGTTGCGGCGCGGTTGCGGTAATCTGCATAGTAAAGGGAACCATGCAGTAGACATGAGATAATGATTGTATACACTTACATGAGGGCGTCTCCCTGTGTGTGCTGGCACTTGTGAGCTGTGTTCGTCATGCCTGCTCTCCCCTCCCTTATGCCCGCCCCCTCTCAGCCTGCTATAGTGATGTGAGGCTGATCTCGTCATACAGGGGCGGGGCTACCGGGATGCACGATTTAGCCCCGCCCCTTTATGACGAGATCAGCCTCACATCACTATAGCAGGCTGAGAGGGGGCGGGCATAAGGGAGGGGGAGAGCAGGCATGACGAACACAGCTCACAAGTGCCAGCACACACAGGGAGACGCCCTCATGTAAGTGTATACAATCATTATCTCATGTCTACTGCATGGTTCCCTTTACTATGCAGATTACCGCAACCGCGCCGCAACCGCGCCGCGAGTGCGGCACAAGTGCGGCAGCTATGCGGCAAGTGCGGCAAGTGCGGCAGATGCGGTTTTTTTACCGCATCTGCCGCGAACGCGGGTAAGCCCGAGCCTGACTCGGGGTTAACGCTTCTGGTAGTGAATGTTAACCCCGAGTCAGGCTCGGGAATAACGCTAGGAAGGTTAATACCTGTCCCTGCACCCTAACATATCAGTATTAGTGCTCCTTTTCTATAAAAAAAAAAGTGCTCTGTAACATTGGAATAATCAACAATATACACTTACAAATCTGAGACTTCTTGTCCCTGAATAAGTCTCACAGGGCGTCCCCTGTGAGACTCTAAGCCCTCCCTAGGTGCTCATTATCACGCCCCAATGATCCACCCTCTCTCTGTCTGTGCTGCTGTGATGTGGAGCTGAAGGCAAGACTAATGATTTGCATTCTGTGAGTAATAAAGAGGGGGGAGGGTAAAGCTTGCACAAGCAGAGCACACAGACAGAGAGAGGGTGGACCCTGGAGCCAGCAAAACAGCCCGCCCTGGTGACTAAAGAATATATCCCCTGCTAATTATAATTCCTAATGAGTAAGTATTAAAACGATTTTATGCACTTTCACAGGATGCTTTTAGGAGACAAAAGGAGTGTGAGATTAGTGATAATATACTGCAGGGACATGTTTTGGTAGCTTAGGAGGCGTTCTGGAGGTGACTGGATCCCTTTAAGCGGGCTTCTAATCACAACAATGCCAAACATGCTGACGTTAACTGTGGTTTAGGCACATTGTGGAGGTCAGAAGAAGGGGGGGCATTTAGATTTTGGAGCAGATTTTTTTGTATCTTTCCAGGAGGACTTTTTATTTGTAGGCAAAATATGAGCATAGCCAATACACGAGTTAAACTTGAACTTGCTTTTGTCTATTCCTGCCATACACCATCAGATTAGTCGAGGTACCCAGAAAAGGTGTCACAGGACAGTAAAGTAATAAGGGGAATGAGCTGAGGCAATGACTGACATACAGATCGAGAAACTGTTTGCTATGATTAACTCCTTGCAGGATGTGGTAGAAGCCCTGCAAAACAAACTTGGAAACATGGAATCACAGACTAATCATAAAGGTCATGTGTTTGGACAGGCACTTCAGGACTTGCACACTAGAGTGAAAGTTCTGGAAGCCTTACCTACAGGGCAATGGCCGCCTGCAACTATGCCCAAGTTGCCACCATTCAGGTTTAATGTTTACCGTAATCAGTTTTGCAGATTTGTCAATCAATGTATATTTTTTTTATGTACATGCCGCCTATTACCAGACTGATAGATCTAAGCCTTGCAGTGGTTCTTAACCAGGGGTATGGTGTGTCGGTCTCAGGGTTTTGGCGGAGCCAACACCACAGAGGTCAACTCCCGACAGCTGCATGTAGATTTATCACTAAAGAAGGGTTCGGTAAATGTACATATGAAACTGGTGGGTTGGGTACCTCAAACAAGGTTAAGAACCACTGATCTAAGGTCTTGTGTACAGTTGTGTTGAACAGTTTACATTCTACTAGCAGATTTTTTAACTTTCTTTGTATTTTTTGAAAAAATATGAATGATAACACAAAAACTTTTGTTGCCCTCATGGTTAGTGGTTGGGTGTGCTTTCTCTTTTTAAATCATAATGACAACCAAAAACATCCAAATGACCCTGAGCAAAACATCACATACCCTGGTGATTTTGGCCTGATGACATGCACAGAAGTTGACACAAATGGTTTGAATGGCTAATAAAGGTAACATCTTCACCTTTGAGCTGTTTGCTTGTAATCAGAGTGTATGCATAAAAGCTGAGTGAGTTTCTGGGATCCCAATAGACCCTAACATCTTTTATCCAGGCACTGAAATTTCTGGATTGTGAGTCATGGGGAAAGCAAAAAGATTGGCAACAGAACTACAGGAAAAGATAACTGAACTATATAAAAGAGGAAAGGGATACAAAAATAAATCCAAGCAACTAATAATGTCAGTAAGCAGTGTTCAAACTGTGATTAATAAATGTAAAATAAGGGGCTCTGTAAAAACCAAACTACAATCAGGTAAACCAAATAAAGTTTCAACTGCCAGGAAAATTATTTGGGATGCAAAGAAACACCCACAATTAACATTAGCTGAAATTCAGATTTCACTGAAAGCAAGGTATGGCTGTTTCAATATGAACAATAAGGAGGCACTTGAAGGAAAATTGGCTGCATGGTTGAGTAGCCAGAAAAAAGCAATTACTATGCAAATGCCACAACGTATCTTGCCTACAATATGCCAAACAGCACAGAGACAAGCCTCCAAACTTCTGGAACAAGGTGATTTGGAGTAATGAGACCAAAATCAAACTTTTTGGCCACAACCATAAACTTTACATTTGGAGAGGTGTCAACAAAGCCTATTATGAAAGGAACACTATTCCTACTGTAAAGAAAGGAGGTGGATTGCTGATGATGTGGGGATGTGCAAGCTAAAATGGCACAGGAAACTTGGCAAAGTTAAATGAAAGATGAATGCAGCATGTTATCAGCAAATACTGAAGGCAAATTTGCACTCACTGGCTTGGAAGCTGGGTATGAGACGTTTTTGGACATTCCAACATATCAATGATCCAAAATACAAGACCAAGTCAACCTGTCATTGGCTACAGCAGAACAAAGTGAAGGTTCTGGAGTGGCCATCTCAGTCTCCTGACCTCAAAATCATTGAGCCACTCTCCATACAAGAAAGCAAAAACATTTACAGGGACTGGAGGCTTTTTGCCAAGAAGAATGGGCAGCTTTACCATCTGAAAAAATAAAGAGCCTCATCCACAACTACCACACAAGACTTCAAGCTGTCATTGATGTTAGAGGGGGCAATACACGGTATTAAGGACTGGGGTATGTGAACTTTTGATCATGGTCATTTTGATGTTTTTGTTTGTCATAATTTAAAAAGAGAAAACACAGAAGTTTGACAATGAATGGCTTCACCCAACCACTAGCCATGAGTGGAAAAAAGTTTGTGTTATCATTCTTATTCTCTGAAAAAGGCCAGGAAAGTAAAAAATCTGCTGGGGTATGTAAACTTTTAAGCACTACTGTATTATCATGTTACTCACTTCACAAACACTGGCCTGTGCTAATTCTACGATTGAGAGTCATGATCCCCATTTGAATGACTTTGATGATTTCCTGGCTTCAATTGCGCTGATGTTTGACGATCCTAATGGCTGTACCTCATCTTAGACTGCTTTGATGTCATTACGCCAGGGTAAACCCTCTGTGACAGAATATACTACCAAATTTAGAAGGTTAGCAGTAGAAACCACTGGGATTGTTCTGCTAATTGCCCATCTTTAGCAAAGGCTTGTCTAGAATTTTCAAACATAAGTTGGGTTATGCTGCGTCTCCACAGGAGCTAGAAACGTTTATACAACATTGTGAATGCACTGACATTTGCCTTACTGAGCATAGACTGGAGAAATAGGCAGCTTTAAATCAAATTACTAACTTTTACCTTCTATCTAAAGAATCTACAGATAAAATCTCTGGGGAGGCTGAAGTGGCTCCTATGCAGGTCGACTCAAAATAGCGAGAGTTTATGTATCTCTTGAGGCCAATCAGATCACTTTCTTAATAACTGTCCCAAGTGTCTCAAGTGGCCTGAGAAAGTGCTAGCAGTGGTAAGGGAATATGATAACTTTAATGCCAAGTCTGATATCTCCGTGACTAGCTTACCACTACATGCTGAATTCTCCTCTCAATCATTGACTGCAACTTCTAAAGAGCAAGTGGAAAGGAATTCACACTGTTCACTCTCTATAATGATCTTGTGGTCAGGCAGTGGATTTCTAGTGCTGCTATGATTTACTCTAGCTCAGGAGATAACTTTATGGACTCTTCATTTGTCAGAGAACATGGCATTAAGGCACAAAAAAGTGCTTCTCCAGTTACTATGGAGACAGTGGATTGTGTTCCTCTAATTTTAGGACCAGTATATAAGGAGATTATCCTTTAGAATAGGGGAGGGATGGGGAAAGGGCTTGATCCAATATCCGGTGGACTCCCAGGCAACCATAGGCGGTTGGCTTACCGCCTTAAGACAACAATGAAAAAGAGAAAATACTGGGTGCCACATTGCGGTTTTCTTCTTCTTTATTCTTTAATAAACACATCACAGAAAACCTCGAAGGGCACGCTATATCCGTTTCAGGGACTTGGTCCCCTTAGTTATTAGCACATCTAATATTAAAACACCACATACCTATAAAGTAAAAACACATCTGTGACTTATTTCATTAATGAGAGTTCTTCCTTAACCCTTACGGTGAATGTCAGCTCCAAAATTAGGATACATATTAAAGTGTTACAAACAATAGCATCATGTGTGAGAGGGAAATTACCCTGTACGAATTTATATTTTAACAAATAACGATGTCGGCAATGATCTCGTGGGCTCACGGTTGTTGCAGACATCGTTTTGACATCATTGATGAGATGTCACACATCTAGATATAATGGACGACTCACCAACGATGTTGTGAGCAGGTATCGTTCGCACAACCCCACAAACGATACCTGCTCATTGCTGTCAATGGGCGAAGTCGTAAACAACATCGTTATTGCGGTTTCAAACACAACCATATACCAGGTTGGCTGATCGTTGATCATGTGGTTTGAGAACATGTTCTCAAACCTGCGATCAGCGATTCAACGATTTCACGTTACAACTTTGCAGAGTCACACGCAACAAGGTTGTAATGATGTCGCTGGAACGACTCCTAACCCGTGATGTATCAGCGATATTGTTAACGATGTAGTGCCGTGTAATGGGGCCTTTAGTTTCATCTGGCCACAAAATGCTTTCCCAGAACTGAGTTGATTTCTTTAGATTTTTTTGGGCAAAGTCTAATCTGGCCTTTCTATTTTTCAGGTTAATTGATGGTTTGCACCTTGTGGTTAACCCCTTATATTTGCACTCTTGAAGATTTCTCTTTATGGTAGACTTAAGGCCACATCACACACACAGATAATTGTGCAGATATTGTTGGCAGATCTCTGGTTGCAGTGAAATCATGGACACATTGTTTCATTTTGTGGCCGTATACAAGTGAACAAGGTGTCCATGATTTCACTGCAACCAGAGATCTGCCTACAATATCTGCACAATTATCTGTGTGTGTGACGTGGCCCTTAGTTTCTGAAACACCTACTTCCTGAGATGGTTCTTAACTTGGGTGGATGTTGTGAAGAAGTTTTTCTTTACCATATTAAGGATCCTGCTATCATGCCTTACTGTTGTCTCGCGTGGACCTCTAGACCTTTTTGAGTTCCCAAGCCCACCGGTGTGCTTTTTTGATGAATGTACCAGTCTGTTAATTTGGTCACTCCTAACATTTTTGCTACCAGTCTAATAGATTTCTTCTTTTTTTTCAGCCTAATGATGGTCTGTTCCTCTTCCATTGAGAGCTCCTATGACCGCATTTTGTAGGTTCACAGAAACAGCTTACAAATGAAAATACCACACCTGAGACCAAGTCCAGACTCTTTACTTGCTTAATTCATTAATTATATATGAGGGAATGGTCCATACAACCCATTAAGGAGCTTTTGAGAGAATTGTCCATATCCATTTGATCCCTTGAAAAAGTGCCAGCTACATATTAAAGAGCAGTAATTCCTGAACCTTTACTCCAGTTAAGATACCCTCAAAGTAAATCTGAGGGTCTGTAATGTAAGCCTGTATTGAAAGCTGTATCTTGAACATTATTTGTTAAATAGCTAAAATGTCAAAATGAATGTGATTGTCCAAATAATTTTGGACCTATCTCTTTTATGAGATCTTCTGCATAACCACTTTAACTTATTCTACAGGCATTGTCCTCATAATTATTCATTATTTATATTATTGTGTTGCTATTCATATACTGTAGTATTTATTGGTCCCGACCCTGGCAAGCTTTAAGCAAAAAGAAACTACGTTCTTGAGCAAGATGTATAAATATGCATGCTAAAGCTGGTTTCACATTAGCATCTGCATGCCCTCCACATGCAGACACAAACGCAAACGCAGCCATACTGATGTGAACGCAGCGGAGAAACTCCGCATGCGTTCACATCAGTATGCTGGCCGGCCAGCCAATCAGCTGTCTCGGCGGCGGCTGTGAGGCGGAGATCAGTGGCAGAGATCTCCTCCTCCCGGCCGTCGCTGATCTCCCGCCGGTGTCGGCAGGGAGAAACAGCTAATATGACAGCTGTTTAAATCTCCAGCGTCGACACCGTAGAGGAGATGTCGGCGCGTGAGATTTAAACAGCTGTCAGATCAGCTGTTTCTCCTCGCCGACACAATCGGGAGATTAGCTCCAGCTGATCTCCCGGTAACCGCCGCTGGTCTCCTAGTGACCGCTGCTAATCTCCCGGTGGCTGCCACTGATGTCCCGGGAGATCAGCGGCGGCCACCGGGAGAGATTTCAATGAGATTCCCAGCATTCTTCTGATCTCTCATGCAGAGGACACTGCGGATCCATTGACTCCCATGCATTGTCTGTGCGCTTGCGGGAGCTTTGAGATAAAACCAGCTCCCTCAAACGCACAAAATATGCAACAGGCTGCGTTTGGAGGGAACATAAATTATGCGCATCCGAATGCAACCACAACAGAACACAGCCAAACAATGGTACTATGCGTTCCCATGTTAAACATAGGAATGCAGTGCGCATGCTTTTGGCTGCGTTTGGTACACTGCATTTACATGCGCTAGTGTGAAACCACCCTAAAATGTTTTTTTTTTTTTGTTTCTACAAGTTCATAAAGACTAAATCACTTATCATAGGACTAATTTGATTTAAACTATGGACTAAGCAACATTTTCTTTTGGACTAATACAGAGCATCTGACAAGAAGCAACATATACAACTGGATTATTAAACGAGCAACGTTCTTTGTGTACAAAATAGACTTAGTCCTATATTAATATAGTAGTTATCAGCAAATTTATAGTGGTGTTGTTTCATACAGTAAACATGTATATTGCTATGATTTAATCACAATGTAAGTAAACATGCATGTGTGTAGGTAAGTATATAATTATGCTTGTCACTTCCTCCCTTTTCTTTAAAAGGGTAAACTTTCCTTATTTTTCCTCGGTGTTTTGATTATTCTCCTACCTGCACTCTCATCCTCCATCCTCTCTCCACATAGTTTGTTACATTTGCTATATGTGTAATATTATTTTTTTTTTTTCCTTTGTTGTTAGATTTCAAAACCCTAATAAAATTATTGGAACATATAGTATTTATTATCAATATTTGCTTTTCATTCTTTCATATGTGGCACTCCTGCGGGTAAGTGTCACAGAACCACCTGGTGCATGGAGGGATTTCCACATCAGGTAACCCTACTAGAGATGAGCGATGTTCGATTTTAATTGTTCGCCAATCTCAAATTCAAGCTGTTTTTGGCGGTGCTTGAGTCATCCGCCGAATTAGAACAATTTGCTTGAAATTCGGCAGTTCTAGAATATGTTCGAAAACGCTTCGATACACAAAAGGTTAATCTTCCTAACCCTAAACTAGCCCTAATACTGCAAATGAATGTTAATATCCAGCTTATGTGTATATTGTGCAGGGGGGGCTTGTATCAGAGCTGCAGCAATAAGGTCACGCTCTTATTTTTTTTTTTTCTCCTAAAGCTTGTACAGTGGGGTGCTTCAGGCTGCTAAGTGCATTTTTTTCACACAACTAATGTCTTCATTGGCTGTGTCTGTCACATGTCCTAGCCCTATAAGACTCGGTCATCTTAAAGATCGCCACCATTATGCTGATAGCTGCTGCAGGTGTTAGATGGCATCCGCGGTTGCTGCTGTGTGCGACCGCTAAACAGTGCAAAATAAATTGTGTTCTCTTAGTCAACTAGTGAGCGAATACAAAGTTAGATAGATAGGTTTAGGGAGTAGGGACTAGTAATATCAGCCCTTTTTATGGCTGCTCCATAGGAGTAGTGATTAGGGATAGGGACTAGGGACTTGTAGTCTATCAGCCCTTTTCAGGGCTATTTCATAGAAGCAGGGACTAGTTTTAATTGCAGCACTTATCATTTCTAGGTTAGAGCAGTCTCTATTAGTTTTTGCCAGGCAGGTGTGTGTCAGGTGTGTGCCAGTGCTGTGCAAGTCTTTCTCACATCATCTGGCCACAGTAATATAGCTCTTTGAATCCATCAGGGCAGGTAGTGTAGCACTGCTGTGAAGAAAGCTACGCCACCTGTCTTAATTAGGCATTTCTTTGCTGCAGCTAGTCCAGGCACTTTGTTCGGGCTAGTAGCAGACTAGCAGTGTCCCACAGTGGTGTCGCCCACTTGTGAGAGAAGCTACACCTTCATTGTAGTTGATTCTACTAATTTCTTACTGCAATAAGCAAACCTGTCATTTTTTGCTTAACCCCTTCAGGACCCAGCCTATTTTGACCCTAAAGACCTTGGCATTTTTTGCAATTCTGACCAGTGTCCCTTTATGAGGTTATAACTCGGGAACGCTTCAACCGATCGTAGCGATTATGAGATTGTTTTTCGTGACACATTGGGCTTCATGCTAGTATTAAATTTAAGTCGATAATTTTTGTGTTTATTTGTGAAAAAATCAAAAATATGTCAAACATTTTGAAAATTTCACAATTTTCACATTTTTTATTTTTTTTTCTGATAAACCAGAGAGATATGTGACAGAAAAAAGTTATTAAATAATATTTCCCACATGTCTACTTCACATCAGCACAATTTTGAAAAAAAAAAAATTTTTTGGTAGGACGTTATAAGGGTTCAAAGTTCATGAGCAATTTTTCATTTTTCAACCAAAATTTACAAAACCATTTTTTTTAGTGACCACATCACATTTGAAGTCCTTTTGAGGGGTGTACATGACAGAAAACACCCAAAAGTGACACCATTCCAAAACTGTACCCTCAAGCTACTCAAAACTATATTCAAGAAGATGATTAACCCTTCAGGTGCTTCACAGGACCTAAGGCAAAGTGGAAACAAAAAATGGATATTTTAATTTTTTTCTCAAAAATGTTCTTTTAGCCTCAATTCTTTCATTTTCACATGGGCAACGGGATAAAATGGATCTTAAAATGTGTTGTGCAAATTCTCCCGAGTACACAGATACCTCATATATGGTCATAAACCACTGTTTGGGTGCACGGCAGGGCTCAGAAGGGAAGGAGCGCAATTTGAATTTTGGAGCTAATTTTACATCCAAAAAGTGAAATGGCGCTCCTTCCCTTCTGAGCCCTGCTGTGTGCCCAAACAGTGGTTTATGACCACATATAAGGTATTGGTGTACTCAGGAGAAATTGCCCAACAAATTTTAGGATGAATTTTATGCTGTTGCCATGTAAAAACGAAAAAATTTAGGCTAAAAAAAAATTTTTGTGAAAAAAAAAGTACTATTTCATTTTCACAGATCAATTTGTAAAGCACCTGGGGGTTCAATATGCTCACTACCCATCTAGATATGTTCCCTGGGGGATCTAGTTTCCAAAATGGGGTCACTTGTGGGGGAGCTCCAATGTTTAGGCACACAGGGGCTCTCCAAAAGCGACATGGTGTCTGCTAACAATTTGAATAAAAATCAGCTCAAATTGTTAGCTGTCACCATGTTACGTTTGGTGAGCCCCTGTGTGCCTAAACATTGGGACTCCGCAACAAGTGACCCCATTTTGGAAACCAGACCCCCCAGGGAACGTATCTAGATGCATAGTGAGTACTTTGAACCCCCAGGTGCTTCACAAATTCATCCATAAAAATGAAAAAGCACTTTTTTTTCCACAAAAATTTCTTTTTTTCATTATTACGGACCAATTTGTGAAGCACCTGGGGGTTCAAAGTGCTCACTATGCAGCTACATATGTTCCCTGGGGGGTCTAGTTTACAAAATGGGGTCACTTGTGGGGGAGCTCCAATGTGGAGACGCACAGGGGCTCTCCAAACACTACATGGTGTCCGCTAACAATTTGAATGCAAAATGAGCTCAAATTGTTGGCGGACACCATGTTGCGTTTGGTGAGCCCCTGTGCGTCTCCACATTGGAGCTCCCCAACAAGTGACCGCATTTTGGAAACTAGATCCCCCAGGGAACGTATCTAGATGCATAGTGAGTACTTTGAACCCCCAGGTGCTTCACAAATTCATCCATAAAAATGAAAAAGCACTTTCTTTTCCACAAAAATTTTCTTTCTTCATTATTACGGACCAATTTGTGAAGCACCTGGGGGTTCAAAGTGCTCGCTATGCAGCTACATATGTTCCATGGGGGGTCTAGTTTCCAAAATGGGGTCACTTGTTGGGGAGCTCCAATGTGGAGACGCACAGGGGCTCTCCAAACACGACATGGTGTCCGCTAACAATTTGAATGCAAAATGAACTCAAATTGTTAGCGGACACCATGTCACGTTTGGTGAGCCCCTGTGTGCCTAAACATTGGGGCTCCCCCACAAGTGACCCCATTTTGGAAACTAGACCCCCCAGGGAACGTATCTAGATGCATAGTGAGCACTTTGAACCCCCAGGTGCTTCACAAATTGATCTGTAAAAATGAAAAAGTACTTGTTTTCCGCAAAAAAAATTTTTTCCATTAATTTGTGAAGCACCTGGGGGGTCAATATGCTCACTATCCATCTAGATAAGTTCCCTGGGGGGTATAGTTTCCAAAATGGGGTCACTTGTGGGGGAGCTCCAATGTTTAGGCACACAGGGGCTCTCCAAAAGCGACATGGTGTCCGCTAACAATTTGAATAAAAATCAGCTCAAATTGTTAGCTGTCACCATGTTGCGTTTGGTGAGCCCCTGTGTGCCTAAACATTGGGGCTCCGCAACAAGTGACCCCATTTTGGAAACTAGACCCCCAGGGAACGTATCTAGATGCATAGTGAGTACTTTGAACCCCCAGGTGCTTCACAAATTCATTCATAAAAATGAAAAGCACTTTTTTTTCCACAAAAATTTCTTTTTTCATTATTACGGACCAATTTGTGAAGCACCTGGGGGTTCAAAGTGCTCACTATGCAGCTAGATATGTTCCCTGGGGGGTCTAGTTTCCAAAATGGGGTCACTTGTTGGGGAGCTCCAATATGGAGACGCACAGGGGCTCTCCAAACACGACATGGTGTCCGCTAACAATTTGAATGCAAAATGAGCTCAAATTGTTAGCGGACACCATGTCACGTTTGGTGAGCCCCTGTGTGCCTAAACATTGGGGCTCCCCCACAAGTGACCCCATTTTGGAAACTAGACCCCCAGGGAACGTATCTGGATGCATAGTGAGCACTTTGAACCCCCAGGTGCTTCACAAATTGATCTGTAAAAATGAAAAAGTACTTGTTTTCTGCAAAAAAAAATGTTTTCCATTAATTTGTGAAGCACCTTGGGGGTCAATATGCTCACTATCCATCTAGATAAGTTCCCTGGGGGGTCTAGTTTCCAAAATGGGGTCACTTGTGGGGGAGCTCTAATGTTTAGGCACACAGGGGCTCTCCATATGCGACATGGTGTCCGCTAACAATTGGAATTGTTAGCGGACACCATGTTGCGTATGGAGAGTGTCTGTGTGACTAAACATTAGAGCTCCCCCACAAGTGACCCCATTTTGTAAACTAGAC
This sequence comes from Allobates femoralis, assembly GCA_033576535.1. Lineage (NCBI taxonomy): Eukaryota > Metazoa > Chordata > Amphibia > Anura > Aromobatidae > Allobates > Allobates femoralis. Next base: position 513,731,242 of record JARQOC010000004.1, read on the forward strand.
CCCCCAAGGAATGTATCTAGATGCATAGTGTGCACTTTGAACCTCCAGGTGCTTCACAAATTGATCTGTAAAAATGAAAAAATATTTTTTTTGTGGAAAAAAAAGTACTTTTTTATTTTTATGGATCAATTTGTGAAGCACTTGGGGGTTGAAAGTGCTCACTATGCATCTAGATACGTTCCTTGGGGGGTCTAGTTTCCAAAATGGGGTCACTTGTGGGGGAGCTTCAATGTGTAGGCACACAGGGGCTCTCCATACGCAACCTGGTGTTTGCTAACAATTGGAATTGTTAGCGGACACCAGGTCGCGTATGGAGAGCCCCTGTGTGCCTAAACATTGGAGCTCCCCCACAAGTGACCCCATTTTGGAAACTAGACCCCCCAGGGAACATATCTAGATGCACAGTGAGCACTTTGAACCCCCATGTGCTTCACAAATTGAGACGTATAAATGAATAAAGAAACTTTTTGTGAAAAAACATACTAGTCTAGTAGTTGCAATTCGCAGCATAGGGGACCCATGGGGCTCTGCCATATTTTTGGTCCAGCCAGGTACAACTTGGCAGCTACGGACTGCCACCAGCCCCCAGCTGCTTCGTCATACCTGGCTGGAACCAAAAATACAACGAAGCCTATTTTTTTTTTATTTCTAGAAATATTTCTAGAAAAAAAATGACATAAGGGCTCCGCTATATTTTTGGTCCAGCCAGATACAACTTGGCAGCTACGGACTGTCACCAGCCCCCAGCTGCCTCGTCATACCTGGCTGGAACCAAAAATACAGCGAAGCCTATTTTTTTTTTATTTCTAGAAATATTTCAAGAAAAAAATGACATAGGGCTCCGCCATATTTTTGGTCCAGCCAGATACAACTTGGCAGCTACGGACTGCCACCAGCCCCCAGCTGCCTCGTCATACCTGGCTGGAACCAAAAATACAGCAAAGCCTATTTTTTTTTTATTTCTAGAAATATTTCTAGAAAAAAAATGACATAGGGCTCCGCCATATTTTTGGTCCAGCCAGGTACAACTTGGCAGCTACGGACTGCCACCCACCCCCAGCTGCCTCGTCATACCTGACTGGAACCAAAAATACAGCGAAGCCCATTTTTTAAAAATTTCTAGAACTAATTCTAGAAAAAAAAATTACGTGGGGCTCCGCCATATTTTTGGTCCAGCCAGGTACAACTAGGCAGCTGGGGGCTGGAATCCTCAGCATAGAGAGGCCCAAGCGTTCTGGGCTCCCCATGCTGCGAATTGCAGCCCGCAGCCGCCCCAGAAAATGGCGCATTCATTGAAGCGCCATTTTCTGGCGCTGTACCCACGCTCTTCCAGTTGCCCTGGTGCCGGTGGCTAACTGGGTAATAAAGGGGTTAATGCCAGCTTTTTATTGGCAGCTGGCACTAAGCCCGAGATTCATAATATAGGGCCAATGTTAGACCCGCCATTAGGAATCTCTAGTACGGTAAATAGTCAATAAATACACACAGAGAAAAATCTTTTTATTTGAAAAAAAAAACACAGACACAATTCGGACTCCATCTTTATTATAAAAAGATCCGACGTAGTCCACAACGAAGGTCCCACGACGCTCGATCGCTCCGACGTAGTCCATAACGAAGGTCCCACGACGTTTGATTGTCTCCGACGTAGTCCACAACGAAGGTCCCACGACGCTCGATCACCTTTGCTTTCAGATCGCTACTCTGGAGCCCGATCCGCCAGCATGGTGATCGAGCTGCAGAAAGTGATCTGACACCCCGGGCGCAGTGACCCATTATGTGCATCACTGCGCCTGGGCTGCCAGATCACTTTCCGCAGCATGCATGGGGATCGAGCTGCGGAAAGCGATCTGGCAGCACAGGCGCATTGACCCACTATGTGCATCACTGCGTCCGGGCTGTCAGATTGCTTTCTGCAGCTCGATGCCCATGCAGGGAGATCGGGCTGCAGAGCAGCGATCTAAGAGCCTGGGCGCAGTGACCCACTATGTGCATCACTGCGCCTGGGCTGCCAGATCACTTTCCGCAGCTCGATCCCCATGCATGGGGATCGAGCTGCGGAAAGCTATCTGGCAGCACAGGCGCATTGACCCACTATGTGCATCACTGCGTCCGGGCTGTCAGATTGCTTTCTGCAGCTCGATGCCCATGCAGGGAGATGGGGCTGCAGAGCAGCGATCTAAGCGCCTGGGCGCAGTGACCCACTATGTGCATCACTGCGCCTGGGCTGCCAGATCGCTTTCCGCAGCTCGATCCCCATGCATGGGGATCGAGCTGCGGAAAGCGATCTGGCAGCACAGGCGCATTGACCCACTATGTGCATCACTGCGTCCGGGCTGTCAGATTGCTTTCTGCAGCTCGATGCCCATGCAGGGAGATCGGGCTGCAGAGCAGCGATCTAAGAGCCTGGGCGCAGTGACCCACTATGTGCATCACTGCGCCCGGGCTGTTAGATAGCTTTCTGCAGCTCGATCCCCATGCATGGGGATTGAGCTGCGGAAAGCGATCTGGCAGCCCAGGCGCAGTGATGCACATAGTGGGTCACTGCGTCCGGGCTGTCAGATTGCTTTCTGCAGCTCGATGCCCATGCAGGGAGATCGGGCTGCAGAGCAGCGATCTAAGAGCCTGGGCGCAGTGACCCACTATGTGCATCACTGCGCCCGGGCTGTTAGATAGCTTTCTGCAGCTCGATCCCCATGCATGGGGATCGAGCTGCGGAAAGCGATCTGGCAGCCCAGGCGCAGTGATGCACATAGTGGGTCACTGCGCCCGGGGTGTCAGATCACTTTCTGCAGCTAGATCCTCAGAATCCAGCTGTAGAAAGTGATCTGACAGATCCAGTACAGTGATCCACAGTGATCACATAATGGTCACTGTGGATCACTGTGCTGGATCTGTCAGATCACTTCCTACAGCTGGATCCTCAGGATCCAGCTGTAGAAAGTGATCTGACAGATCCAGCACAGTGATCCACAGTGATCACATAATGGTCACTGTGGATCACTGTGCTGGATCTGTCAGATCACTTCCTACAGCTGGATCCTCAGGATCCAGCTGTAGAAAGTGATCTGACAGATCCAGCACAGTGATCCACAGTGATCACATAATGGTCACTGTGGATCACTGTGCTGGATCTGTCAGATCACTTCCTACAGCTGGATCCTCAGGATCCAGCTGTAGAAAGTGATCTGACAGATCCAGTACAGTGATCCACAGTGATCACATAATGGTCACTGTGGATCACTGTGCTGGATCTGTCAGATCACTTCCTACAGCTGGAACCTCAGGATCTAGCTGTAGAAGTCATCTGACAGCTCCAGCACAGAGCTGTCAGATGCGGAAGCGGCCGGAGAGAAGAGGAGGAGGAGCAGGACGCAGCCGTGCAGCAGGATGGAGCGCGATCGCCGGAGGGGTGAGTGGGAGAGGCGATCGCCGCTCCGGTGATCGGGGGGGGCAGGCAGGGGGAAGAGGGGGGGTGACAGGAGATGGGGGGGCACTCAAAGGAAGCGGGGGCAGTGAGGAGGAGGCGTGCGGCAGGAAGAGGAAGCCCGCGGCAGGGACAGGAAGCGGGCGCAGGGACAGGAAGCGGGGGGGGGGGGTAAGAAAGATGAGGAGGGGGCAGAATAGAGAGGTGGGGGATAGGGGGGCACTTAGAGGATGCCAGGGTAGCAGATCAGAGGGTAGGGAGAGCAGGGGCAGGCAGGGAAGCATGACAGGCGCGGTGATTTTCACTTTCACTTTTGAGCGCCAATCACCGCGCCTGTAGCCGGGGGGGGTGGGGGTGGGGGCAAATCGACCCCCCATGGGGTGTTGTACAACACCCCATGTACCTGCAGGCTGAGTGACAGGTCAGTGAGACCCTCACTCGGCCTGCAGGAGCCCGATCAATCCATGGCCCACCCCCTGGGCCAAGAGTCGGGAACGAACTTGTTTCCATGGCCCAAACGGTGGGCCAAGGGTCGTGAAGGGGTTAAAAGCAGTGTTCACTAAACCTTCACTGTAGGCCACGTTTAATACAACCAAATACACCTTGAGTGTAGTTCATTCTACTAATTATTTACTGGAACAAGCAAACGTAATGTGTTGTGCCTAGTACCACTGTCTGGCCACTCAGCTCTGCTCGATTTCCATCAGAATATTTTTTGCCAACAACTGCAGAGTTGCCAATTTGTTCACATACAAAATGAGTGGCAAAAGGCCTGCTGTTGGTGGAAGGGGGAACAGGCGTGGTGGAAAGGGAAAAACAGTTTGGGTCTGTGGAGTACGTGGGAAAGCAAGAGTAACAGGAGCATCTTCCAGCCAAAGTAAGATGTCTACTTCTTTTCTTGGAGATTCTGAAATGATCCCTTTCGTACGGACACGACTCAGACGACGATCAATACCAATTCTAGATGTGGCACAAAAAGAGCAGGCGCCTGAATGGATAGCAAATGCTTCAGCAAGTGGGCTCTCCTCTTCTACTTCCCAAATACACCAGTCCTCAGAGATGTCACCACAATCTCACTTTCTTCCCCACAGCTCCCAAGTCTCCAGCCACCCATCTGAGTATGGGGTAAGACAGATGGTTGACTATGCATCGCTCTTTACTCATACTATAGCCTTTGGAATCAGAGGTCTGCTCAAAAGCTTTTGTGAGTCAAGACAAAGTAATTATCTGGGCCTGGATCCGACTCCAAAAGCTTCTGGTCATCAGTGGAGATAAAGAAGCCTCTGAGCAAGCATAATGTAGACCCTCATTCATAAAGTGTCAATTGCACCTTGGAGATCTGGTGAGCCCTTCCACATACGAGTCCTCCTGTACTTCCTCCCCCTCCTCTAGTGCCACCACCTGATTCCGAATACTATTTAAAGTGAGCTCCAGCATGTAAATGATGGGAATAGTCATGCTGATAATGGCATAATCATCACTAAACATCTTCGTCGACATTTCAATACTGTACAAAATGGTGCATAGGTCCTTCATTGCTGACCACTCCAGCAGAGTGATTTGCCCCACCTCTGGATCTCGTAGGCCCAGGTTATACGTCATGACGTATTGCACCAGGGCTCGTCGGTGCTGCTCCAGTTGCTGCAACATGTGCAGAGTTGAATTCCATCGTGTCGGTACATCACATTTCAGCCAGTGAACTGACAGGCTGAACGACTTCTGTAGAGATGCAAAGCGTTGAGCTATGGGATGCGAACGGCTGAAGTGAGCACACAGCGACTGTGCCCTCTGCTGAAGACTATCTAGGGAGGGATAATGTGAAAAAATTAGCTGTACAACCAGGTTTAAGACTTGAGCCATGCAAGGTACCTGTGTCACATTGCCCCAGCGGAGGGCTGCACCCAGCATTGCAGCATTGTCGCACACGTCCTTCCCTGGCTGCAGGTTCAGTGGACACAAGCATTGATGAAACTCGGTCTCCAGAGCTGACCACAACTCCTCAGTTGTGTGACTCACATTTCCCAGACATTTCAAGATAAATACCGCCTGATGCCGTTGAGCCCTGCTGCCTTCATAGTAAGGAGGTGTGCAGGATTCCTTGTGTGCAGTTAGAACGCGGGTGGCATTACCAGACAGGCTTTGGATGCAGGTGGAGGACCGAGACGAGGTTGAGGAGGCAGAAGCAGTGGTAGAACTTCTACATACAGAGGATTGACGCACAACTCATGGGGATGTCAAGACGTGGACAGCAGCCCCTTCTCCTGCTGTTTTCATAGTTAGCCAGATTTTTTGTCCGCTACTTACATTTTGGTGACAAATCTTACAGATAACATGGGGAGACTAAAGGCTTGTGGATTTTGGATTTTGGAATGTGTTGCATGAAAGTCACCTCACCAACTACTTTCAGCTTGCAACTGTGGGGCAATTGATGCCACTGAAGTGATGTCTGGGCCCAAATTTTTGGGAAAAATGGAGACTCTTGTTGTAGTCCCCTAAATGTGACACAATGCTCAGCGTGTGCATGAGGCCTTCCAGATGCTGCGTTAAAAACCGCACCAAATACTCATCGCCTGCACAAGGCCTTCCAGATCCTGAGGTAAAACGCACCAAATTATCATCATCTGCAAATGGCTTTACAGATACTGAAGTGTAACACACCAAAAAATCATCATCTGCACCTGGCCTTACAGATACTGAAGTGAAATGCACCAAATAATCATCATCTGCATGTGGCCTTACAGATACTGAAGTGAAATGCACCAAATAATCATCATTTGCACATGGCCTTACAGATACTGAAGTGAAACGCACCAAATAATCATCATCTGCACATAGCTTTACAGATACTGAAGTGAAACACACCAAATAATCATCATCTGTACATGGCCTTACAGATACTGAAGTGAAATGCACCAAATAATCATCATCTGCACATGGCCTTACAGATACTGAAGTGAAACGCACCAAATAATCATCATCTGCACATAGCTTTACAGATACTGAAGTGTAACACACCAAATAATCATCATCTGCACATGGCCTTACAGATACTGAAGTGAAACGCACCAAATAATCATCATCTGCACATAGCTTTACAGATACTGAAGTGAAACACACCAAATACTCATCATCTGCACATGGCCTTACAGATACTGAAGTAAAACTCACCAAATACTCATCGTGTGCATGATGCCTTATAAATACTGTAGTAAAAACTGATTTTGGAAGGGTTCCGTCTCCTGCACTGCCCTGCTTGTATGCACTTTTAAGGTATGAAATAAATGTTGAAATTTTAAAGGATCGTGTTTCACAGAACGCCATATTATGCTTCACTGGATTTTTTGCCTGGTTCTGGGCTTTCTCTGGTGAGTACCGACTCTATCCCTCATTTGGATCGGTGGATCTGAAAGACAAGGTTTACAATGGCGGAGTCCGAGTTGAAGTTGGTGCCCAAAGTAAGTGCTATTTTTCCCTTATTTTTGCTGTTAAGTAGTAAAGCCAAGGTCAACTTCTGGGATCTGGTAAACATTGCATTGTGCATTAAACCTATGTATGGTGGCCATTGTTCGAACTTCCAGGTATCCACTCACAGACCGACATTATGCTGTGTTACAGTAGGAGCAATTTCAAATAGGATTTTTTTTTATATTTGTTTATTAAGCTTTGTTCAGTTTTGTTTCTTTTGGATTAAAAAGCATTTTGGAATTATTTTGTTATGAGCCTTTATATGACAACAGAAGAAAAAGGTTTTTTCATGATTCTATAAATGTCTCAATAGTGTTTTGCATATTCATGATTGCTGCCAAAAAGGAGATATAATTTGAAAAGAAAGGAAAGAATTATGAGTACTTGGTTTTACATGTGAAGTGATTGAATACTTTTAGAAGAATGATGAGCAAAATGAATGGCTTAACTGAAAAGAATGGTATATTATCGGTCAATGAACAAATAAAATTCAATAAAAAGCTTGATTATAGGCTTTATATTTCTCCTAGAGCTTTAACCTTCAAAGCAGTTGCTGCACGGAGAAGGAAAATGTAGTCACATTACAACTTTGCTTTATCCTTCATAACTTTCACACAAAAAATGTATGTAAACGTACTTTAAATGATTATAAAATCATGAAGCAAAATATAAAATCATGTGTAATAATACGTAAGATAAAGTAAAAAAAATAAATAAAAATGGGTCAGTTGAATTGGAAATAAAATGGCTCTTAAGATCGATCACATTTGTCCAATTTTAAAAGGCTTCAGAATTGTTTAAAAAAATCTTCAAAATTAAGAAGTTTTATATTCATACAGGAATTCTGTTGTAAAAAGTTTTGAGACTTTAATTTGTTCCACTCATTCAATATTTTTTTTTCAGTGCAGATAGATTACTTAGTTTAATACTACTTCTAAAAAATATACATTTTTCTTTTAAAAGGGAAATGTTTCAATAATCTTAATAAATTTGTAGTGTCACTGAATATTAAAAACTTTGAAATCTCTCCCAACGGAGAAATCTGCTTTTTTCTCCACCTATGAATGAGCCAAGCACCTTCTTGCCCTCCATCTACCTCCTGAACTCACTTTCCACTCTGAATGTGCAAAGCAGAGGTTGAAGAAGGGTTAATGACTGCACTGCCAGATTCCATGAGACATCAGATGATGAAATATAGCATTGGTTTATTAGTCTATGCATTTCAGGGCTCTCTGGCCCCTTCCTCAAACCAGTATCTACTCTATAATTGCCGTAGGCAAAATCGTGTCGGACCCCGAAATCGCCGTGGCTTTGTCACGCTGTGACGTCACCACGCGCGAGCAATGGCCGCGAAGCGGCCATTGCGAGCCGCTGGCCGAAAATAGAACCAGAGGCTCGGACAGAAACTTAGCGATTTACCGCTGAGGTAGCGCGAGCAATGGCCGCAAGGCCATTGCGAGTCGCTACCTCAGCTGCCGCACCTGCCGCAAGTCCCACTATACTTTCAATGGGGATTCATTGCGAGTCGCTGTCTAGCGCGAGCAATGGCCGCGAGGCCATTGCGAGTCGCTACCTCAGCCGCCGCACCTGCCGCATGTCCCCCTATACTTTGTATGGGGATCCATTGCGAGTCGCTGTGTAGCGCGAGCAATGGCCGCGAGGCCATTGCGAGTCGCTACCTCAGCCGCCGCACCTGCCGCAAGTCCCCCTATACTTTGTATGGGGACCCATTGCGAGTCGCTGTGTAGCGCGAGCAATGGCCGCGAGGCCATTGCGAGTCGCTACCTCAGCTGCCGCAAGTCCCACTATACTTTCAATGGGGATTCATTGCGAGTCGCTGTGTAGCGTGAGCAATGGCCGCGAGGCCATTGCGAGTCGCTACCTCAGCCGCCGCACCTGCCGCATGTCCCCCTATACTTTGTATGGGAATCCATTGCGAGTCGCTGTGTAGCGCGTGCAATGGCCGCGAGGCCATTGCGAGTCTACTTGCGGCGCGGTTGCGGTAATCCCCATAGAAAGTATAGGGCGAGTTGCTACTTTGTGTTCTAAGACCCTTACAACATAATAGTTCAATTTTCCTTAAATGATATCAACCATAGAAATATATGTAGTTGGTGTAAAGATGTCATTGGAATAATTGGATTATTATTTGAAAATCTTAAAATAAATTTAAAAATAATCTAGACACCCGATGCATTTGCATCGGGCTCACAGCTAGTGATATATATAAGGAAGGAGCCAGAGATCTCGGAAATGCGTAGACTATTAAACCAATACTATATTTCATCATCCAATGTCTCGTGGAATCTTGGTCATTAACCCTTCATCAACCTTTGGTTTGCACATTTATCTCTGGGGACTCTTGCAGCAGTGATAGGCTCACCTTGTGTGGTTGTGAGTAGTCTCAACCACTTTAATAGCATATGACATGTTGGTGTCTAAATTTACATCCCCGATAAGACCCTATTTGAGCTTTTTATCCCTCTCTTTTACAGCTATAAAAGTATACACTCTTACAAAACAGCTCAAATCCACCTTGTTTTAAATTAGATGGACTGACATCCTTGCCTGGTGTATACATCTCCTTTAATACTCTGTGGAGATGGGGAGAAGTGAGGTGAAAAAAACAGGATCATAGCTGATTCTGCATGTTTTTAAAGGGATCCTGTCACCTCCAGAACGCCTCCTAAGCTAGCAAAACATGCCCCTGCAGCATATTATCACTAATCTCACACTCCTTTTGTCTCCTAAAAGCATCCTGTGAAAGTGCATAAAAACGTTTTAATACTAACTCATTAGTGATTATAATTAGCAGGGGCTATATTCCTTAGTCACCAGGGCGGGCTGTTTTGCAGGCTCCAGGATCCACTCTCTCTCTGTCTGTGTGCTCTGCTTGTGCAGGCTTTACCCTCCCCCCTCTCTATCACTCACAGAATGCAAATCATTAGTCCTGCCTTCAGCTGCACATCACAGCAGCACAGAGAGAAAGGGTGGATCCTGGATCCTACAAAACAGCCCGCCCTGGTGACTAAAGAATATAGCCCCTGCTAATTATAATCAATAATGAGTAAGTATTAAAATGTTTTTAGGCACTTTCACAGGATGCTTTTAGGAGACAAAAGAAGTGTGAGATTAGTAATAGGATGCTGCAGGGGCATGCTTTGCTAGCTTAGGAGGCATTTTGGAGGTGACAGGATCTCTTTAACTAGGTTTTACATCATAGAAAGTGCTATGATTCAATGCTGTACTGTTTATACTGTAAACTCCTTTGCTTTCTCCCCTGCCTAAGAGATGTGGTATGATCAGACCATGTCCCTGTACAGTTAGACATAGGTCCCTGCTATGTACTGTGTATTGGCTATTTATATGATTATCTCAGCACAGAAACTTTTTTTTAGCACTTCCAAATGTCGAAGTTATTTTTTCATGGGATAATGCCTCTAAAGTTACAGGTTTTTTGCTAGGAGGTCATTGCCAGAATATTAAATATTTTATGTCATTGACATTTGCTAGAAAATGCCAAAAAAAATGGTAAAGATAAATAGGAAACGCGTTTCGGAGAAACTCTCCTTCATCAGGATTTTTATCACTGATGAAGGAGAGTTTCTCCGAAACAAAATAAATAAATCACAATTTGGAGAATAAAGGAATATGTCATCTTTCAATAGATAGCAGCTAGGGACTTTTCTGTTCATCTTTAGTGTTTATGTATCGTCTGATACTTGAACTACAGCGGCTATCTAATTAGAGTGACAAGGTGGTGCTCACGTGGTGTGGTTGTCTATCTTACAGTGTGTTTTAGTAAACCAGATTGCACTTTATTTGTCCATTAATTTCTCATAAAGCAAATGGTAGAATTTCATAAATTCTTCATATTTGTACTTTCATAGGCAAATTTTCAGATTCAAACTTTACAAATTGTTCTTCCAGTATGTGATCTACCTACAATAATGTAAGTTCAAACTGCAATATTTGGGCTGCACTAAACAAACATATGAGTAAGTATCAATAAATATTTCTCAAATACTCAAAATACGTTTGAAAAATATAGTGAATCAAGACATGCTTCAGAATTAGACAATATTAGCTTTAGGCCCCTTACAGTAACTCCCATACAAAATATATCAATACTATAAATGCACCAAATAACTTTCAACTTCTATGTTAGAGAAAATTATACTGCATATACAGTATAAAATTCATACAGTTGTGGCCAAAAGTATTGACACCCCTGCAATTCTGTCAGATAATACTCAGTTTCTTCCTGAAAATGATTGCAATCACAAATTCTTTGGTATTATTATCTTCATTTAATTTGTCTTCAATGAAAAAACACAAAAAGAATTGTCCTAAAGCCAAATTGGATCTAATACCACATGAAAAAAGGGGTGGACAAAAGTATTGGCACTGTTAGAAAAATCATGTGATGCTTCTCTAATTTGTGTAATTAACAGCACCTGTAACTTACCTGTGGCACCTAAAAGGTGTTAGCAATAACTGAATCACACTTGCAGCCAGTTGACATGGATTACAGTTGACTCAATCTCTGTCCTGTGTCCTTGTGTGTACCACATTGAGCATGGAGAAAATAACGACCAAAGAACTGTCTGAGGACTTGAGAAACCAAATTGTGACGAAGCATGAGCAATCTCAAGGCTACAAGTCCATCTCCAAAGACCTGAATGTTCCTATGTCTACCGTGCGCAGTGTCATCGAGAAGTTTAAAGCCCATGGCACTGTGGCTAACCTCCCTAGATGTGGACGGAAAAGAAAAATTGACGAGAGATTTCAACGCAAGATTGTGCGGATGGTGGCTAAAAAACCTCGACTAACATCCAAACAAGTTCAAGCTGCCCTGCAGTCCGAGGGTACAACAGTGTCAACCCGTACTATCCGTCGGCGTCTAAATGAAAAGGGACTGCATGGTATGATACCCAGGAAGACCCCACTTCTTACCCGAGACATAAAAAAGTCAGGCTGGAGTTTGCCAAAACTTACCTGAGAAAGCCTACAACGTTTTGGAAGAATGTTCTCTGGTCAGATGAGACAAAAGTAGAGCTTTTTGGGCAAAGGCATCAACATAGAGTTTACAAGAGAGAAAAAAAGAGGCATTCAAAGAAAAGAACACGGTCCCTACAGTCAAACATGGCGGAGGTTCCCTGATGTTTTGCGGTTGCTTTGCTGCCTCCTGCATTGGACTGCTTGGCCGTGTGCATGACATTATGAAGTCTGAAGACTACCAACAAATTTTGCAGCATAATATAGGGCCTAGTGTGAGAAAGCTGGGTCTCCCTCAGAGGTCATGGGTCTTCCAGCAGGACAATGACCCAAAACACACTTCAAAAAGCACTAGAAAATGGTTTGAGAGAAAGTACTGGAGACTTCTAAGGTGGCCAGCAATGAGTCCAGACCTGAATCCCATAGAACACCTGTGGAGAGATCTAAAAATGGCAGTTTGGAGAAGGCACCCTTCAAATATCAGGGACCTGGAGCAGTTTGCCAAAGAAGAATGGTCTAAAATTCCAGCATAGCATTGTAAGAAACTCATTGATGGTTACTGGAAGCAGTTGATCGCAGTTATTTTGGCTAAAGGTTGTGCAACCAAGTATTAGGCTGAGGGTGCCAATACTTTTGTCTGGTCCATTTTTGGAGTTTTGCGTGAAATGATCAATGTTTTGCTTTTTGCTTCATTCTCTTTTGTGTTTTTTCATTGAAGACATATTAAATGAAGATAATAATACCAAAGAATTTGTGATTGCAATCATTTTCAGGAAGAAACTGAGTATTATCTGACAGAATTGCAGGAGTGTCAATACTTTTGGCCACAACTGTAGTTTGGTACCACATGGCTCTAATAAAAAACTCAAAAACATCTTTTCAGGGCAGCCTATCATGTTCTCTAATCAAAGTCCTTTATATGTAGAGTATCAACTATTTCTCTTAACATAACTCTCTGTCAAACTCCACCAGTTTGTGGCTGGTGACACCTCTTGCAACTTTTATCTATACCCCATTTCCTCAAGATGGCTTGCCATCATTGTAAATAAGAACCTGTACTTTGTGTCACCTACTCCTTAATTGTAGATTGTAAGCTCTAACAAGCAGGGTTATCAATAATTTGGCTGTAATTATTGTACTTTTTTATAACTGCTACTTATGACTGTATATGAACCTCTGAATTGTAAAGTGCTTCGGAATATGCTGGCGCTATATAAATAAAGATTATTATTGTTATTATTATTATGGGAATGATACAGTATATGTGAAGAATTTCCCTCTGAATATATTTTAGGCTAAGTCAACACAGTGTGCATTTAGCCAAAAGTTATTAAAATGACATCTACATGTGACTACATCAACTGGCCATCACTGAATGGGGAACCATTTGGTCTCATTCTATACTTAAAGAGCCAAATCATCACAATCTATGTTCCACACTTATATCACTGGCATTTTCTTATATAGCAATAAGGCCCTTGAGCCACACCAGCATCATATCTAGGGACCATATCCAGGGAGCAAAAGGGTAACAAATGTTTTGAATGTTTTGCCTTTAGGTTTCATATCTTATCATCCACTACAACTTTTATCATGAGATAAACTTTATTTTATTTTCATATCTATGCATTTGTTCACTTTTGCTCCTGGTGTTTGAAAAATCTTTTTCTTCCTGTATACTACAAACTAAACTTGTTTTCACATTCCCTAATAGCTTAGTTTGTTATTGGGTTGATTGTTAAGTGAAAGGTCACTGTTTTGAATCATGGAAAAGCCATGTAGAAGATTTCTCTGGTAAAGAGAAATTTCATCATCCAGTTCACTGATAGCAGTCTCTCGGCTAAGAAAATTGCCAAACTGCAATTATGCAACTGGGAGAACCCTGACAGAAGAATATGAAATAAAATATGTTCATCCATTAAAAATTCAAAAGGTGAACGTTGAGTCAAAATGTCCTAGTCATAAAGTTGGCTCATCACAAGGTCTATCAGTTCTGGAACAACAAATGTGTCAGTGGAGATTGATTTCACTGTTATGAAGCATGCGATCCAACAAATCTTTGTAATCACATTGTGACACAATTTACACAAGTTTGGATTTATGTCTTGAAAAAAGGTGAAGAACTTTGACTTCAATATCATCATGGGAAGTCCAAATGTATAAAGAAAGGAGGCACTCACCCATATGTAAACTTGGTCTCAGGCTTCTTTATTCAGCCTTCCGGCATGAAACAGGGTGCAGGTTGCAGGGGAGGGGGTGGTGGAGGTGCAGGCATTATACATAATGGGAAATGTTGGCTAGAGTTTGCAAACAAGTATCAAAAGTGGAAAGTAGAATATTGAAAATATCTGATTTGGAATGATGAGGTGAAAGGCAATAGACTATAGTGTGATGTGTGTATATGTGTCTGGAAGAAACAAAGGAAACAAGAGCTAACAAATTGAAAAATTGAAGGAACTGTCAATTTCAGTGGAAGAAGACTAATATTTTGCTTTTTTTGTAAAAGAATATTTGGCAGTACTCTGAGGCGAGGAGCGGTGGGAGGGTGCTGTCAGGCACCGGCGGCTCGATGAGTGGGGGGGTTATGTTGTTATGAGATGACGGCGGCCGTGATTAAGAAACAAGAGGGTGCTGTCGGGCGGCCGGGAGATCCTGTGCACCAGGCAGTGGGCAGCATGCAGTGGACGGCAGTCCCCATATAGCTCCGCCCCACATTGCATATTTTCCGGTATGCCGTACCACCACGTACCTCCACAAAAAAAGCACTGGGCAAAGCTATGTCTTTCATTGGGACCTGCCAGTGCCACCATACACAAGGTTACGATCCACCGGCATTCCAATTTAGCTAGCTCCTTTTTAACATCTCCACCTCACACTCCTAGTTGTAGTATACAAGTATACCCAAGTCAGTCGACAAGTATGCATTGTGTGCATCCACTTTGGGAACTTGTGGAAGATTCCTGGGGTTAGGTTTCAGTTGAGACATGATTGATATGATCAAGAGCATACCTAGAAAGATTCAGGCAGTGTTGAAAGCCAAAGGTTGGCTTACAAAATCCTAACAAAATAATAAACATTTAAATTTAGATTTTTAGGAGCAAAATATTTATAATGCAGGGACTTGACAAGAATCGGCATAACATCTCACATACTAAATAATTCAGTCAATGTTATGTATGAGCTAAGATGGTTGTCTATAAAATGAGGTAGTCTTATGCTCAAAGCTGTAGTAGATGGTGAGATATGGAGCCTGAAAGTCCAAAGTCCAAAATATTGTTACCCTTTTTCTGATCAGTGTGCTAAAACCATTTCCATTATGCCAATATTCCAATAAATGTTATAATAGTAATAATGATAGATATACAATTTTGAGGTGTGCCAAACCATTATTAATGGTTAAATTTGCATTTTTTTTTTTTTGTTGCTCAGCTTTTTCTTTGCTTTGAAAGGAAGACATATGATAGAGAAAGTTCAATATTTTTTTCTAGTAAATGAGTTAATTTGACATCAAAATAGTGAAGTAAACCTATTAAACTGGGAAACAGAGGTGTTTTTAAATCTGTGTTGTTTGGAAGCAGCTTGTGTAGATTTATTATGATAATTGTCTTTTCTAATCTTCCTCAGAAGTATTCATGCCAGAGTGTCCTGATAGTCTGTTCTTTAATTGCTTTAGTGGTTACTGAAGTGTGTTTAAAATCAACGTAGTGAAAAGCTTATTTTGTTTTTAAATAATGTTTTCAGTGTAATGTTCATTAGTTACTAAAAGGTGTGATTGATTTTAATTGTAATGTTTGCATATTGCTGCACCTGCTCCAATTTAAATATAAAAAATGCTTATAAACCATAAAAAATAATGGATGAGAAATTCTCAG
This sequence comes from Allobates femoralis, assembly GCA_033576535.1. Lineage (NCBI taxonomy): Eukaryota > Metazoa > Chordata > Amphibia > Anura > Aromobatidae > Allobates > Allobates femoralis. The sequence continues at coordinate 513,747,004 of JARQOC010000004.1, forward strand.
AAAAAGCTAATTTCCATTTTGTAAGGCCGGTTTCACATCACGATTTTGGATCTTCCGAGTGTATCCGTTTCAAATGGATACACTCGGATCCAAAATCGGATCCCATATATCCCTATGGGGCTTGGATCGGATGTGTGCCTTTTGCCATCCGATTTTGGCACCATCCGATCCTGTCCGATTTAAGCACTGACACAAAGACGCAGGCTGCTGCGATTTTGTGTCTGAGAATGAAATCAGACAGCATCGGATCTGAGCCGATCCGAGCCTATGACATGGGAGCTTCAAAAAATATTTTTTTTTAAACTGACTACAAATTTTATTTAAAAAACATTAAACTGTTTAAAGATTTAAATAATATATTTTTGCCATATAATGATAATTAACAGAAATATTAAATGATTTGATGCAAATCAAACTCATAATGAATTTTAATAAATTTGCTTGTTCCCTAGTTGAGAAGTTTTTTGATGTTGGAATTTCAATTTTACATAAGAGCTGTGATGCACCATCAGGAGTCAGAGCATACTGTATATACAGCATGGATATAAGTAGCATATCAGCTGTGGATGGAATGAGTTGTTACCAGTATGTGATGAGAAATTCACACCAATAGCACTTTTAGAAATAGATTTACTTAGAAGTATTGAACGCATCACCAATTTTCTATCAACTGCTGTATGACCAGCTTTGGAAACTAGATAGTGTTCACCTCAATAAACTTAGTGAAGGTCGGTGTTTCAGGATGGTATTGAGAGAGCAATTAACGTATGATAAATTCATTTTTGTGAAGGGGTGTCTAGCGTGGGTTTTGGTAGGTTAGATGTAGGCTTCATTGTAATATGGTGTATAAAAATCTAGAATACAGCTGAAAAAAAAGCTTAAATTAGACACTGACACCAGGAAAAGTACCATCTATTCCGCAGAGTTAACATTTTCATCATTGTGCATTATGGATGCATGGGACAAGGCCTTACCCAGCATTTTAAAGGGACACTGTCAGGTCATTTTTCAGTATGATACTAATATTACCCATGAATAGTGCCTGGGCAGACCTTTTAAAAACATGGAAAATCATTATTCTACCCTTTGTAGTCTCCATGTTATCAGCATTGTCAGACCCGGCAGGGAGATGCTGCATTAGTCCTGTCCATTATAAGCAGAGATAATTAGTCCTGGTTGTGTTAACCTGTGATGTCATTATGCACTCCTTCTCAGCAGCTCTCTCCTCCCTCTGCTCTCCGTGCACTGTGGTTTCACTTTTAGGAGGTCTATTCTGTTGAGAACACAGGGAGAGAGCGATTGCAGGTCTGCTTTACCTTATCTAGACTCCATATGTTTCTCAACGCAGACATCACTGCTGTAACGGTTTCTGTGTTGTATTTGACCTCTTTCTTGGCTGCAGACACAGAGAGCAGAGAGGAGAATAGAGCCCTCCCCCTTCCCCACTGATCTCCTGTACTGTGATTTGACATGCATTATCATCCTATGGGGAGGGGACAGGAGAGAATTGAGTGGATCATTCCCTGTGATTGACAGATGGAGTGTAATCTCTTTATTTGAAGTTGACAGAAGATAGGAGGGGAATATAAATAAAATAAATACATCAATAGAGAGAGCTTAGAGAAAGGAATTAGAAAATGATAGCAGTTACATATGTATTTTTGACCTGACAGCTTTCCTTTAAGCATCAACATTAATCAGGAACAGGGAAATAACTGAAATGTGTAGGCATGGTGCTCAGAGAGCCTTGCTAAATTCACAAAACATGCAACAAAGAAATCCCTGAGAATTCACATTGAAAAAAAAATTAGGGCCAGGTACCAACAAAGTGGCATCAAATGCAGTAGAGATGAGCGTAATTTGGCCAGATATGTTTGCCAATTTCAAATCTGAAACGAATTTGACAATATTTGCTTGTGTCCTTCAACCTGAACGTTCTGTTAAAAAGTCAGAAAAGCAGGATTTGTTTGGCAAAAAGCATTATATTTTGCGTTTGCACTAATACTTCTGTTCTACATTTTCAAAGTGGCAGTGTCTAGGATAGCGGGCAGGAGGGGAAATGAGGGAGAGGTCTCAGGTCATATAAGTGAAGGTCTCCGTTTTTTTCTTTTCCTCACTTACTGTGAGTGGTTCGGTCTGGCAGTCAATCAGCACCTATAAAGCAAATTTCACTTTTAGACACAAGGACTTGTGTCCTTGGATGGTTATGTCACATATCTTGGCATATGAGAAATTGCCATTTTCTCTTCTCACCATTTTCCCAGTGTTAGAGCTCAGTGGCAGTCTTCCTGCTGCAGTGCCTACGCCGCTGCTAGTGTATGCATTCAAATTTTGCCTAGTACCAGTGTTATCCCAATCAGCTCTGGTACAGTCATCTGTGTGTCAACATCTCTACAAATCCTGTGCTGAAAAGTGTAGTGCCCCTTGCAGATTCAGTCGCCACAGAGGTACTGCATCCATGTTAGAGTGTAGTATCCCACTCACTGGTAAGGTGAGTATAGGCCAGTGCCAGGACACCCAGACCATTCTAGGAACAATTGTATTGGGGTTGGGTGGTGAAGGGAGTTAAAGTAAGCACTTTGGGAGGAATGAGGTTAGAAAGAACACACATAGATGAAGTGGGACACGTGACACTGGGTATAAAAGAGCGAGAAACTTCTAGAACATAAGAAACAACAGTGAGAAGAATGACAGCTAACAGATAGAGTGACAGCTGAGGAGAGGTGGTAGAACAGATGAGGAGAGACTGTTGAGCACCAAGGTTGAGTTGGAGGGAAGCTAGAGAATATACACCTGAGAAGGGTCCAGAGGACTCAGAGAGCATATAGTATAGCTCGACCACCGTTTAGGTGCACAAGGGAAAAATAGGCCACAAAGTCTTTAAATATATCCCGGCACACAATAAAAGAAGAGAGATGATTATCCTTTTTGTGTTTTTTATTTTTGAAGGTGAAAAACAGGTTGTATCACACAACGTTTCGGCTCCAGTTAAGCCTTTCTCAAGTGAGTCTTCTGTATATATAGAAAGGGGGTTTGTGGTTCAGTTCCCACATGAGCAACTGCTCAGGCCAGTACCTGCCTGTTTGAGGTACTCAGCATATGACTCCGTCCTTTGTGTCAGTGCAGCAGCATGGTGGCTGGTCTGGGTGGATGGACAGGCCATTTGCAAGGCAGGAAGGGCAAAGCAAGCGCTGTGTGAAATGACGTGGAAAGAGAAGGGGTTCCGGTCACTAACCATCCTATTACCAGTGAGTAGCTGGATCCCTGCCTCTGAAAACCCAGTGCTCAGTGGGCTGCTGCACAAAGACTGTGAGTAAAATAACTGAAGACTGCAGCCCACTGTGTCTGTGAACTTTCTTACACATCAAAAGTATCAGAAGCACTAGTGGCGTAACTTCAGGCCTCGGGGCCCCGATGTGAAAGCTCCAACGGGGCCCCCAATTATTGCGAATCTTTAGTAGTATTAGTCTTTTTCTATGGGCCAAAGGGACTTTTGGGGCCCCCCTAGGCTGCAGGGCCCGGGTGCGATCGCAACCCTGCACCTATTGTAGTTACGCTCCTGAGAAACACTACTAAGAACTCACTCAGGTACTTTTAGCTATCCTAGGAGTCATACCTACCCGTAGAGGGCTTAAGAACATTGCTGCCTCCCAATCATCAGCCCCCAGGAAGACAGTCGAGCAGCGGTGGCCAGCTATAGCTACAACCTGCGGGTGGCGTCAAGTGTAAATTAATTAACAAGTATCTCCAAGTCCAGTCATACCTGTCCACAATGAACTTTCTGCACCAGGTCCCTACCCCTAAGAAAGTGAGCACCGACACCAAACTTTGAATGAAATTGCCAGGGTCACGGAGCCAGGTCTCAGTCCGAGTGCTCCCCGTGAAGAAGAAGCCTCAAGAAAGCCCAGTTATGAGTATCCTAAGGCCCTGAAGGGGTACGTCAGAAGCATTTAGTGCAATATCTGCCAATATCAAGGCACCAAAACATTTTTGGTTAGTATTAGTGTCAGCTCAAACAGTTCTGCTGCTGTGGTCTGTATGTTAACATCTCCACAAATGCTGTGCTGAAAAACATTTAGTGCCACATCTGCCAACATGCAGGCACTAAAACCTTTTTAGCTTAGTACCAGTGTTTGCCAAATCTTGTCTGGTGGATTCACATCTGTAGATTTTTTGGGCCTACGACAATTGACTTGCAAATCTGTTACCATCAAATATGAATGGTGAAAGCTATGGTCTTAGTAGAAAGGGGAATAGGCATGGTGGTAAGGGGAAAATGCTTGGTGTCTGTGGGGTAGATGATAAATTAACTGTGGCACCCCTCTGGTCAGTGTGCCACAAAGGGGTACTGCACCCAGACCAGTGCGTGCGGTATCCCAGTGACCAGTGGATGAGGGAGGTTCGAATGTGGCTTTCACTATGCATTCACACACCTAGAATCAGGGGACTAAAGGGTTAAATCCTCTGCTAGGAGACCCAGTCTCAGTGGAAGGAGTCTTACGTGGATAGTGAAGAGCGGGAAAGAAAGCTTAGTCGGAACGCTGGGAGCAGGAGAAGAAGAGAAACCCTGTGAGTGATCCTAGAAAGAGAGGTGACCCAGACGAGAAGGGGGAGCCCAAGGTAGTTGGTAACACCAAGCGTCATACCTTCCTAATACCCGGTAAGGGGGGATCCCAGTCCGAATAGCGGAGAACCGACTCCGAGAGCGGTACAGGAGACTTCATCTCTGAGCCGCCAACACCGGGGTCTTCAGGCAGATGTGACCCGGTCCAACGCACATCCTCACCAGGATCTCCTTCCAAGGTTTGAGCCCCTTCCAAGAGTATCTATCCCCTTAGAGAGACAAGGGTAACCTCTAACAGAACCGTGGACCTGGTGCAGAACAAGTGGATCACTGCAGTGCCACGCTAAGGAGGTAGGAGCAGTGCAGACAGAGAAAGTGAGGACAGAGGGAGAAGCTGAAAGAAACATCATTGGAAGCCACAGAAAGACACCCATCCACTGGTAACTACCCAGGCCAGCTACCCAAGACTGTATACCTGTTTAGTGCCTGATGGTTATCAATAAACCAGTACAGAGACTCAGACACATGTGGTGTGTTATTCTTTCTTGCTGTGAGAGATCACTCAGCCTAACCCCTGCAAAGCTGCCCCCCTGTGCCCGCGACCATGAGAAGAAGTACTACAACACTGCCCTAGCGATTCTGCTCCACCTGCAGGGAGCATCACCATCATCTCCAGAGGTCTGGAGCAGCGCTGGTGCATTCACCAGATACCATAGGTGGCGTCACGAACATTACACACTTATTATCTTATTGTCCACATTTTTCAGTGACCACCAGGGTAACGGACCCGGGCACCGGCCACCAGGGACAGCAAACATAACTACTGCCTGGGATCCAAGTCCCCACGGCCTTGGGGTGGGTCATACCCAAAAGCTCTGCTGAACAAACAGTGGCTCCTAGGTAAAGAAAAATGTCATTGTCTTTTAGTGGATAGTCTGGTAAAATCTCTTTCTTACACAGCAGCACGTCGCCACGACTTGTAGATGAGGCCCAGAAAGAGCAGGTGCTACAAGAGATATCAAGCGATTCATCAAGCACACAGTGCAATTCTCACAGATGTCACCCCAATCACACTTGTTTCTCCATCTGTCACAAATCTCCAGCTGCGATACTGACTTTGGGTCAAGACAGAGGGTCGAGTCTGCAGAGCTGCTCATACATACTATAGCCTCGGAATTAGAGATGAGCTCCAAAGCAGACTCAAGAGAATGAACTGATCTGCACTGATGCACAAAATCTTTGTGAGTCAGATCCAGGCCCAGACGAAGATGGGTCTGAGCATAATCTAGACCCTCATTTTAAAACTTTAACCCCCAATGGTGAAGAAAATGAGGCTGATAATGATGACACTCAGATACCCAAGGTGAACCCCTACTTGATTTTGCACTTAGGGAAGGAAGAGGGTAGCTCTGAGGGCTAGGAATATAAGAACACAGAAGGTGATGATGAGGTTCTAGATCCCACTTACTGTCAACCCAAACGCACAAAATTGATGAGCTTAGCAGAGAAGAAGGATGAAGATGATGAGCTTAGGTTGTTGCCTTCTAGATAGAAACGGAGTGCTTCATCCACTCCAAACATTGCGTCCTCGGCCACAACTCTGCCTCTGTGCAAAAGCTGTGGCAGCTCTGCAGATTGCATGTGCGCTAAGCCTTGCCTAGCCTGGCCCAGGATAACTTATGTTATCTCCCAAACATGTGTACAGTAATCGAAAAGAAGAGAGAGAGCCTCTGTAACAAACGCGCACAACCGTTGCTGGTGAAATGTGTGATTTATTTAGCAATACGATGACAGAACAGAAAAAATAAATAATCTCTAAACCATATTAAAAACATTTAAAAATATACAGATCTATGTCTTCCACCTTTGTAAAATAAATGGTCATATAGGAAAAGCTAGGTATAGCATGGTAAACAGTGGGTAGTTAACAAGCAGCAGTTAGGCAGGCAAATGGTAGCAATTTAGAGGAGTGAGTATATGGAAAGGATAAATGAGTGGGCAGAAGTTAATTTTTAGAATGTTAGAGCAGTGACCTGGCAGAAATAAAGACCATGCTCAGCTCCGTGTGCAAGGAACTCATGCGACTGGACCAATTACCTACAACAAGGTCACCAGTCAGCAATCCAAGATGTCCTATGCAGGGCAGCCCATTACAAGGTACACAGCTATACCATGTAAAACCTCATCATAAGTAGCTGGAACATCCAGGGCCTGAACGCTTCTGCCTTTGGATGTAAGACAAACGACCCAGACTTTAATCAAAGACTGAAAAACATTGATATACAGATCCTCCTTGAAACATGGACTAAGACATACAGTGAATCCTACATCCCCACAGGATACAGGGAATTCTCTGTCTCCGCCCTGAAAAACTAAAACATCAAACAGGGCCGGAGCTCAGGAGGAATATTAGTCTAGTACAAAGAGGAGCTCCATGAAAATATCAGAGCCATGAAGAGAGGAGACAGCCACATCTGGATACGAATAAGCCACTCCATCCTCACCTCCCGGGCCGACATCTACCTGTGTGCAGCGTATGTGACTCCTCCAGAGTCTCCTTAGGCTAGGGTCACATCTCCGGTTTTTTTTTTTAAATCCTGATCCGGTTTTGAGCTTTCAAAAAGCTCAAAACCGGACCAGGAAACGCTCCTCATAGGAGCCTATGCTAAACACCGGATTACTTCACAAGCAATCCGGTGTCCATCTCCGGCACTGCAGCCTGCGTTAAAAATCATGCAGGCTGCAGTTTTCGGAGCAGTTCTATGATCCGCACTGCAGTAACCAGATTGCTCAGGATGTGTAATCCTGAGCAATGCGGCTACTGCATAGTTTGCTGATCCCGGCTGTTGCCGGGATGAGCAAACTGTCCTATCAATTGTAAAGAGTAAAATTTAAGAAATAAAAGAATGCTTGAGGTCTCTAGGGGGGGCTTAGTCCCCCTAGAGACTGGACGCCCACTCCGGTGGGCTTAACCTAAATTGCCCCCATGCCACGGGCTCCTCCGAGCTCCGTGCATGTCCCCCAAACTCCCTCCAACAGCCGGGATCAGCAAACTATGCAGTAGCCGCACTGCTCAGGATTACACATCCTGAGCAATCCGGTTACTGCAGTGCGGTATTCTGCACACATTTTTTTCAAAAATGTGTGTGACCGGTATTGTGTTCACCGCATCCAGATCTGGATGCGGTGAACGCAATTCAAGTTTTAAGTGTGACCCTAGCCGTACTTCAACCCAGACAGCTTTGAGACACTAAAGACTGAAGCTGCCCACTTCCAGACCCTGGGCAACATTCTCATCTGAGGAGACTTCAACGCAAGGACGGGAAGGGAAAGAGACTACCTGACTACTGATGGAAACATCTTTATATTTGGAGCAGATACCAACTGTGAAAACCCAGTGCACACCAACAGGAACAGCTACGACTGCACAGTTAATAAAAGTGGCAGAACACTGCAGATCCTATGCCAATGCCTCAGACTTCATTTCCTCAATGGACGCACCAAGGGAGACTCATTGGGAAGACATACCCTAAACCAGGGGTCCCCAAATCCAGGCCTTGAGGACCACCAACAGTGCATGTTTTCAGGATCTCCTTAGTATTGCACCTGTGCATTTGATCACATTAACACCTGTGCAATACTAAGGAAATCCTGATATCCTGCACTGTTGGCGGCCCTCAAGGCCTGGAGTTGGGGACCTCTGCCCTAAACTCGTATGTGGGCAGCAGTGTGATAGACTATGCCATCACAGATATGGACTACACAAATATTGGTACCCTCATAGTCACCCCACAAACACACCTATCAGACCACAACGAACTGCTCCTATACATCAAATCCACAAACAAATCACCCTCACAAACCCCGCAAAAGACTAGTCTCTTTAACTTACCGCCATCCTTCAAATGGTTCAAGATGTCGGCCCCAAAATATAAAGATGTTATCAATAGACCAGAGGTCAAGGAGAAGCTCCAACACTTCCATAATAATGTGTATGAGCTTAACCCAGAAGGAGTACAACTGGAGGTAAGGGACCTTAACAACATTCTCTATGCCATGGCAGAAATGTCCGACCTGAAAAAAAAGCATCAAAAAGAGGCAGAGTAAACCAAATACCAACAATTGGTTTGAAAAAGAATGTAAGACCATATGGAAGGTCCTAAGAATGGCTTCAAATAAAAAACACAGAGACCCAAACAACCCCACTTTGAGACAAGCCTACCACACCATATATCGAAATTACAAAGCTATTCTCAGAAAGAAAAAGCAAAACCACATCTCCACCAAACTCCTCCAACTCCAAGATGCCCTTGAAGACAATAAATTCTGGGAACTGTGGAATCTCCTTGGATCCAACCAGAAAAGCAACAGCCTTCACATGCAGAGTGGCTACACCTGGCTTCAGTACTTCAAGGACCTTTACAAAGACATCCCAGCCTGGCACAAAAAAACAATAACCACAATACACAAAAACGGGGACAAGTACGACCCAGCAAATTACCGGGGAATATGTGTAAGCAGCAACCTGGGTAAACTCTTCAACAGCATCCTGAACAAGAAGAGGATCCTCACCTTCCTCACCGAGCACAAGGTCCTCAGCAAGAGCCAAGCAAGGTTCATGCTGAACCACCGCACCACTGACCACATCTACACTTTGCATAGCCTCATTAAGAGCCATGTCCACAATACAAAGAATGGGAAAATGTACGCTTGTTTCGTGGACTTCAAAAAGGCCTTTGACTCAGTGTGGCACCCAGGACTATTCATAAAACTGCTGGGGAGCGGAATAGGAGGCAAAATATATAATGTCATCTGAAGCTCCTATACTGAGAACTGCAGCAGCGTGAGGGTCAATGGAAGGAGGACTAAGATAGGGGTGAGAATGCACATATAGGGTCTTATCCTTTAGGAAACAGGTTTTAAGTGGTGAAATATAGGAACTGCTCACCTGATAAGGTTGTGTAGCACACAACCGGCGTGATCGCTCAGAACAATACAGCTGCTGCCAGGACCATACCTCCACAGGTCACTGTGGTCACGATAAGCTTCTGCGGGACAAAGTACCTCATGGTCCGAGCTGCTGTGATCATATGATAGAAAGACTAGATACAGCGTATGTCTGGGTATAGTAGTAACTGTTTACTACTATACCCAGACATACCGCTGTATCTGGTCTTTCTATCATATGATCACAGCAGCTCGGACCACGAGGTACTTTGTCCTGCAGAAGCTAATGGAAGGAGGACGGCCTTTTTCAACAAAACCGAGGAGTGAGACAGGGCTGCAACCTGAGTCCAACGCTGTTTAGCATCAACATCAATGAGCTTGCGGTGGCCCTAGAGTCCTCCTCAGCACCAGGACTCACCCTCCATGACACCCAGGTTAAATTTCTGCTGTATGACGATGACCTCGTGCTATTTCACCAACTGAGAAAGGCCTCCAAGATCATCTAAAAATCCTAGAGACCTTCAGCAGCACATGGGCTATGCCAATCAACCAGAAGAAAACTAATATTATGGTGTTCCAGAAAAGAAGCAGAAACCTGCTGGATATCCTGCCTTCACGATAGACAACTGTCCACTTACAGAAACCAACAAGTACACCTACCTGGGCCTAGAACTCAGCCAATCAGGGAGCTTCAAGTAAGCTATAGAGTTACTGAAAGACAAGGCATCCAAAGCTTTTCAATGCCATCAGAGGACGTCTGTGTCATCTCAAGGCACCAGTAACCATCTGGCTTAAAATCTTTGACATCATCGTTGCCCCAATCCTTCTTTACGGCAGTGAGGTCTGGGGCCCAGTCTTATACACAAACTGGTCAATGTAGGATGCTGGACCGACTGAAATATTCCATCTGGAGTTCTGCAAGCATCTTCTCCAAGTCCACCGGAGCACATCAAACAGTGCCTGCCGAGCAGAGCTGGGCAGACTCCCGCTACACCTCGAGATCCAGAAGAATGCGCTGTCATTCAAGGCTCACTACAAAGCAGTAGTCCCAGCTCCTACCATCACAAAGCCTTCCTACACCAGGAAGCCTCCCAACACAAAGTATCCAAAGACAGCCTGACCAAGCCACCAGCCCACATGGCCTGACAAAAGACAAAATCCAGAAGATGGTACACAAAAGCAAAGAGGAATATCTCAGCATCTGGAGGAACAATATAAACAAATCACAGAAACTGACGATATACCAGAAGCTACAGAGGGAATACAAACTGTCCCCATATCTAGAGAAGCTGGAAAACCCCAAAGAGCGACAGATCCTGAGCCGGTACAGACTGAGCGCCCACAACCTACTCATCAAATCCGGGCGGCACCAACAGAACTACAAGCCCTGAGAGAGCAGACTGTGCCAGCAGTGCACCCAGGAGGCTGTGGAGGATGAGGCCCACTTTTTGCTGAGGTGCCCTAAATTCTCCGCATTGAGGGACCATTGGCTAACGGGGACTGCGCGATGAAGTCCTCGTTAGCCAATGTTCCCATTAGGTTTTATAAATGTTTTATTGATGAACTCTTTTTTTCTATGACATGGGAGTATGAAGGAGGCGGTTTAATTTTTAGATGAGTTGAACGCAAATACATGGGGCCTAAAGTTTACAGCTACTTTGTCAGGAACGGCACTCCAGTACTTGGACGTTTTCGTGCGGATCGAACACATGGGGAGGTTGTCCACGTCCACTCATTTTAAGCAGGTTGATGTCAACAGTTACCTTGGCTTTGATAGTGGACACCTCCCTAGATGGGTCAGGAACGTACCATGTGGCCAGTACTGGGGGATCAGAAAAAATTGTACACATGACTCCGATTATATTTTGGAATCTAACATTTTGAACAGGCAATTCAGACAGAAAGGATATCCACGTAAGTTATTAAATGATGCTTTCCTGAAGTGTAGTAACTTATCCCAAGAGTCCTGTATTAAAAAATCCAGCTCCATTCACAGGTTAGAAGACTTGGGAATACTTTGATGGATGGTAAAGAAAACTTCTGAAGTCACAGAATTGACCAAGTGGAGTCTTGTGACGACTTATAATCAGTAACATAAAAGTATCACAAAATTATTGGAAAAATGATGGTTTATCCTTAATAATGACCCTGTGTTCTGTAAACACATTCCTGATAAACTAAAGGGGATTTTTAGAAGGAGTAAGACCCTCCGAAATATGATAGCTCCAAGTAACTCCCTGCGAAAATCTTCAGAGCCAGAGACTAATATTAAGAGCAATCAGAATAATGGTTGTTATTCATGTGGATTACCAAAGTTGTCAAACTATTACGAATAGTTCTAAACCTTCTTCTCTAACATCACTGGGGAGATATAGACCATTAGACAGGTCCTTAATTGCCATTCAATGTTTGTGGTTTACTTGCTGGAATATACATGCGGCCTAAAATATGTGGGCCGCACTATACATGCCATGCATGCTAGACTTAATAACCACAGATCTAATATCCGAAATGGCTATCTCCTGCATAGCGTCTCCAAGCACTTTTCATTAGTACATAAAAAAAGATCCTACCCATCTGAGTCTGAAAATTATTATTTTTTTAACCAATCAAGTTTTTATTAGTGTAAAAGGAGCAATACAAATAACACGATCAACAAAGGGAGGGAATTTACAAGGAGAGTAGAGGAAAAGCATTAGGATATTCAGGAATCCTTCTAGCCAAATATAATAAACAAGCACCATATAGAGTATGTTTAAATTAAACAGACATAAAAAAGGAGGAGGATGACCATGAGTCCCACCAGGAGAGAATTCTATTCCTCCTGACCAAGGAGTGTGCAAAGGAGGATTCATACTGATAATGCAAATTCAAACATGCAACAAGCTCATCCCTGGAGGGAATTGATGAGGACTTCCAATGTCTATCCAAGCCCTGTCTAGCTACAATTTAGGATAATAGAAATGAGTGGTCTGAAAGGAGAGGGAAGGTCTGACAGGGAAATACCCAATATAGCCAGTGGGCCTGTAAACTTAATGGGAACCCCACTGACTGTCTAGATGACAGACTCAACTTGAGACCAGAAAGGACGAAGTTTTGGGCAATCCCATTATACCTGTGCCAGAGTACCAGGCATACCACAATTTTTTCAGCACATCGGAGAAGTATCTGGGAACATGCGGCACAGACGGGTGGGGTATTGTACCAGAGATGTTGAATTTTTTTCGCTTGCTCGAAGTGATTGATGCATGTTGTGAATAGATAAGGAAGAGAAAAGGACTGTTGCCATTCTTCAAATTTAGCAGAAAAAGCAAGGGAGGATTCCCATTTTAGCATAAAGGGGAGCTTAGAATCATCACTGGGCCCAAGCAAAGCTTTGTACAAAATACATATACCATTGGAGGATACAGTATTAGGCTTGAAAAAACATTGAATTGGATCCTCGAGGAGGAGAGGCACGATATGTAGAAAACTACAACTTTGTAAAAAGTGACAAACCTGGAGGTATTGATAAAATACTGTACTAGGTAGGGCAAATTTGGTGGATAAAGTTGAAAATGAACAAAGTACATTGGCTTCATATAGATCTGACACCATTGGAATGCCCCTGGAAATCCAAAGGGCAAGGGAAAGACCTTCAAGAAAGCATTCAATGACCTTTACAGATACAGTTAGGGCCAGAAATATTTGGACAGTGACACAAGTTTTGTTATTTTAGCTGTTTACAAAAACATGTTCAGAAAGACAATTCTATATATAATATGGGCTGAAAGTGCACACTCCCAGCTGCAATATGAGAGTTTCCACATCCAAATCGGAGAAAGGGTTTAGGAATCATAGCTCTGTAATGCATAGCCTCCTCTTTTTCAAGGGACCAAAAGTAATTGGACAATGGCCTCTAAGGGCTGCAATTAACTCTGAAGGCTTCTCCCTCGTTAACCTGTAATCAATGAAGTAGTTGAAAGGTCAGGGGTGGATTCCAGGTGTGTGGTTTTGCATTTGGAAGCTGTTGCTGTGACCAGACAACATGCGGTCAAAGGAACTCTCAATTGAGGTGAAGCAGAACATCCTGAGGCTGAAAAAAAAGAAAAAATCCATCAGAGAGATAGCAGACATGCTTGGAGTAGCAAAATCAACAGTTGGGTACATTCTGAGAAAAAAGGAATTGACTGGTGAGCTTGGGAACTCAAAAAGGCCTGGGCGTCCACGGATGACAACAGTGGTGGATGATCACCGCATACTTTATTTGGTGAAGAAGAACCCGTTCACAACATCAACTGAAGTCCAGAACACTCTCAGTGAAGTAGTTGTATCTGTCTCTAAGTCAACAGTAAAGAGAAGACTCCATGACAGTAAATACAAAGGGTTCACATCTAGATGCAAACCATTCATCAATTCCAAAAATAGACAGGCCAGAGTTAAATTTGCAGAAAAACACCTCAAGAAGCCAGCTCAGTTCTGGAAAAGTATTCTATGGACAGATGAGACAAAGATCAACCTGTACCAGAATGATGGGAAGAAAAAAGTTTGGAGAAGAAAGGGAACGGCACATGATCCAAGGCACACCACATCCTCTGTAAAACATGGTGGAGGCAACGTGATGGCATGGGCATGCATGGCTTTCAATGGCACTGGGTCACTTGTGTTTATTGATGACATAACAGCAGACAAGAGTAGCCGGATGAATTCTGAAGTGTACCGGGATATACTTTCAGCCCAGATTCAGCCAAATGCTGCAAAGTTGATTGGACGGCGCTTCATAGTACAGATGGACAATGACCCCAAGCATACAGCCAAAGCTACCCAGGAGTTCATGAGTGCAAAAAAGTGGAACATTCTGCAATGGCCAAGTCAATCACCAGATCTTAACCCACTTGAGCATGCATTTCACTTGCTGAAATCCAGACTTAAGACGGAAAGACCCACAAACAAGCAAGACCTGAAGGCTGCGGCTGTAAAGGCCTGGCAAAGCATTAAGAAGGAGGAAACCCAGTGTTTGGCGATGTCCATGGGTTCCAGACTTAAGGCAGTGATTGCCTCCAAAGGATTCGCAACAAAATATTGACAATAAAAATATTTAGTTTGGGTTATGTTTATTTGTCCAATTACTTTTGACCTCCTAAAATGTGGAGTGTTTGTAAAGAAATGTGTACAATTCCTACATTTTCTATCAGATATTTTTGTTCAACCCTTCAAATTAAACGTTACAATCTGCACTTGAATTCTGTTGTAGAAGTTTCATTTCAAATCCAATGTGGTGGCATGCAGAGCCCAACTCTCCAAAATTGTGTCACTGTCCAAATATTTCTGGCCCTAACTGTATATATCTAAAGAGACTAGTCAAATGTGAGGGGGCACATGAAAACCATAGTCTAATTAATGATTGCATTGAAAAGAGAGCAGAGGGGCAAGGGGTCTTACGTAATAGAGCCATCTCTAAAAGAAGTCTCAGGGAGTTTTAAGGAGCGAAATTGGACTCGATCTGAAGCCACATCAAGGACAAAATACTCTCCCACCACTTAGCTGGTTCCAAAAGCGAAGCACGATGATATGATTGTATCATAGGGACTCCTAAACCTCCTCTGGAGTACGGATGGGTCATGATCGAGCGGGAGACCCTGTGGGATTTATTATTCCAAATATATCAATCAACTGTAGTTTGAAAAGCTGAATTCCTTCCAAATATATATCAAAGGGGGAGGCATCTAAACATATAGAGCAACTTGGGAAGAATTAACATCTTGACCGTCTGAATCCTCGCCATCCAGGATAAAAGAGGAAGGAAGAATTTAGATAGCTCAAATCTAATTTTGGATAGAACGTCTTCACAATTGGTGCGAACAATGTTTTTAATCCTGGTTATTTTAATCTCCAAATAGGTAAAACCCATAGGGGACCAGATAAAGGGATATGCCGAATGAATTTGGATTTGAGTAGATATTGGAAGGAATAGGGGAAATAAGGTAGATTTAGTTAAATTGAGCTTGTAAAAGGAGGTCAAGGAGAATTCCTTCAGGACAGAAGTGATCGCATCCAACGAACCAGAGGGATCGATACATGTAAAGACCACATCGTCGGCGTAGAGGCCAATCTTGTGTTCTACATCTCCCACGCGAATACTACTAATTTGGGGATCTTGTCTGATGATAGCAGCGAGAGGCTCCATGATCAACGCAAAAATGAGGGGAGAGAGGGGGCAACCTTGTAGGGTGCCATTGGTGATGGAAAATCTGGACGAACGGAACCCTGAGGCACAGAATGAAGCACAAGGGTTAGAGAAAAGAGCCATGATTGCCTTCTCCACTCGAACAGACAAACCAAACTTCTGCAGCACAGCAGCAATAAAACCCCATTGTACCCTGTCAAAAGCTTTCTCAACATCAAGATACAGGAATACAATGGAGAGGCTCCCCCTCTCCACCACATCCAGGAGATCTAAGAGCCGTCTCGTTCCATCTCTAGTTTGATGACCCGGTACGAACCCAACCTGATCAGGATGGATCACCTGGGGAAGAATATACATAAGTCTATTGTTCCAAATTTTGGCGTAAAATTTTGTATCACAGTTTAGCAGGGCAATTGAATGGAAGTCCCCAGGAGAAGTTAAGGATTTTCCCGGTTTAGGGAGGGTCGATATGGTGGCCACAAGGCCCTCAGGTTTAATTACACCTTCAGACTGCCACCTGTTAAATAATCTGAGAAGGCATAGGGACAGTAAAGAAAGGTAATGGACATAATACAAGTAGGGGAAACTGTTCGGGCCAGGGGCTGACTGTTTTTTAGCTGAGCGGATTACTTGAGTAATTCCCAGTTTAGTAAAAGGGGTACTTAATGAAGAGAGTTGGGCGTAAGTGATTTTAGGGAGATTTGCCTTGTCTAGAAAGGAAATGATAGTGTCTATAGAGGGTTGTGGGATATGAGAGTCAGTACTAAGGTTATACAGGAAAGTATAATAAATTCCTCAGCAATTTTAATTGGATTGTAAATGTGGGAATTATCTGCCTTAACTAAAAATGGAATCTTGGAACGGGTTTCTCGCTTTTTTACCCTTCTAGCCAATAAGGAACCCGCCCTGTCACCCATAGCGTAAAACTTCAATTTAGATTTCCTGATGTCGTTTTCGGCCCTGGATAAGAGCAATTGGCGTATTAGGAGACGGGTCTCACATAGTTCTTTCAAAACATTTGGGGAAGGAGAAAGCTTGTGTAGGGCTTCTAAATGTTTCAAAGAGGCAAGATTTGAACGTACGGAAGATTTGTATTTCCTTTTAGTGACAGCTGCCATTTTAAGCAAAGCTCCCCTTACCACCCCTTACCACCGCCTTATGGACAAACCAGAGGGAGTCATCAGGGACGTCTCCCATATCATTCAGAGAGAAAAATTCCCCGATTGTTTGTTCTATAGACTAGAATTGGAGGGAGGCAGTCCCGATGAAGGCTCTCACCTGGAGGCTCTTACCCTTGTTGTGCAGGGCATATGCACAACAGGACCAGGTGAGTGGATCCTCAGCGCCCCATTCCCACCGCTTATAGCCCTGGTCCATTCACTATTAGAGCTCCATTTCTTTACTTACAGACTGTCATCAGCACAGAGGCAGGTGGCATGGGAGGGTGAGGAGAGGGATCGACGAGGGCTCAGCATAGCCATGAAACAGTTGATGAAGGTGGAGGAGCCAAGGAAGAAATGGGGGAGAAAGGGATGATGGTCACAAAGGCTCAGCAGATGAGGGAGATTTTGGTCACATTTTTGTTGTGCAAGGTTGACATGATAGGGCAGAGTAAGTGCAAAGGTCGTAAGGGCCTGGGGTTACTTGGACATCTGGGGTATCAGTCTTTGGATTCACGGAGGCCTCCCTAGAGATGTGGCCCTGACCAAGCATAAAAGGTGTTTTATTTACAGTGGATTTGTGAATGAACGTGTCACCACTTGTGGTGTCTGGTCAGGGATGACCAGTGCTGCAGTATAGACCTCCAGGGGATAGATGGACTGGCAGCTAGTATAGATCACTCTCCACAGGTGGAGTCGGACCCTCGGATTTTGTAGGCAGTCTAAATGGAGAATGGTGGTAGTTATGGTGCTGCGTGTAGCAAAGAGGGCGCAGGAAATAAGCAGGAGGACACAAGGGGTTCAGTTATTTTACCTTTACTGATGAGAATGTGGTGAAATCTGCAGGCACTGGTTACCAGATTCATAAGAGTCCGGTCAGCTTAGAAGCAGTCAGAGTCCACCTTGCCAGGTGGGTTTGGAGGCCTGCCTGTTGCGCTTCTCAGTTTTGGGTCCCAGCTACCTGTGAGCTATTCTGCAGCCCTTTTCCTTTCTTTTTGCCTTCGCTCCCGAATAGCAGATGATGCAAACCTGTACAGATACTGCTGTCTCGTTGCAGATACAGGATCTTGGTAAACTGTTGTGCTATCGGGCCCCTACTTGCAGCCAGGAAACTTGCACTCTTCTGTCCTCCAGATTCGGTTCACGAGACATGCAGTCCCCGTGTAATCCAGGGCTCTGGGGTCCTCAGCTGCACTGCTCTGGGGTGAGCTCTCCACCTTCTACTTCCTCTCCCACTCCTTCCATTAACCCCTCCCCCCAGCCGGTAAAGGCAGCACCACCCTCAAACTAGGGTCATGAGCTCCCTCTTCCGTTCAGGGATCAGGACTTTTGTGTGCATGTGGGGGTCACCTAACATGGGGGGCTCTTCTTGCTTCCAAGCATGATACCACTTCCAGTGAGGGAGGCAATACCACTGTGGCAATAAGACTGTTTGGGCGCCACAGAAGCAAGCGGAAATGTTACCCTGCCGCCAACACAAGGACTTGGACCTCATAAAAGTGCAGCAAGAAGGCACTCATGTGTCTTGCACAGTTTGCAACATGATACACAGGTTGCTAGGTTTCAAAGTAATACCGACTACTGGGTTGTCATACTGATAGATCTTCGAAACAAATGTAAATTTGTATAAATGCTCCCTACTCTAGAAAGGGACACACACATGCAGGAGTATTAAAGCTAGATTTTAGAAAATGTAAATACTGCTTTACCCCAAATCACCAGTGGCGGACATAGTGCACATCGCAGTTCGATACTTCCTATCCAGGGAACGCCGAGTCATCATCACAGAAACGTTAGCTGCAACAGTGTATCTGTTACCAGCAATTTCTGGAGTTGTTTGAAAGATTTTGAAAACATTATTTTCTCCAACATAAGAAAGGACAAGTTTGACACTCAGTGAATGCCTACAGATGGTGCAGGAATATTCACAGCTCAATGTCGATACCTTTACTGTGGAACTGAACCCTTGTTTATTTTGGACTTCAAAACTAGATAAGATTGGAGATTTTGTCATGCCCAGCAGCCAGTGTTCTCTCAGATCGTGTCTTCAGCGCTACTGGTGGTGTCCTGACCGATAAGTGCATACGGCTGTCCACTAACCATGTAGATTGGCTAACGATTATCAAGATGAACAATTCATGTATCTCCAAGGACTTTTCCACCCCAGTATCATCATGAGGAGAATTGGTACTGGTTTTCTTTTCAATGTGCTGCATTGAGCTCCATATTTCAATATTTCAACTCTGGGGCAATTGTTGCCACTTTAGTAGTGGCTCTGCATAATTTTTGAAAAAGTGTGGATTCTTGGTAGGGTCTGTTGTGCACAGTGAACCATGTTGAATTCATACACCACACAATACCTACTCCTGACACTTTTGCACACCTTTGGAAACTTAGGTACTCTTGTTGGAGTCTCTCTACTGTGTGGTGCATGACTTGAACACGGCTCTCTGAGTGACATGCCTACACCTGTTGAGGTTGTTTTTCCAGAGGAAGGAGGGGGATAACGCTCTGAAATGTGTTGAACAAAACCACCATCACGTGACAGAACCTTGTGGTCCTTCCTTCATACGGCAACACAGATCAAGTACACACCGTGCTATTGGGTTTATTTCTGCCACCAGCGTGCCATGTGGAGTGTGGATCCTGCAGCAACCATGGGATATGCACATATTGGTTGTGTGTCACACAACCTATCCAGGTGAGCAGTGACATCTGTCTCGTCATAAATGTTTCTGAGAGATGAGACCCTATTTCACTTTTATTTCCTTTTTATAGCTTCTTCATGCCTACACCTATCACTTATCCTTTTACTCACCCTCCTCTTTTTATTTAATGTAGAAAACTTCTGCCACTTTTCCCCTTGGACTCATCCATCTGTTAATTCAAGGAGAGTTTCAACCACCTCTGAAATTTAAATGAATGTTAGGGGGCCGTCACACGGAACGATATCTTGCCCGATATCGTTTAAGCGATCTCCTTTTTGATCGCTTAAGCGATATCGGGCAAGATATCGTTGCATGTAATCAAGCGATTTACGATGTTAAATCGCTTGATCGTGACATCGCTGATCTGAGGTTCGGTTCTCAGATCTAGCGATGAACGATGCAACGATCTGCATCATCGTGGTGTATGACACCACGATGATCCATCTCCCAGCGACCGCGCCTATGCTGGGAGATGGTAACTATGGTACACGTCGGGTAACTAAGCGACGCGCGGCGCCTAGTTACCCGATGTGTACCATAGTAACGAGCGAGATCGCGGCTCCGCATCGCTGGTGAGTCTGTCTGTGTGACATCTCACCAGCGATGTGAGCGATATTGTAAGCGATTGCGCGTGCACGTGATCGCTTACAATATCGCTAAGGATATCTCAGCGTGTGACGGCCGCCTTAAGGCCACTTCACACACACAGATATCTGAGTCCAATATCTGAACAGATCTCTGGTTGCAGTGAAATCATGGATACATTGCTCCATGTTGTACACAGCCACAAAATGGAGCAATGTATCCATGATTTCACTGCAACCAGAGATCTGTTCAGATATTGGACTCAGATATCTGTGTGTGTGAAGTGGCCTTTAGTCAACTCTTATTTTCAACTGATTTTCAAGAGTGTGCAGGCTGGCACAGATCATGTCTTTTACACCCATGCTACACCATGGCACTATTTGTACTCTAGATAGAGTGTCCTACTTCCTGGTGTCTGGCACAAACATAAGCAGTTTGACATCTTTTGGACACCTTTGAACGTGTTTTATATGTGTTTCATGTTGCCTGCCATTGATTGTACAAAATGTGTTTTTTTATGCAACAGTTTGCTAGAAAAATTGTATTTTCATTCACATTGTAGTCTGGCATAATCAGAACCAAATATTTGCAGCTTTTTTTTTTTTTTATTGCAAATTTAACTAGGTATTCATAGCGCATTCATGATAGAGGCCAGTAAGACAATTTCTTAGATATATTTGTACAATATGTGTTTTATATGCAACATTTTGCTGGTAATGAAAAATTGTATTTGTATTCATACTATATGATTTATAATTATTTTTCCACTTTACTTCATATTTACTTTTATATTTTCAATAATTTTTCTTTCTTTTTTGTTAATATTATTACTTAGCAAGTATTAGTATTTATGCTATGAATTTTTGTGTTTGTATTACAAATTTATTTTGGTTTGCACTTCTAATATTTCAGTATGTGCAAGGACCTAATTACCATTTACTTCAGCTGATTTTATCAGCTGTTCGAAATAGTGGCAGACACATTGCTACTTTGACTTTGCCTATATATCACAGTCCTTGCACATAAGACTGAAGGCTTGAGAAAGGACACTTTGTCTGAAACACGTCGCCCACCAGACGCCCGCACCCATCTGCCATGGCATCTACCTGCTGATCCATGTAACCATGTTGTAATTTAGAAGGTGCTAGGAAATTAATAAAGAATTGTCGATATTCATCAAACAGAAGCTGGGCCATCTACGTCTTCAGAGTAATTCCTTCCCCACCCAGCTCTGCAGCCAGGCGGGGAAGTGGCCCTGCCGTGAGAGAGATGTAACACTCCTGGCCATGTGTGCTCGTTGTGTCAATGGTATTTCAGAAAGAGTAATAGGTATTTGTGTGAGCGCTGGGGAATCAACCGGCACCAAGGCTATTATGAATAGTTACCTCTCGGCTTTATTTGTACAATAAAAAGGCAGGGTCCTTTAGGCCACAACGCATTTCTACGCTCTCCAAGCGTCTTCCTCAAGTGGAATTCCACTTGAGGAAGACGCTTGGAGAGCGTAGAAACGCGTTGTGGCCTAAAGGACCCTGCCTTTTTTTTGTACAAATAAAGCCGAGAGGTAACTATTCATAATAGCCTTGGTGCCGGTTGATTCCCCAGCGCTCACACAAATACCTATTACTCTTTTTGAAATACATTCGTTCCTCCGCTATGCGGAGTGAGGTATGGAGCAGCTCCGGGCAATAGGACCTTGGATGACTCACATGTGAGGTGCTGGGATTAAGGACGCAGCAAAATCTTCATCATCCACAGCCGCTTTTTAGCCGAGGACACAGGGAGATAAACATCAATGCACTAACTCTTGTTGTGCAGACAGCACAACAAGCACAGGTGAGGTTCCAATTCAAATAACCTGCTTCCGATGACAATTACAGAGTGGCGCAACAATATTACCTTCTTCGTTGTGTCAATGGTGATATGCACACAGTCACACAGAGAGTTTCTCAAGGAAAGAGTAATGATATCTGTGATATGCTGGTGTACCACAGGCATAGCTTTCTTAGAGAAGTAATTGTGACTAAGCAGCTGATACTGGAGGGCTGCGAAGGCCATCAGCTTTCGGAAACCATCTGTATCCACCAGGCGGAAAAGCAACATTTCCATGGCCAATAAATTTGGATGGTAAAGTTCAAGCTCTTTGCTTTGGTATGTGTAGGAGAAAATTATCTTTTTTGTGACCATAATTGCGGGACCGAGGGCTGGCTGCTGTGCTGAGAGAGGGTGGAGTAGTGTGTACCCAATGCTGCACTGTGAAGGAGGTTCGGGCAGAATTGTTATGGAGGGATGACAAACAAGTGGTTGATCTCAGTCACTGAGCTCGTCAAAACCAGCAGACATGTTCTCTTCTGTAACACCTGAGGGGCTGTCACTCACTCCAATTTTAGTGAGTTATTTAGTAAAGGCCCTATGGCTGGACACCCATCAGACAACACTTGACACAGTGACGGAGGAGAAAGGAGCAGCAGAACCAGAGTTGTGGCTGAGGATGCAGTGCTTGTCATGCTTGCAGCCCTCAGTCCCTGTGCAGGAACATGCAACCTAAGCTCCTTGTTTTCCTCCTCCTCTGCTAAGCTACTCAGCTGTGTGACTAGTCTGAGTTGATTCTGTGGCGCCCCGCAACGAGTGCGTCACAGGAGTGTATTGCAGCCCAGACTGCAGCTGCAATATTCTCTGACTAAGCAGTGACATGGTTAAAACTCAGAGCTCCATACCCTACATGCACATCAGCATAGAGGGCCAATAAGGTCCTGGTGGGCGGAGTGTAGGAGTAGTGTGTTAGAGGAGAATGTAGGAGAAGGAGGAAGGAGAAGCAAGTGGTCGGGAGGAACGTAGGAGAGGGGGCTCTGCACAGTTCCGTGCAACCCCTAGGCCACCACCGGTTGGGCGCCATTACCCGGTGCCTCAACAACCGGACCCTGGGAGAACATCTACGGGTCAAAATACACCCGCGCCCATCTACAACCGGATCACTGGTTCCGAAGCTAGCAAGTCGTTTATCACGGCTATGCAAACCAGTAGTGGAGGGACCGCTCTACAGGAGTACCCCACCGCCGCCCCAAACAGAGCCGTCTTGCCAGAGGAGTACCCACCAAAAGTACCCAGACTACCCCTCACACCGGAACGTACACACCGGCAGGGAAATTTAAGTAGTCCCTTGTACCCGACCTTGGCACATGTTTAATATGTCTGTAGAATCGCCCATCTGTGTTTCTTCACAATCAGTTGTGTGTTTAGAGAGTTTTGGCATGTGGTGACACATGGGTAATTGTGGCACCACCTCTGAGGACTGTACTGTTTGTGATTTTGAGGGCACCACCTCTGAGGACTGTACTGTTTGTGATTTTGAGATGGAGGAACAGGAGGACATGCCACTTAATGCAGCATTTGCAACAAACAAGCAAAAGATCATTCTGGGTCTCATCCCCAACTCGTATTACTCTGCAGCTGGCATACAAACAGATTGAAGTTGGATGTCCAGTAACAGAAGTTGTCTTGTACCTTTCAATACGATGAGCCAAGAGTCAAGAGTCAATACTAGCAATGAGCAAGTGTAATCATTACTCGCATGGATAGTACAGTATTCACGATACTTGTTACTCAGCGAGTAATGTTGGTGCTCATGAGTAATGTGTCGATTTTGTGCAATCTAACACCTATTGCTTCCTCCCTTCAGTACACAAAGGGAGTCACCCCGCCCCCTCAGTGAGAGCAGATTGATTGTTAGGCTTTCTCTGGGGGGGTACAGCAAGGTGTTGTATGCAGTGAAAACTCAAAAAAGCCCACCCTCCTGCCCTGTCCTGGAAATGCTTGTTTTATGGCTGGATGTGTGTTGGCGGAGCCTATCACTAATTGACTGACCTTAGACTTACTATTCCGATGGTTATGCAAGTATTAAAAAGTACACATTACGAGTATAGCGATTACGAATATTTTGCTACTCGCTCATCACTAGTCAATACCTCTCTCAGTAATATTAGGTGTAGCACCTACCCCACATACACTGCAAACACCAAGCCTACTCCTGTTTCCAATAACCCTTTTGCCATCTCCTTTCTTGTGATTTTCTAATTACGCTTTGGGCACACATGTTTAAAAAGCACTTCTTTGAGGCCAAGCACAGACTTTTTAGGGAAAAGTGGAGGATTTGGCAATTACTGGTTAGAGGAAAAACAGCCTTTTTTTGGGGAAACTGAATGATTTTGCAATAACTGCTTTGAGGCAAAAATTGTCTTATTGTTCAAAATGAAGAATTTCACAATCAATGGCCAAACACAGCCTTTTTAGGGGAAACTGACTAATTTAGAAATAACTGGTTTAAGGCAAACAAAAATGGCTTTTTAATTGTTAAGTGATTGTAATATTGTTTGGGAGACAAACATTTATTATATTTTTCATAATAGTCCATCTTCTCTTGGTTAAAACAGTCTTTTCAAAGATAAAGAGGCTTTAGGTTTATAAGAAATGTGATTACATTCCCTAGACATCTATGAATGTCAATGCTAGCTATATGTTACTAGTATGAGAGAAAATGTTGATGCAGCAGATAAGAAATGAGAATCTTTTGGTACGGTAATTTCTACACATGTATTTTGCTTGTACAAGAGAACAGTTAAAATGTTGGTGGGAATGAACAGTTGATATGCTGTGCTGTCAAGTATAAGTGATTTTTCCTGAAAAAAGGGGCAAGATTAAGCCCTGAAAATTGTTGCATTACATCATCAACTATTCTTATTGTTGGAGTGAATTATTTCCGACAGTGCGGCATATACACCTATTTCATTTCTATTATCAAAATAGATCTACCAGAGCAATAGAGCAGAGATGTGGACCAAGTCTAGCAGAAATGTTCAAGTGACAGTGGGGAAAAGACATACAGGATTTTAAATATCCAGCTGCCTTGTCCAGGATTAACAGTAGAAATCCAAAGCAAATGTTAATGTTTAACCTCCAGGCTTAGAGGTTCTCCAAGTCTCAGACTCACACCGAACCACCTAATTGTCACTCTACATACTATGCAACAGAGAAAGGCTATAATTTGGCCCAGGAAGGCAGAAAATAGTGGGGATGGGCACCAAATGAGATGTCACAATCATTTATAGGCTCCACCATTCACAAAAGGTATTAAGGAATGGTTAACCTGTCGCTTTTTCACAATGACATTTTCATTGATGTGAACATGCTGTTTATATGCTTTATCACAATTAGTTGGATCCAAGTCAATCTATTTCTGCTAATGTGCAATTGGCATAAGGGTAAATTTAAACATATAATTTATTTTTTATCTGGATAATAATATGAAAAATATACCATACAAAGTATTTGTTATAAAAAACTAATGAAAGCAATAGGTTATTTTCTGATGTCACATGGCATAGAAACCCCATTTATAGAAACATTACTTTTCGATATATCTACACTTTGAAAATACAGAGTGTATTTCTAATACACACTCATTTCTTTGCTCATTTGTAAAATTCTAAATTCACAATCAACATTCAGAAAGAAAATAAGAATCTAGAAGCTGAAAAATGCAAAGCTTTACCAAGATTACTAAAACGTAGATGGAGAAATGAATGTGGACAGAGACCTATAAATCAGCACAGTAACAAGATTTCGATTCAATTTGTTAAGTTCAGAGTCAAGATTCAACTCATCACCCAACAATTTTCTCTCAATTTTCTCAAGCAGGTCCTCAGCTGGCTTAGAATCTCAAAATAAATACGTTTTGTAAGTTTGTCAGTGGCTCAATAATAAAAGCTTGGATTGTGTGGAATCATCATTCCTTATAATGTGCCAATTTAATACTCGAATCCCCACCTAACCTGAATGGTCAGGTTTATACTTATTAATTATTTTTTTTGTCTACATTGAAAAAGTTTTAGAATAAGCTACATTATGGTTTTAAAATCACTTCAGTCCAATTTAATATAATTTGCTTACAACTAAAACATAAATATTCTATCATAGTCTTTACCCAAAAATGTTGCTGCAAGTATTATGTAATTTTTTAATAAGCACAAAAATGTGCACTCTTTGCTTGTGACATGTCTTATCATTGCAGTGTTTTACAATTGCTTCATAATAAATTAGAATACCATCAAAAGGTCTGGCGTATACTACCATAGATGCTGTCTTCCACTATGTCATGCTTCACCACACCTAATTTATATACTGTATATCCAGCCTCATATTTGTGTGTTTATATGTGTGTACATTCAGAATTTGTGTCATTACTACCCTGTTGAAGAGACATTGGTGTCTTGAAAGCTTGCTATGTTTACCATCTTTTCAGTTAGCCATTAAAAGGCATCAACCACTGAGGACTCTCAGATTCTAATATTTTTCCATTTATATTAGTAATTCAATACAAAAAGTGAAACACATACAATATATAGAGTCATAACAGAGTGTTCTATTTCAATTGTTTATTTATGTTAATGTTGATGATTATGGCTTACAACCAATGAAAAGCCAAAATTCATTTTCTCAGAGAATTAGAATAAAAACAAAAACACATGCAAAGGCTTATTAAGCATTTAAAATGGTTCCTTAGTCTGGTTCAGTGGGCTACACAATTATAGGGAAGACTGCTGACTTGACAGATATTCTGAAGGCAGTCATTGACACACTGCACAAGGAGGGTAAGACACAAAAGTTCATTGATAAACAAGAAGAGTGTTCACAGAGTGCTGTATCCATGCATATTAACGGACAGTTGAGTGGAAGGAAAATGTGTGGTAGAGAAAGGTGCACAATCAACTGGGATAACCGCAGCCTTGACAGGATTTTTAAGAAAAGATCGTTCAAAACATTGGAGGAGATTCAAAAAGAGTGAGACTGCTCCGATTTTGGGCACAGAAAAAAATCGGATGGCAATTAGGTCAAATCCGATCCGATCCTTGGGATTTAACATGGGGGCCTATGAGCGCGAGTCTGAGGAAACAGCTGATCGTTCCTCGGACCCGATTTTAGTGTACTAAGCATGCTCAGTACACTGAAATTGCTCCTAACCTTCTCATTTCATTTCTGCAATGTATATACTGAATCTAGAGGAGGAGTGGAGAGGCATATAATCCAAGATGTTTGGGGTCTAGTATAAAGCTTCCACAATCAGTGATGGTTTGGGGGGTCATGTCATCTCCTCGGGTAGGTCCACTCTGTTTTGTGAAGACCAAAATCAGTGCTGCCAGGACCTGCTTACAGGACCTGCGGTGATGTCACAACCCGGCAGCATCACAGTAACTGTGGTCATTTGACCTGATCAGCTGATCGGCTTGTGACGTCACCGCAGGTCCTATAAGCACCTGGACCTTGCTAGGGCAGGGGTGGATTGCAGATAGGTGAGAATACTTTTTATTTTTAACTCTTTCTTTTATACTATATTTCACTTCCGCAATGTATATCATACATTGCGGAAGTGAAAGTGCCCCGCTATGTCCGGATCCATGATAATCACGGACCCGGACACAGGATAGGTCACCCCCTGTGGTGTCCTTTAGTGTCCGTGGGGTCCTACAAAAAGTAGGATCCCACGGACAGGAAAAAATACGCGATGTGAAAGCAGCCTAAGTCTTATTTCAGACTGACAGGTAATCCCCTCTTTAACAGCTAGCTAGCCTGGTGATAATAATAAAGAACATCAATAGAGACTCATGTTAGGTTAATAACAACACAGGTGTGTAAACACCTTATATAGTAAGTCCTGGGTGTAATGTCCAAGGAAAATTGGATCCACAGTGTTCTATGCAACACCTGTATAAAAAGGATAATGTGTTATAAGCTAAATGGCAAAGAAAAGGTGTCCAATGTTGTCTGGTACATACCTTGTGTTAAATGTATCATCCACACAGACCATAATGTGCACAGTGTAATGGCGGAGACCGCCGTGCTCAATCCCTGCTATAAAATGGCCGGACCGCTTCCTGCATGGAACGCATGGAAGTGGTCAGTGGAACGCATGTTACACATGCGCAGTGCGCATTGAGTTTCATACACACCACGCATGCGCAGAAGGACGTGAAGGTCGGAGCTAACAGCATAACTGTGTTCTGCCTGGGTTGACGTTAAAGGAAGGACAAAAATAGTGTACAGGGAGGAGCCTGGATGTGCCAGAATTAGGTGTCAATATCTAGCATTCTAAAAGAAAAGAAAGAAGAAGAAAAAGATTAGTGTCTCATAATTACATAAACACAATAGTGACAATACATTATTGTTTCTAAACATGGAAGAACCTTAAGGGATCTAATCCAGAACTGATTCAATGTACAAAAAAGACATAGCAATACATTTAATAGCTGATCACATCCAATTAAATGTACGATTACATACTTTTACAAATATAACGCATACGCAGTCAGATTGCATTATAATGATGCAGTATACATAATTCACAGTAAAAGGTCACAGTAAAAAAGAGTTATATGGCAATGTTGCATTCCCTATTGAGACCATATGGTTTGAGAGTCTGAAGTGTATGTATCCAATACGCTTCCGTTTTTAGCCTATGTACTCTATCTCCCCCACGTCGACCTATAGGGACATGCTCAAGGACCTGAAAGCGAAGTTGGGATACATTATATCCATGAGTTACAAAATGATGTGGAATGGGTAACATAATTAGTTGGCAACGTATTGTTGACTTATGTTTAGAGATGCGGTCTCAGATACATTGAGTGGTTTCCATAATGTATCTGAGACCGCAGGGACATTTGATCAAATAGACGACATGTGACGTATCACATGTGAAGTATCCCGTGATCGGATAATTTTCCCCATCCTGGGGTGTGTAAAAAATGTACCTTTGGCCACATGTGAGCACTGGAGACAGTGGAGACATGGGAAAGTCCCCTTCCGTACAGTTGAAAAAAATAGTCTGTCTTGGTGAAGGGGAGAAGGACCAAGTGTCGGCCCATACAAGACTGTATCTGAGGTTTGGAGCTCTTTTATGACAAATTATGGGAAGTTGGCTAAATTCTGGAATGTTATGGTAAGCTTGTTGTAACAGAGGCCAATGTCGTTTGATTGATTTACAAACCATGGTTTGATAGGGATTTGATATGAATTAACAAACGCTATACAAGGTTCTTTATTCCATGGGGGAGCTACTACATGTGCTGATATTGATGGATTCAGGGTATCCCCTTTTCAGGAACTGTTCTTTCATTTCATTATGGTGAGCCTCACACACGATTGGATCCGATACGATCCGGTTGACTCTACTGTATTGCGATTTGGGCAATGAATGCTTCACATGTTTTGGATGGGTGCTGCTATATAGTAACATACTATTTTTATCCGTTGGTTTACGAAAAATATCAGTGAATAGGTGACCATCTCGATTCAAAATGACCTTAGCATCAAGAAAACTGATCACTTTAGTGTCCTGATGCATGGTGAAGGTGAGACCACCGCTCATCTTATTGAGATCAGAATAAAATTCACTCAAGGACAAGGGACAAGGTATTCCCCTTTCAGATAAGGAATATGTTGTCGATATATCGACACCATACACTCACATTTTGCTGGAATAATGGATGACTGTATACCAATGACTCCTCAAAATGAGCTATGAATATCTTCGTGTAGGGGGGATGCAACCTTAGACCCATTGCCGTCCCCCTAAGCTGAACATAAAATTGGTCTCCAAACATGAAAAAATTTTCCTCTAATACAATTTGTAATGCCTCGAAGCAAAATGATTTTTGATTAGTCGAGATAGATTCATGTTTGTCAAGAAACCATGAAAGGGCATTAAGACCTTGCTCAAGATTAATGGTCGTATAAAGGCTGTTGAATTCACGCAACAGCCAGGCGGTAATGATAGTGTGTCCAGCAGAGAAAAAAAGTAATTGGTATCCTTTAAGTATGATTTAATGGAAGGAACTAGTGGGCTTAAAATCCTTTCAAGTGTAATGGCCAAAGGGGATAGCACTGATTCTGTGCTGACCACGATGGGACGACCAGGTGGTTTCCAAAGGTTTTTGTGGACCTTCGGAAGAGTTTAGAATACAGGAATGATAGGATTCTTCTTAATAAGATAGTCTGCTAGTTTAGTATCAATAGAACCCAGTTGGAGGTGTTTGTCAATGAGTGATCTTATACGATTTTGGATTGTTGTAGTTGGATCACGTGGCATGGTGGCATATGTGGACGTATCAGACAATTGTGACTTAATTTCGTTAATGTAATAGGTCTTGTCTAATACCACTACTGCACCAGCTTTATCGGCATGTTTGGTAATGATATTTGGATTGGTTTTTAAAGACCTAATGGGTTGGGATTCAAGTTTATCCAGATTGTGTTTCAAAGGGTAATCTCCCTTATGTATAGAAGACATAAGCTGAGCTATGTCTTTTGAGACCAACTCAACATATGTCTCCACTTGGTGGTAACATCGAAGTGGAGAAAATGAACTAGGGATATGAATATATAGGGATTTTGGGGAGAAAGTCGAGGTAGGTAGTGATGTTAATGTCGGAACGACCTCCTGTCTCTGGAGTATGTTGGTAGTCCCTCATGAGAAATGTGCCTTGAGGCGAATGGATCAATAGAATCCCCTAAGCTCCTGTTCAAGGATAAAGGAGCTAAAGGAGGGAGTGAGACAGAATGATAGACCCTTCTGGAGAAGTTCATGTTCAGTTGCTGAGAGGACATATGAGGAAATGTTATATAAGAGGTTGGGCCTACCTGTGCACGGGTTCTGACCCCATCGGGTTTGGATCTGCCACCTCTTCCCCCTCCGCGTTTTCTATTCCTTGGGCGCGGTTGGCCTAAAAAATTCAATGAATTGTTAGAAAAGTACTTGCTGCCGCTGCTTGGTAGGCCATAGGGTGCATTTGGTAGTGGTGGTAAGTCACTGCAATGCCATCGGTACACCTGCTTATTCTTATAATCGTTTTGGTCCCTGATAAACTTTGCCCTCTTACAAGCTTGTGAGTTTTTCTTAAATTCTGTAATTGCTATTGTGGTCTTGGATTTTAAATCCGTCAGTTCAGAACTGGAGAAAGTCCCTGCCAATTGTTCCTCCGTGGTACGAATATTCTCTTTTAATGTCGTTATTTCTCTACTGAGGCGTTTGATGGTTAAAAGAATTATGTCCATGGAACATTTTTTGAAACATTTTTCATATTTGTCTTAAAATTCTTGTTCATCTGAAAAAAGGGTTGGCCTCAGGGGTACCCTCAGACCCCTCGGTATAAGTTGGGCCCGGTGGTGCTCCGCTAGTGTGAAATAGTGAAGTTCAAGGGCGGGTCTACGTTTTCGGATGTTAAGATATTCTCTTGACCTTGTTTCCTCAGATGGTATAGTCAAGAAAGGATCCGCTGAGGTGGATTTAGACAATTTGGCAGTTGTCTCCTCTTCATTGAATGAGAACAAGGGGCAAGACATCAGGAAAAAAAAATTGTTAGTATCATGAGCTACACTCAAAAATAAATCAGTTTTTAAGTCCTAAGGGTGTGCTCTACTGATAGAGTGGTGCTCTAGGGTAAATACAATATACAAAAAGAGTGAACCCTGGCACACACACACTGGAGACAAGAGTCCATGCAATTGATCCTTTATTTCATATAAATCAATCCCAACGATCGTTTCAAATCAACCAAGTGATTTTCATATGACCAAGAATTTTGTCACAAATAGGGATGAGCGAGTACCACAATAATCGGACTCGCTATACTCGCAACGAGTAGGTCCCGGTACTCGTTACTCGTTGCGAGCATAGCGAGTCCAATATTAATGAATGGGCAGGCAAGTACTTTCACAGTGTATCTTTATATACACTGCGAAAGTGCACTAAAAGTGAATAAAAGTTGTTAAAAAATAAAAAAAAATCATACTCACCTATCCGATGCCTGCACCAAACCGGCAAAGAAGACATCAGATCACCGACAAGGACCTGTGAGTCTCACAGCTAATCAGATGGCTGGTAGCGATCTGGCTAATCAGATGGCCAGACGTCACAAACCACCTGATCGCTACCAGCCACCAGATTGCCAATCAGGTGGCTAGTAGCGATCAGGTGGTTTGTGACATCTGGCCATCTGATTGGCCAGATCACTACCAGCCATCTGATTGGCTGTGAGACTCACAGGTCCTTTTCGGTGATCGGATGTCTTCGTTGCTAGTCCGGTGCAGGCGTTGGATAGGTGAGTATGATTTTTTTTTATTTTTTAACAACTTTTATTCACGTCTAGTGCACTTTCGCAGTGTATATATAGATACACTGCAAAAGTTAAAGGACTACTCGCTACTCCCGAGTAATCACAAGAGACTCGGGGAGTAGCGAGTAGTTAGAATATCGTTACTATTCGTCGAGTACCGAATAGTAACGATTCTACTCGCTCATCCCTAGTGACAAACCATGTTGGTTGTGGCATAACAGTGATTAGCTGGCACACAGCATCATCAGGCCTATATCAGACCTGATGGCGCTGTGCTCGTCACTCGATCCACAGTCAGCTAGTGTAGGGAGAAGTGCTGCTGAGCTTAGGGACAGATTTAGTGTGTGTCTTAGGTATAGTGTAGGTAATAAATAGTGGACACAACACAATCCATCTAAACAAATAGTCCTTTTCAGGACTAATCCAGCTGTATACATATATATATAGGCATGCAGGGTATGCAGGGTAACCTGTTACACATATCCATCTATAAAAACAGTCCTTTGCAGGACTAATCCAGCAGTGTACCTGTCAGTCAGGCAGTGTAAATAGGCAAGCAGGGTATATAGCAGACTGCGGTGCGTATAGCAAAGGAGTCTCTATGACAGTCATGTCTGCTGCTGCTATAGTCTATTACACATCTGTAGACATAGCCCCAGGTATCAGTGGCCAGGAACACTTTTTTTGGGATCATAATCCTCATTTTTTGCTTTAAAAGCAATCCAGAGAACACAGTTTATCTGCGCCATTTCTTTGTTGGCACTGCAGAATACAGGCGGGTCCTTTCCATATAACAGTACAAAAAATACAGCTACTTAAAACTGTGGTTTTTCTCTTGCATAGATCACATATAACTTCGCTCCAAATGCAGCCATTTCTACTGAGCGTGGAAGAAATTGTCCTCCGTTTTAAATGTGCAAGGAGTGTGGAACTGGATGTGATGGTGATGGTGTATATAAAGGCCAAGGCCGTGGGCAAGCTACAATTGTGCCAAAACAAACACCTACATCTTCTCGCCTGACCTTCCTGTTCCAATTCCTAGGGATCTACAGCACACCACTATTAAACCCAGAGCAGTGTCAAAAGGTTGTTGGTTGTATAGCAGATAATGCTTCCAGTCAGTTTGCCACCACCACAACCACCCTGTCTTCCACATGGTAAAGTCACAGTAGCAATGAGTCTGGACCGCATATTCTTCACCCTCATCCTCTTTCTTCCCACCATGCGGAGTGCCCAGACATATCTGATCCCACACTTGGACACTCTGAAGAGCTGTTCACTTTTTCATTTATACAGTAGATTCGGGTCTCTCACCCGCTCCACTTGAAGGGAGTAAGAGGAGATTGCATGTAGCGGTGCCCAAATATTTGAGGAGCCACAGTCACACGAAGGCGACGGTGGGAAAGTGTCACAAGAGGTGGACAATGATGCCAGGAAGTCAGGAGGAGGACCAGGGTGCGGAAATGGAAGATGACATGGTGGATGATATAGTAACTGACCTAATCTGGCAGGAGGACATGCAGAGTGAGGACAGCAGCACAAAGGGGGAGGGAGGCATAGCGCGCCAACAGGCAGGAAGAAGCAGTGTGGTGGCTGCAGACAGAAGACTGGCAACCATTCCCTGTAATACCAACACGACGGAAATTGCCAGTACAACTGTTAGGTCTTCCCGAGTCTGGCTGTTTTCTAAGGACTCTGCCAATAATTCCAAAAAGGCCATGCCAGCATTAGCAGGGTAGCAAAACTACCAGCCTGACCACCAGCAGCATGATCAGACACATGGCAGCAAAGCACCCGACTTTATGGTCTGAAACCCAGGGTCCAGGAACAGTGTCTGCGGGTGACAGCACTGCTTCTTCCACTGTTGTGCGTGCAAGCCAATTCCCTGTCCATAGTGGATGTGAAGATGCCTCCTGTCCTGCACCTGTTGTCCACCACGTCCTCGTCTATGTCCCAGTGCAGCCTTCAGTTATACATACCTAAGTCCTTTGAATGTAAGCGCAAATACACAGCCAATACCCTACAGGCCACACTATTCAATTTGCACATTTCGGGACTGCTTGCGTTCGAAATGTTGTCTTTTAGGCTAGTGGAGACAGAAGTATTCTGCAATCTGATAGTGGTGGACCTCCCTCATTACTCGGTCTCCAGCCGCCACTATTTCTCCCGTTGTGCCATTCCCACATTACACAAGCACGTGTCCCAAAACATTAGCTGTGCCCTCAACAATGCAGTTACCGGGAAAGTCCACCTAACCACGGACACATGGACAAGTGCTTGTGAGCAGGAATGGTACATCTCGCTAACGGCACACCGGGTTAACATAGTGGAAGCCGGGACCCAGTCGGACATTGGGACAGAACACATTCTCCCAATGCCAAGGATTGCGGGCCCTACACTCAATCAGGGTTGCCCCCACAGTCTACAGCTCCTGCACGTCATCCTCCTTAGCCTCCTCCTCTTCTTCAACCTCCACATCAGTCACAAGCTGGAAGCACTGCAGCACTGCCTCGGCCAAGTGGCAACAGGCTGTGCTGAAGCTTATATGCGTAGTTGACAAACCGCACAATACTGAAGAGTTTTGGACAGCTCTCAAAGAGTAGGCAGATCTGTGGCTCACACCGCTGAACCTACAGCCAGGCATTGTCATGTGTGGCAATGGCCGGGACCTGGTGGCGGCTCTGAGGCAAGCTCACACATGTACAATGCCTGCTCGGGTTCAGCGATTTCTTAAATCCTACCTGGAGCTGTTGGATCTCCTTGTCAAAGTACGCATGTGTGCCCAATTTAGAAAGTCACCTACTGCTTCGGCCGCCTATGCCAGATTTCAGCAGCGTTTGCAGCTTCCGGCTCACAGACTGGTGTGTGATGTCCCAACGTGTTGGAATTCGACACTGCAGATGTTGGTCAGGATTTGTGAGCAAAAGAGGGCAGTTGTTGATTACCAGCACCAACAAGACCGTCTGAATTCGGTTCAGAAGCCACACATAAGACCTCAGGAGTAGACACGGATGTCCAACATATGTACTATTCCCCAAAACTTTGAGGACTCCACCAAGATGGTGAACGGAAATGACGCCATCATTGGCTTCACATCCCGCTTCTCTGTCTTCTGAAACACTTTCTGCTTACAATCAAAGAGGATGCATTGCAGGCAGAGCATGATGAGATGAGCAAGGAACCATACAGGGTGATTACACACAGCCCAGCCAGGGCCGTATTTGGAGTTCCTGCTGCCCTAGGCACTGTCAGAGGTTGCTCCCCCCCTCCCCCGTCACGCTCATCCCCCCCATTATGCCCCCCTTCCCCCCATCATGGACCCTCCCACCGTTGTGGCCGTAACTCCAAGTTTCATGTAGCTTGTCCCCCCACATTCCATTATGTAGCACGTATCAAAGGTTTGTAGGTTTGTCCAACCACGCTACAGAGATATACTGGTAGCATGTTTACATTGTGAGCCCCAATTGGGACAGTGTTGATGATGTATGTAAAGTGCTGTGGAGTTCATAGTGTAATAAAAATGCAAAAGATATTATTCTTAATATTATGTCACAATACCAGGATCTGAGGATCTTCTATTTTGAGGTCAGGGGCTCTCTGATGCCATGTTGCTGCCTGTCTCGCTGTCTTCCTCTTTTGATTCTGCAGTGCGGTGGACGAGAGAGCATTAACTGTTTAATAACAAGAAGTATGGTGTGTACTTACTGAGCCATAAACCCTCCCAATACCATGTCCAGCAGACATTGTAAGATTACTATATGGATTTTATTATTAGGGTACGGACACACTGCCATGAAACTCTGAGGAGTGCAAAGCATGATTTTATCGCATTGCAGTTGGACATCAATCCCAGCACCCCCTATCTCCCATGCACATCCCAGTACCCCCCTTGTCTCCCATGCACATTCCAGCACCCCCCCGTCTCCCATGCACATCCCAGCACCCCCCCGTCTCCCATGCACATCCATCCCAGCACCCCCTGTTTTCCATGCACATCCATCCCAGCACCCCCCGTCTCCCATGCACATCCATCCCAGCACCCCCATCTCCCATGCACATCCATCCCAGCACCCCCCATCTCCCATGCACATCCTTCCCAGCCCCCCCCCCCCCCCGTCTCCCATGCACATTCTTCCCAGCACCCCCCATCTCCCTTGCACATCCCAGCACTCCCCCTGCCATGCACATCCCAGCACCCCCTGTCTCCCATGCACATCACAGCACTCCCTTTGCCATGTACATCCATCCCAGCACTCCACGTCTACCACGCAAATCCTTCCCACCCAGCACCTCCCGTCTCCCATGCACATCCTTCCCAGCACCCCCCATCTCACCTACACATCCCAGCACCCCCCCTGCCATGCATACCCTAGCACTCACCACCATCCCCCACGCACATCCATCCCTGCAACCCACCCTCTGCCTGCCATGCAAATCCATCCCATCACCCCCCTGCCTGCCATGCTCTATGATGCACATCCCAGATCCTAGCACTCCCCCCGTCATGTGCATCTCACAGTGGACACCGCTCTCCCCCTTGGCCCTCCCCCCCGATTCTTCGGCTCTAAAGCGCATTACCTGCTCCTGCCTCCTCCAGGAAGGTCCAGCAACGTATTTTCCTCTCCCACGCTCTGCAGACGCTGGCAGTGTGGTGACTCATCACCTGCTGCGGCGCGCTGTGACCCTGCAGGAGTGCACGGCCGGATGTCAGGGCGGGAAACCGAATGGACTCCACTGACCCTGGAAGTGCGGAGGCGCTCACATTCATTTGCAATTGTGCCTTATAGGCACAATTGCAAATGAATGCTGCGCTCCTGGGCCCCCTTCTCTCTCCAAAAACACTCAGAATTTATTAAAGAGTTTGGAGGAGGGAGGGGGATTAAAAAAGAAAACAAAAAAAACAAACTTTTTTTTAACTTGCCGCTGGTGCCTCCCGCTTGACACCTGGTGCCTTAGGCACGTGCCTACGGGTGTCTAATGGTAAATGCGGCCCTGTGCCCAGCTTCATCTCATCTTAACGTGGATTGAAGGAACAATGAGGAGAAGGAGGAGGAAGAAGAAGAGGAGCTAGTTTCATGTGCTATAGATGGTACTACCTGCACAACTATCATACCGTCTGTTCAGCGTGGATGGCCAGTGGACAGGGAGGAGGAGGAGGGGTAGGAGAGCATGGTCAGTCATCCTCTTGGGGAGGACACAGAATTCTTACTTACCTCTTACCAATCTGGCGTGCATGTCTCAGTTTATGTTATGCTGCCTTTCCCGTGACCCTTGCGTTCTCAAAATTTTGGGTAACAGTCATTACTGATTGGTGACACTTTTAGACCCACGCTGCAAGGAAAACGTCTTATCTCTTATTTCCGAGGCGGAGAGGTCTATAAAAATGGGGCAGTACCAGAAGGCCACTGTTGGGAATTATTAAAAAAATTCCCATCTGAAAACGCTGGTCTCAGAGGTCACAGTTCGTTGGACAACCAATGAGTACAGGCAAGAGAGACACAATTCCAATTCAGCAGACCCAGGGGAACACTGTCAAGTTTCTGGGAGAGTTTTCTCAGACCCTCTCATGGCACAGGCCCTGAGACGCGGGGCACTCTCACAAGAAGTGCAAAGTTTGGGAAGATGCTGAAGGAGTACCTTGCCGACTGTACCAAAGTCCTCCAGGATTCCTCTGTGCCTTATAATTATTGGGTATCCAAGCTGGACACGTGGCATGAACTGGCTCTCTCCGCCTTGGAAGTCCTGGCTTGCCCTGCCGCTAACATTTCGTCAGAGCGGGTTTTTAGTGCCGCAGGGGAAATTGATAAGCACACCAGCCTGTCAACTGAAAATGGGTGCAAGAATCGCGTGAGTGTAGTGCGAGAAAAACTCGCATTGCACTCGGACCAGTATTAATTAAATGATACTGGGCATACTAGTGCGTTTCCGAGCACTGAATTGTGAGTGAAATGTTGCGAGTTCAATTGCAGCATGCTGTGATTGAACATGATTTTCTCATGCGAGTATGAGTGCGAGAAAATCTCGCACACATACAGCACAGTGTGCGATAGTTGCACGCGTGTGCGATCTTTCATTTTCTGTAAACACCGCTGCTGTCACAGCAAACCTAGCACCATAAACAGCATTTACTGGCAAAATCAAACAACACTGGGGTTTTAAAGTCTGTGCTTTCCATAGTGCTGAAGTTTTATCTTCAGCACCATGGACAGCATTTACCGGCCAATTTAACCAATCGCCATTCACCGCTGTGACAGCGGTACAGAAGGGTCACACTTAGCAAAACAAAAGTCATTGAATATTAATAGCTAAGGCTGGTTTTAAATTTGCGTTTGAGATGTAGCATTTGGGAATGCAGCCATATGCATGCGTACTGCGCTCCTATGTTTAACATGGGGACGCATGGTACCTGCGTTTGGCTGCATTCACATGCATTTGTGTTCGCATGCGGTTTTTCAACATACCCTTTGAACATAATATGTTGCATTTTTTGTGCGTCTCAGGATCTTTGCTTCCTACGCAAGCATCCCCAAGTGCACAAACAATGCATACAGCTCAATGGAGCCGCAGCCAAATGCAGCGTGTCTCTCTCTCTCTCTTTTCCTCTCTCTCTGTTTCCTCTCTCTCTCTCCCTCTTTCCTCTCTCTCTCCTTCCCGACCGCTATAATGGAGTTTCCATGAATTTCTGTTTCCGTCCGCAGCCGCTGAAATCGCACTGCATATGTCAGTGTCTGGATGCGTTGCGAAACCAACCCAAGTAATGTTGAGTTTCACTTTTCTATATTGCGATATCTTGCAGCATTTTGGTTATCATTTAAAAAAAATCTCCATCAGGAGATTCATTTAATTTTTTGTGTAAGAAAAATATATAAAACAATATATAAATATATACTAATTTTGAATAAAAATAATATAATACAATCATTATTCAACTGGAGAGATGCAGGTAATATAGTTTTCTTGCATAATAGCTATATGTATTGGACACATATATGAAAAATAAAGACTGCAGCACTCTGTTTCAGGATGTTTTCTTTGCCTTTAATGGCCTTCAGGCATGTTATAGCGACGTTTCGGTCAGCCTGTGACCTTCCTCAAGCCTTATGTATATGTATTGTATTGGAGTGATTTCAGTTACTAGATGCCTTTTTGTCAAACAGTAATGGCCACTTTACACGTCCCGATATCGGCGTCCAACTCCGACCAAAAGTCACGTGGTTCGTGCATTGGCCCCGATATCGGGGATCAAATGAGCCTGCACTCCAACGGCCCGATATTGGATGGACGTTGTGGCTGGATCGTGCTGTGTAAAAGCCCAACAACGATGTGAAGTACAACTTCCCCTATTCTCTCCCATATTAAATGGTCGTTCCTGGGTCGGCCGTACAAGGGGGCGCACACATCGCTGGAGTGTTGCCAAATGATATCGCGCTGTGTAACATCTCCTATGCGATCTTGGAATTCTGCCCAGAAAAAGCGGCGTAGGATCCAATATCGGACCGATGTTGGGACGTATAAAGTGGCCATAAGCTTTTCTCTATTTGTGTATTTAACAAGACCACTTATACTACGAAGCCAGATGTGGCTGAAATCAGCATCAGATCACGGGAATCAAACTTGATACCTTTTTTTTTTGTTTGACGAATCGGCAAGAACTGCACCAAAAAAAGCATCCAAAAACACATTGTGTGCACATGACATAACAATATGTTGGAGCCATGAATATTAATATTTCACTGTGGTGTTAAAAAGTAGGGGGAAATCATATATTATTCTTTATACCTTCGTAACCTGATATAAACCAAATCTGTCTAGTTGTAAAGAAAATATCCTGAACCTGAAGGAGTTAAAATCTCGTTGAGTATATGTACTAAATCACTTGCTGTAACATCTAATGACACTTGACAAAGATACAGTGCTTAAACCGAAATGGTGCACTATTGTGAAAAGGTATGAAAAATGATTATGGTTTAATAGTCACATTTTGAAATCTGCCTCTTTGTATTTGTCTCCCTTTACACTAGTCCGCCTAACTATATACCAGATTATATTTCTGCTTTTATATTCAACTACAGATTTCTATAATGTATGAAGCACCGTGAGATTGGAATAATAAAACAACTGTATCATTTCTGTCTCCTTCTGTTAGCTGAAGCTGAACAATAGAGCCTGATGTCTGGAAAGCAAATTTACTTTGTCCTGCACATTCTGTGTTTCTTGTTCACATATATCCACTGAACTCAGCAGGGATTTATCCAAGACAGCTGGATCATTCCTCCCAGAAAAAAATACTATTAAGTCTTTCAGGCTTTACTATTTGTACAAGATCTGAAAGCAGCTTTCGGAATATGCCGGAGGAGTCTTGTATAGCCATGAGTAAGGAGATTATGTAAACTATGGAGAGAGTTGATATTGTTTATTTTGGGAATACAGTTTACTAAACTAATCCGCTAGATACCTTGCTAACAAGGAAGAAAGAGCTTTCCTGCTTTGTTGCTTCCTTGTGGCAGGCATGATATCAGTTCAATGGCTTAAGCAATGATCCAATTATAAAAACACGGATGGATTTCATATTCAAAGACAAACTACAATATCGACACAAATACATAAATATACTTTCTGTATTTTATTACCCCTTGGTAGATAGATGTTGGCTAG
Organism: Allobates femoralis; assembly: GCA_033576535.1. Classification (NCBI taxonomy): domain Eukaryota; kingdom Metazoa; phylum Chordata; class Amphibia; order Anura; family Aromobatidae; genus Allobates; species Allobates femoralis. The sequence goes on from JARQOC010000004.1 coordinate 513,787,953, forward strand.
GAACTCATCTTTGCTCTATAGAAAAAGATTCACGACTTACAAATATATTTTTTTGATCAGCAAATCTGCCCGATATTCAAGTTCAATGGTTGGCTTGAATTTGGCCAGGAACCCGATGTGCAGTGAAGGTATATATAGTGTTATTTATGTCAAAGTTGCAGTAATCATAACAATAATCAAACATCATAAACAAATTATATATGCAGTGGAATTGTCTTCATGATAAAAATCATACCATAAAATAAATATTACAGCGTACAGTGAAAAGTGCTCAATGCTTTAATTGCTTAAACGAGCTGCAGATAAAAGAAAAAGGCCTAGTTCACATCTAGGGCCGGCTTCACACCGCGGTGCGATCCTGGCGTGGGCTGTCCGATGTGAATCGGACGGCCCCAGACCGAATTTGCAAACAGAACCGGAGGGCAAATATGGTGTGCAGCCGAATTCCGAGGATCTCAGCTGCAGCTGCTGAGTCTTCATGATCGCGGCTAGCGGGGAGCTAGCCGCGGTACTGAAAGCTCAGCAGGGGACAGCTGGTGGTGCTAAAGATTAGCAGCGCTCGCTGCTAAACTTCAGCCGCTGGCATCCGGCTCCCGGATCCGATGTTTTTGTCGGACCGGAGCGATCTGGCGCCACAGACCCCCATGTTAGGGAGCGTCGGATCGCCCCGCATCTGGGAGGATCCAATTTGGGCAGATTTTCGACACAGACACAGAAACGTTGCAAGCAACATTTTTGTGTCCAGGAGGAAAATCCGAATACACTCGGATCCTCCCGGACAGATGGAAACCGGATGGCACATAGCTGACATTTGGCTCCATCCGGCCCCATAGGGCTGTATAATGTCAAAATCAGGTCCGGGGCTGTCAGGTTTACATTGGACAGCCCCGAACCTGATTCTACAGTGGTGTGAAGCCGGCCTATGGTTGGTTTCACACTGCAGTTTTTTCCCTGATCAGGTTTGATCAGATTTGTGTGTCCGCAACATCATTTTAAAACATTGACCGGTTCTCAGTAACTCATACCCGGACATACCCGAATTTCAAAATAAGCCACTGTTTTGCCTAAAAAGACCAGGCTATTTAAGGGACCAATTGGTTAGGGCCCACGTAGGCTCTAATCAAAGGGTGCCAATTCAAACCTTTTTGGCTAGCCAACGCCAGGGGACATATCCCTGCCTGGTTTGTCTCCAATGCTAATTAAGGGTAACACCTTAACTCATCCCAAATCTGGGAACAGCTACACGATCAGAGGCTTTTATACCTGTGAATCCAGTTACGTTGTGTATCTAGTTAAGTGTCCGTGTGGTCTCGGATATGTTCATATTGTTATGGCAAAAAATAGTTAATAATTTATATAGGTTTATAGAAGTCATTCAGAAATCTTTCAGTGTACAGGCTAGAGGCCTGTTAGTAGGAAAAAGGCCTTGCTCTTTTCTCTAGTTTGCCCTCTCCTTCCCTCCCACCTTCGAGATTCCTCTGGCTCAGATTTTATATAATGTTTTGACTTAGAGGTAGCAGTATAGAATTTCTTATCAGCATGTTCTGAATGTACTGTATAAATCCAAGGCTAGATTAAACGAACTAACACACAGAATATAATTGAATGTTTTTTTCAGAATAAAATTTAAATTCTGCATAATATGATGGAATCACCTAGAAACCCCTAAGGAATGCCCCTTTAATGATAAGTAATAAAACTGCCAACGGCTCCTCAAATAAACGTCTTTGTCATTAAGCTCTACATTGACTTGTGTGTCAGCGTGGTTCTTTCGGTGGCGTGCACACACTCAGACAAAGCATCCAATTTGGCGGCTGACTATTAAGATGACTTCCCACCCGAAAGATGTGGAGGGCATTAGTGATGAGCGAGTACTAAAATGCTCAGGTGCTCGAAGCTCGGGCCGAGCATCCTAAGATACTCGTGTACACCGAGCCCAATGTTATCCTATGGGAGACCCGAGTATTTTTCTGACATGACCCCCGGCAGCATGGAAAAACCCTAAAAATGTCACAAAAGTATCAGTACAGTGCTGAAAAGATATGGGAACAGCATGGAGAAGACCCCTTGAAGCATTTCAGACCCCAAGCTCACTGATGTCAACAATGTTGTCAGACTATTACGCCACTTTTACTGACTGTCAAGAAAACGTTACAAAATGAAACTAAAACGGTTTTCATGGAAAAAATATTAAGGGCTCATACCCACTTGTGAGACAGAGTTAGTGTATGTTAGTGTATGTTAGTTTTTTGGATTATATGAAAGATTTTTTTTTTAAAAATTGTGTGGCACTCCCATGCCTGGGAAGAGACGTAAATGAAGGCTTCTTTAAATAATGTGCCCATTATAAGGAAGTGTGTGTTTTGTAGCATTGCCCTAATGCAGGGAAGCAAAAAATTGAGAGGCACTTCAATGTCCCTGCATAGAGTCGTGTATGAGGGCCTTTTCCAAAAATTTGCCCATTTTAAGCAAGTGGGTCTTTTTTAGTATTGCCCTAGGAAGGGAAGCCAAAGATTTGGAGGCACCAAGATGCCCCTTCATAGAGGCGTTCATGAGGGCCTTTTCAAAAAAAGTGCCCATTGTAAGCAAGTGTGTCTTTTTTAGTATTGCCCTAGGCAGGGAAGCCAAAGGTCTGGAGGCACCAAGATGCCCCTGCATAGAGGCATGCATGAGGGCCTTTTAAAAAAAAGTGCCCATTGTAAGCAAGTGTATCTGCTGTAGTATTTCCCTAGGCAGGGAATCCAAAGGTTTGGAGGCACCAAGATGCCCCTGGATAGAGACGTGCATGAGAACCTTTTTAAATAATATGCCCATTTTAACCTCCCTGGTGGTATGATTCTGTCAGGAATTTTGTGCTAAAAGCGGTACTTACCGTGGGCTTACCCGCGGTCGTGGCAGATGCGGTGAAAAAACTGCATCTGCCGCGATTGCCACATAGCCGCCGCATAACCGCTGCACTTGCGGCGCGGTTGCAGTAATCGCTATAGTAAGTATAGGGGGACTTGCCACACCTGCCGCAAGTCCCCCTATACTTACTATGGTGATTACCGCAACCGCGCCGCAAGTGCGGCGGCTATGCGGCAATCGCGGCAGATGCGGTTTTTTCACCGCATCTGCCGCGACCGCGGGTAAGCCCGAGCTTGACTCGGGGTTACCGCTTCTGGCAGTGAATGTTAACTCCGAGTCAGGCTCGGGAATACCACTAGGAAGGTTAAGCAAGTGGGTCTTTTGTAATATTTCCCCTAGTCAGGAAGCCAAAAATTGTGTAGCACTTCAATGCCCCTGGATAGAGACGTGCATGAGAGACTTTTAAAATAAAGTGCCCATTGTAAGCAAGTGTGTCTGCTGTACTATTTCCCTAGTCAGGGAAGCCAAAAATTGTGTAGCACTTCAATGCCCCTGGATAGAGACATGCATGAGAGCCTTTTTAAATAATGTGCTCATTTGAAGCAAGGGGGTCTTTTGTAGTATTTCCCTAGTCAGGGAAGCCTAAAATTGGGAGGCATTGCGATGCCCCTGGAAGAAACATGGAGGAGAGCCTCTAAAAATAGTTCCCATTACAAAGGAGCTGGTCTCCTGTACTTGTAATGCCCATTCTGTAAGCATGGACTAAAACATTTACCCCTGGGGGGTATACATGAAACTAATGCCTAACTTTAGAACGGTTAGGTGCATCATCATCATAAATATGATGTCCAAAAATTATGGTTTTGTGGCATCATGAACCACGGTCACACTGATTATATGATAATGGCGGATGAGGAGAAGGAGGAGCAGTACAGCAAGTAGCCAAACACATGAAGTCTGTACCGATGTGTGGGTGTGCGGAGGTGCATGGGAATCTACCGGCACAAAATTTAAATTCCGCTATCATTTGGTGGTGGTGTGGTGAAGTCAGGCCCAATCCAACCCTTGTTCATCTTGATTAAAGTCAGCATGTCAGCATTTTCAGTTGACAGGCGGTGTGTTTTATCTGTAATGTATATTACACGTTGTTAGGAGCGGGCTAAAATGCGTTTGCATTCCCTTGCGCTTTTTAAAAATACCCTTCAAATGCAAAATGTTGCATTTTTGTGCGTCTGAGCATGCCTGATATATACACAAGCATCCTCAAGCACACAAATGATGCAAGCAGCTCAATGGAGCCGCACTGCCATATGGGTGGCACTGCAGCTTAGCGGAGTGTCTGGCCGTCTGGATCTCTCTTTCTCCTCACCTTTCTTCTTGCCGCTTCGGTCTCCTCCGGTCGCTCTGCACATATCAGCACAGTGATGACTACATCGTGCCCCTCCATTCTGAGCTGCAGAATGCACACAGCGGCAGAAGAGACTCTGGAGAAGAATGCTGCTGCAAAGGTGGCTGAAACTATAGGAGCGGAATCCGCGGGGGCTACCACTGGTACACATACCTCGTACACATGTGGCTCTGCTCCATACACCTCGTACGCACGCGGTTCCGCTCCATACACCTCATACACATGCGGTTCTGCTCCATACACCTCGTATGCACGCGGCTCTGCTCCATACACTGCTCCATACACCTAGTACCCACTCGGCTCCGTTCCATACACCTAGTACACACTCACCTCTGCTACATTCACACTGTAAATTCCTCCTGACCCCACACATAAACTTCACCTAATTGCCATACACCTAGTACACACTGGCCTCTGCTACATTCACACTGTAAACCCCTCCTGACCCCACACAAACTTCACCTAATTGAGTCTCATGATGGGCAGCACAGCAGAGTCCTGCATACTCGGAGATGTTGATCATGTGATCCCTGACTCCTCCCCTCCATGTGACATCATCACAGGTCCTGTAAGCACAGAGTGTGCTGCTCTGTCGGCTCCCATGGAGGGGGGAGGAGGGAGACCTCCGGTGCTGCAGGAGGCTGAAAATAACCCCCCAGCTGCCCCCTGGATATGGCCCTGGCTGTGGGGGCAGTGTGCTCAGGGGCCCCTGAGGCTAGGGTCACACTTGCATTGTGTCCCTAGCCTGAGGCAAGTATTTTCGGCTGCAGAGTATAGCGTTTAATGCTATGCGCTGGAGCCCATAGAAACCCGATGTTTACGTTGACAACCACTGGTTGTCAATGTAAACATCGGGTTTCTATGGGCTCCGTTGCTGGCAGCGCATAGCATTAAACGTTCTGCGCTGCAGCAGACAATACTTGCGTCAGGCTAGGGTCACAATGCAAGTGTGACCCTAGCCCTCAGGGGCTCAGTGGGCCCCCTCCAAGCAGTCGGGCCCCGACACTTGCCCGGGTGCTGACGCCGGGCCTGACCAGACTGGTGTACTTATTACCTTAATACAGGTTAGGGACTAAAATCCTAATCTCCTGTGACCATTACAGTCACCAGACTGGTGTACTTACTACTTTAATACAAGTTGGGGACTAAAATCCTAATCTCCTGTGACCATTACAGTCACCAGACTGGTGTACTTACTACCTTAATACAGGTTAGGGACTAAAATCCTTCTCTCCTGTGATCTGAACAGTCACTAGACTATTGTCGCTGTATACAGGCAAAATGCGCAAGGGCGTTGGCAAGGGCGTTGGCAAGGAACAAGGAAGTGGACGTGATGGTGGTGCAGGCAGAGGCCGAGGTCGTGTGCAAGCACTAATTTGGCAACAACAAAGTGGCACATCTTCTCGCTCGCACGTCCTGTCCCAAATTCTTGGGGCCCGCAGCAGTACACCAAGACCAGTGTCAACAGGTTGTTACTTGGATAGCGGATAATGCTTCAAGTCAGATGGGCACCTCCACAAACACCCTGTCTTCCACACGGTCAAGTGTCGGTAGCCGTGATACTGCACCGCACATTTCCCAACCTGATCCTCCTTCCTACCACCAGGCCGAGTACCCATCCACGGACATTACTGATCCCACACTAGGACACTCGGAAGAGCTGTTCACGTATCCATTCGCAGAATCTGGCCTCTCGCCAGCTCCTGTTGAAGTGGGTGATGAGGAGATGGTATGTACAGATGCCCAAATATTTGAGCAGCCACTTTCTCACGAACGGAACGTTGGCAACGTGTCTCAACAAGGGGTGGATGATGATGAGACACAATTGCCAGGAAGTCAGGAGGAGAATCAGGGTGCGGAAGAGGAAGACGACGTGGTGGATGATCCAGTAGCTGACCCAACATGGCAGGAGGATATGCAGAGCGAGGCCAGCAGTGCACAGGGGGAGGGAGGCGTAGCATCCCAACAGGCAGTACGAAGCAGGGTCGTGTCTGCAGGTAGAAGACAGGCAACCGTTCCCCGTAACAACAACACGACTCAAGGTGCCTGTGCAAATGTTAGGTCTTCCCGAGTCTGGGAGATTTTTAAGTTGGCTCCAGATGATTCTAAAAAGACCATTTGCAACACCTGCCATGCCAGTATGAGCAGGGGTATGAAAACTAGCAGCCTGACAACCACCAGCATAATCAGGCACATGTCAGCCAAGCACCCGACTTTGTGGGAAATACAACAGAGTCGAGGAGCGGTGCTTGCTGATGTCACTGCTACGTCTTCGCGTGTTGTGCGTGCGAGCCAATCCCCTGTCCATGCTGGCCGCGAACAAGTCTCCGGCCCTGCACCTGAAGTTGCCCGCGCACAAATAACACCACCATCAAGCACGTCCTTGTCCCAGCGCAGCGTTCAATTATCCATTCAGCAAACCTTTGAACGCAGGCGCAAATACGCTGCCAACGCCCCACATGCCACAGTCCTGAATTCTCACATTTCGCGACTCATAGCGCTAGAAATGTTGCCTTTCCGGCTGGTGGAGACGGAAGCATTCCGCGACCTGATGGCGGCTGCTGTCCCACGTTACTCGGTCCCCAGCCGCCACTATTTCTTCAGATGTGCCGTCCCCGCATTGCATAACCACGTGTCCAACAGCATCACACGTGCCTTGAACAACGCTGTTTCAGCCAAAGTCCACCTAATCACAGACACGTGGACAAGTGCTTGTGGGCAAGGCCGCTACATCTCCATGACGGCACACTGGGTTAATATTGTGGAGGCTGGGACCCAGTCTGAGCGAGTGACGGAACACGTCCTTCCCACACCAAGGATAGCAGGCCCTACCTCTGTCAGGGTTTCACCGACACTCTACAGCTCTGGAATGTCATGCTCCTCAGCCTCCTCCTCCTGTGCATACTCATCCACTGTACCCTCCACACCAGTCCCAAGCTGGAAGCACTGCAGTAGTGCCTCTGCGAAGCAGCAACAGGCTGTGCTGAAGCTAGTCTGCATAGGTGACAAACCCCACAATGTAGAAGAGGTGTGGACAGCTCTGAAACAGCAGGCAGATCACTGGCTCACACCTCTGAACCTAAAGCCAGGAAAGGTCGTGTGTGACAATGGCCGGAACCTGGTGGCAGCTTTGAGGCGAGGCCAGCTGATGCACGTTCCATGCGTGGCCCATGTGCTTAACCTGGTGGTTCAGAGGTTTATAAAGTCATACCCAGAGCTGTCTGAACTGCTGGTAAAAGTTCGCCGTCTGTCTGCACATTTTCGCAAGTCACCTGCTGCTTCAGCCGGCCTTGCCGGCTTTCAGCGCCGTTTGCGTCTTCCGGCCCACAGACTGGTGTGTGATGTCCCCACGCGTTGGAATTCAACTCTGCACATGTTGGTCAGGATATGTGAGCAGAAGAGGGCAGATGTGGACTACCTGCATCACCTAAGCCGTCGGGAAATGGGTCAAACTCCACACATAACACCTGAGGAGTGGAGATGGATGTCCGACCTATGTACCGTCCTCCAAAACTTTGAGGACTCCACCAAGATGGTGAGCGGCGATGATGCCATTATTAGCGTCACCATACCACTACTCTGCCTTCTAAAACGGTCTCTGCTGAAAAACAAAGAGGATGCATTGCAGGCCGAGCGCGATGACTTGGAGCAAGAAACAGTAGTGGGTGTGGGTGATAACACACAGCCCAGCCTCATCTCATCACAACGTGCAGTGGAGGACTATGACGAGGAGGAGGAGGATGACGACATGGAGCAACTCTCTGGCCAAATTGAGGCTATGACATGCACACCAGTCATACCCTTGATTCAGCGTGGCTGGCCAGAGGACAGGGAGATGAGGAGGAGGAGGAGGACAGCATGTTCAGTCATCATGTTGGTCTGGATACTGAAGTGATGGCTGTTAAGAGTCTGGCGCACATGGCTGACTTTATGGTAAGCTGCCTGGCTCGTGACCCTCGCGTTCAGAACATCTTGGCCGACAATCAGTACTGGTTGGTAACACTGTTAGACCCACGCTGCAAGGAGAACTTTATGTCTCTCATTCCTGAGGCGGAGAGGTCAGCCAAAATGCAGCAGTTCCAGAAGGCCATAGTCACGGAAGTAGGCAAATGATTCCCCTCAGAAAAGGCTAGCGGCATAGGTCAGGAATCGGTGGACAACCAAGGCGTACGGCCGAGAGGGGCACAAGTCCAATCCGCCAGAGGTAGGGGAATAGTCTTTACGATGTGGGACAGTTTTCTCAGCCCCTCACGTACCACAGCCCCTGATGTGCGGGGTACTGCCACAAGAAATGCTAAGTTTGGCCAGATGCTGAAGGAGTACCTTGCAGATCGAACAACTGTACTACGAGATTCCTCTGTGCCTTACAATTATTGGGTTTCCAAGCTGTACACGTGGCATGAATTGGCTCTCTACGCCTTGGAAGTCCTGGCCTGCCCTGCCGCTAGCGTTTTGTCAGAGCATGTTTTCAGTGCCGCAGGTGGAATCATTACTGATAAATGCATCCGCCTGTCAACTGAAAATGCTGACAGGCTGACTCTGATCAAGATGAACAAGGGTTGGATTGGGTCAGACTTCACCACACCACCAACAAATGACAACTGAATTTAAACTTTGTTCTGGGAATTTGCCATGTACCTCCACTCACCCATGGGTACACACTTCTGGACTTTGGCTAATCGCTGGACTGCTCCTCCTTCTCCTCATGTGCCACCATGATGACCGTTACAATAGTTAGGCTGTTGTTTCAGGTATACCCGCAGTGGTAAATTTTTTCACCCTTTCTTTTAGAATGGGCATTACAACGACAGGAGACCCACTCCTTTTCAATGGGAAAAATGTTTTGAGGCCCTCATGCACGTCTCTATCCAGGGACAATGTGGAGCCTCCCAATTTTTGGCTGCCCTGCCAAAGGGCTATAATACAATACACCCACTTGAGGTTTACAGGCCCTACTGCATGTCTGTATGCATGGGTCATTGTTGAACCTCCCAATTTTTGGCTGCCCTGCCAAAGGGCTATACTACAATACACCCACTTCAGGTTTATAGACCCTCCTGCACGTCTCTATCCAGGGACAATATGGAGCCTCCCAATTTTTGGCTGCCCTGCCAAAGGGCTATACTACAATACACCCACTTCAGGTTTGCAGGCCCTCCTGCACGTCTCTATCCAGGGACAATATGGAGCCTCCCAATTTTTGGCTGCCCTGCCAAAGGGCTATACTACAATACACCCACTTGAGGTTTACAGGCCCTACTGCATGTCTGTATGCATGGGTCATTGTTGAACCTCCCAAATTTTGGCTGCCCTGCCAAAGGGCTATATTACAATACACCCACTTCAGGTTTACAGGCCCTCCTGCACGTCTCTATCCAGGGACAATATGGAGCCTCCCAATTTTTGGCTGCCCTGCCAAAGGGCTATACTACAATACACCCACTTGTGGTTTACAGGCCCTACTGCATGTCTGTATGCATGGGTCATTGTTGAACCTCCCAATTTTTGGCTGCCCTGCCAAAGGGCTATACTACAATACACCCACTTCAGGTTTACAGGCCCTCCTTCACGTCTCTATCCAGGGACAATATGGAGCCTCCCAATTTTTGGCTGCCCTGCCGAAGGGCTATACTACAATACACCCACTTCAGGTTTACAGGCCCTCCTGCACGTCTCTATTCAGGGACAATATGGAGCCTCCCAATTTTTGGCTGCCCTGCCAAAGGGCTATACTACAATACACCCACTTCCTTACAATGGGCACTTCAGGTTTACAGGACCTCATGCACGTCTCTATCCAGGGGCATTGGTGAACCTCCCAATTTTGGACTGCCCTGGCAAAGAAAAATACTACAATAGACCCAGTTCCTCAAAATGGGCACATTATGTCAAGACAGGGCTTCATGTACGTCTCTTCTCAGGGACATCGGAGTGCCGCACAATGTTTTCACGTAAAATCTTTCATGTAATCACAAAAAGTAACATACATTAGCTGTATCTCACTATTGGGTATGTGCCCTTAACATTTCCACCCTAAATATTCATTTTGGTGTCATTTTGGAAGGTTTTCTGGCGACTCCGTAAAATTGGCGTGAAAGTCGGACAAGATTGTTCACAGCTGTGACTTTTGAATGAGAAATGCTTCCAGGGGTCTTCCCCATGGTGTTGCCATGTCATTTGAGCACTCTTCTGAGACTTTTGTGACATTTTTAGGGTTTCTACATGCTGCCGGCAGTCATTTCATAAAAATACTCGGGTCTCCCATAGGATAACATTGGGCTCGGCACTCGGGCCGAGTACACAAGTATCTCGGGATGCTCGGCCCGAGCTTCGAGCACCCGAGCATTTTAGTACTCGCTCATCACTACCCTTTATATATACTGTATTTTGCTCACATGTCTATATACCAAAAATATACAGTCCTGTATACATATGACTGCTCTATATAAACTGCTCACATGTCATTTACACTGTGCGCAGAATTATTACACTGTGTGCAGAATTATTAGGCAAATAAGTATTTTGATCACATGATACTTTTTATACATGTTGTCCTACTCCAAGCTGTACAGACTACCAATTAAGTAAATCAGGTGGTGTCCTCTACAATACAACTTGCTTAATAATTCTGCACACAGTGTAGGCAAGTTGTATTTTAGAGGATTATTTTTATTATTGATCAACAACTATGTTCTCAATCAACCCAAAAAGACTCATAAATATCAAAGCTTAATATTTTTGGAAGTTGCAGTGTTTTTTTTCTTTAGATTTGGCTATTTTAGGAAGATATCTGTTTGTGCAGGTAACTATTACTGTGCAGAATTATTAGGCAACTTAAACAGATCCTGTCACCTCCAAAATGCCACCTAAGCTACCAAAACATGTCCCTGCAGCATTATCACTAATCTCACACACCTTTTTTCTCCTAAAAGCATCCTGTGAAAGTGCATAAAAACGTTTTAATACTTGCTCATTAGGGATTATAATTAGCAGGGGCTATATTATTTAGCCTTTAGGGCGTGTTGTTTTGCAGCCTGAATGATCCATCCTCTCTGTGTTGCTTCTGCTGTGATGTGGAGCTGAAGGCAGGACGAATGATTTACATTCTGTGAGTTATAGAGAGGAGCAGGCCCGGACTGACAGGTGGGACTAGCGGGAGTTCTCCCGATTGGCCGGTGATGGTGATATGGGCGGGGGCTGCTGCGCCTGCTCCTATGGCCGCAGACCGAATTTAAATCATTTTACGGCCGCCACCGCTGTGCACAGCGGGGAGTCATCGGGCCGTAGCACTGAGCTGCATGCTGCATAATGGGGCGCTTGTCCTGGATTAATTAATGCTGCTGGCTCTTTAACATTTTGTAGTGGCGCGCAGCCGCGATCGCGAACACGCGGTCACGGTAATTTGGCTCGCGCGCAAGCACATACTGGCTGAGGCTGACGCAGACGCTGTCTTCTGTATGCCAGCTCTGACTACTGGCTTGGATGTCGGCATCAGGTGGACTACAGCGGTTGCTTGCCTGCATCGCACAGGCTGCCTTGGTGAATGCAAAGTTGAGACCCCTGCACTGCATCATACTTATTTCTTTCGTCAACTCCTCACACACAGTACATTGGATATGATGTGCTGAGACTGGGGCTATACTTATTTAATGTATATCCTCAGCTCCAGTATGTCCTGTGTAATGTATATACACACTGAGGCCCAAGAATATATTTTACATAGGATATATAGGGGCTAATGAATATATATTAGCTATATACTGCTCCAGCCTCAGTATATCCAATCTAATGTACTTACATACATTAGACAGGATATACTGGGGCTGAGGTATATACATTATATAAGATATATTGGGTGTGAGGTATGTACATTAACATATACAGGAATGAAGTATATAGTATGAGGTATGTGCATTAACATATACAAGAATGAAGTATATAGAATATATCTCATCCCTGTATAGCCTATCTAATGTACATACCTCACCCCCAGTATATCTTATATAATGTATATACCTCAGTCCAGTATATACTGCCTAATTTTTATACCTCAGCGCCATATATCCTATCTAAGCTATATTTCCCAGCACCTGACTGTCCTGTGTAATAATGTATACACTGGGGCTGAGGTATACACATTCCATATTTATAGCCTCAGCCTCAAAATATGCTATCCAATGTACTGAATAAACCTCAGTCCCAGGGTATACATTACACAGGACATACTTAGGCAGAGGAATGTATATTAGATAGCACATGCTGGGGCTAAGGTATATATTATATACCTCAGCCCTAGAATACCCTTTCTAATATACATACTTCAACCCCATACAGCCTATCCAATGTATAAACCTCAGCCCCATATATTCTCTCTAATGTATATACCTCACCCCTGGCCTCATATATAGTATCAAATGTATATACCGTACCTCAGTCTTGTATATATATACATATATATATATATATATATATATATATATTCATATTCATATTTCTCAACCCAATACATCAATAAGTACATGCATGGACAATTGCACACACCCAGTATGCACGACTCTACAATATATGCTATTGACAGATAGCTATATTTTAGTATGTACTGTGGAGCTGTGTACATAGAATTTAGTATGGAGCCGTCACTGTGTATGTAATTTATAGTGTTGAGTCCACACTGTATACTATTCTATATATACATTTGCACAGTACCACTTCTCCTGTTTTGTATACTGGGTGTAATCCTCAGTGTCTGTATTATTCTGTATATATACACTGCACAGCACCACTTCTCCTGTCCTGTATACTGGGTGTAATCCTCATGTGTGTATTATTCTGTACATATACACTGCACAGTACCCCTTCTCCTGTCCTGTATACTGGGTGTAATCCTCAGTATCTGTATTATTCAGTATATATACACTGTACAGTACCACTTCTCCTGTCCGGTATACTGGGTGTAATCCTCAGTATCTGTATTATTCTGTATATACACTGCACATCACCACTTCTGTCCTGTATACTAGGTGTAATCCTCAGTATCTGAATTATTATAAATATATACACATTTGCACAGTACCACTTCTCCTGTCCTGTATACTGGGTGTAATCCTCAGTCTCTGTATTATTCTGTATATGTATATACACACTGCACAGTACCACTTCTCCTGTCCTGTATACTGGGTGTAAGCCTCAGTATTAGGGATGAGCGAGTCCTAAATTACTCGGAATCGCTAGACTCGCACGAGTCCGAGCCCAGGACTCGGTACTCGTGGCGAGTCTAGCGAGTCCAATGTTAATGAATAGGGAATAGGGATTCGCGAGTCCCGAATAGAGAATACAGGACTCGGAATCGCAGACTCGCTAGGATTCTAGGATTCGGACTCGCAGATTGCCATTCACTTGCATTGGACTCAGGGGCTGGCTGGAGCCTCTTCCCCTGGGTGGCAGTTAGGTATCCCCGGCCCTGGTTGAGAAGCGGGGGGGGGTGCTGTCAGGTCCGGGCAGCCTTGAGAACCGGGGGGGGGGGAGGGGTGCTATCAGGTCCGGGCAGCCTTGAGAACCGGGGGGGGGGGGGTTGGGGGGGCTGCTATCAGGTCCGGGCAGCCTTGAGAACCGGGGGGGGGGGGGGGTGCTGTCAGGTCCGGGCAGCCTTGAGAACCGGGGGGGGGGGGTGGCTGTCAGGTCCGGGCAGCCTTGAGAACCGGGGGGGGGGGTGCTGTCAAAGCTGACCTTACCTCCTCCTGCCGCACACCGACGCGCCGGCCGCAAAGTGACGCTCGATGTGGACTCGTTAGTGAGCGAGTATTCGCTAAAAGACTCGCCGATTCCCGAGTCCAGCGAGTCCCTTAAGAATCGCCGAGTAACGAGTCCTAGCGAGTAGACTCGCTCATCCCTACTCAGTATCTGTATTATTCTCTATATACACTGTCCCGTACCACTTCTCCTGTCCTGTAGACTAGGTGTAATCCTCAGTATCTATATTATTCTGTATATATACACTGCACAGTACCACTTCTGCTGTTTTGTATACTGGGTGTAATCCTCAGTATCTGTATTATTCTGTATATAAACACATTTGCACAGTACCATTTCTCTTGTCCTGTATACTGGGTGTAATCCTCAGTATCTGTATTATTCTGTATATACACTGCACAGCACCACTTCTGTCCTGTATACTAGGTGTAATCCTCAATATCTGTATTATTATAAATATACTAGCTGTGAGCCCGATGCAAATGCATCGGGATTCTAGAACGTACGTTAATTTGATTATAGTAGTTATAGCTGTTAGACTAATGCAAATGCATTGGTTGTCTAGAATATGTTTATTGTTTTTTTAAAGATTTTTAAATAATCCAATTATTCCAATGACATCTTTACAGCAACTACATATATTTGTATTGTTGATATCATATAAGGAAAATTGAATAATTATGTTGTAAGGGTCTTAGAACACAAAGTAGCAATACTTCTTAATGCATCAATCATTAAAATTGATGAATTAATAACAGTAATAGGTGTATCAGCCAGTTTGTGTCAGCCCACCAATCGCGTCAAGATGCCCTTACGCCTGGTGAGTCCTAATCTAACTAAATCCGAATTGATATAATTTAGATATTTTTTATACCTGAATTTTTCTTAGATTTTTTGAGGATTGTGATGTAAATAATAAAATTTTGTAAATTGATACAGAAGGAGTTACCAGCTACAGACTTGCAGCAATATCCATGCAATAACAAAAAAACTTGTAGTTAACCTACGGTAAATGGAGTTAACGTAGCTTCAGCAGGTGCATAAGATGCATCGACTAACTAACCACAGGTGACTGCAGTTGATGTGGATGACACTGCCGCAACTATGTTGTCTGCACAAACCGCAAGTTAAGTACAAATTACATATATGCAATTATGAAAATTACAGCAAGTATGTTGTTGGTGAGTCCTTCATGATCAATTATTATCATTTAGTATATTCCTCAACAAAGTGAAAAAATCTAAGAAAAATGGTGTGGTAGAATCTAATTAATAATTTATGTTTGTCCCTATCTATCTAAACATGTGGAACACACCTTGCTAATGAGATGTGTGTGAACAGCCATCCCACCCGTCTCTTAGCTGTTCACAAAAACCTCTCCCTGTAAAGACTGACAATGAAATCTCTCAGCACATATAGTGCTGGAGCTTGAAATAGTGGTTTCTATCACCCACTGTAGAAATGTGGATGATACACATCTCTCATATTTTAAATGTGTGTTCACAAAAATATAGTAGAAATCAGTATATGGCCAGGGTCACATCGGCGTTTTTTGTTTAAAATCCTGATCCGGTTTTGAGCTTTAAAAAAGCTCAAAACCGGACCAGGAAAGGCTCCTGATAGAAGCCTATGCAAAACACCGGATGGCTTCACAAGCCATCCGGTGGCCGGATCCGGCACTGCTGCCTGCGTTTAAAATCATGCAGGCAGCAGTTTTCGCAGCGTTTACCGGGACCGCACTGCGGTCACCGGATGGCTCAGGATGTGTAATCCTGAGCCATCCGGTAACTGCAGAGTGTGCGGATCCCGGCTCAGCAAACCTAGTAAAGATTAAATAGCTGCCCTAAATGACTGTTAGAGGTCTGTAGGGGGGCTTAGACCCCCCTACAGACCGGCCGGCCACTTCCATAGTGTTCTTCAACAATGTCTCACTGTGCACGGGCGAGGAGCCCGTGCATGTCATCCAAAGTGCCCCCCCCCCCGTATCACTATAGAGGGGTGCATACACCCCTCTATTACAATTATGCTTTAATTATGTCATATACAGCAATAAGTGTCCCAATTGTAATGTCAGAATATATTTACATGTGTTCTGAGGCATAGCGAAGGGAATTCCATGGGCGGGGCTGTGTGCAGTAGCCTCCGCCCGCTCCTTCTTGATGGCCGCCCCCTCTGGCCGTAATCCAGTCTTGTGAGGGCGGGAACGTCGTTAAAGGGGCGTGGCTAACTAAGTGCCGCGGTTAGCCATGCCCCTTTAACGACGTTCCCGCCCTCACAAGACTGGATTACGGCCAGAGGGGGCGGCCATCAAAAGAAGGAGCGGGCGGAGGCTACTGCACACAGCCCCGCCCATGGAATTCCCTTCGCTATGCCTCAGAACACATGTAAATATATTCTGACATTACGATTGGGACACTTATTGCTGTATATGACATAATTAAAGCATAATTGTAATAGAGGGGTGTATGCACCCCTCTATAGTGATACGGGGGGGGGGGGGGGGCACTTTGGATGACATGCACGGGCTCCTCGCCCGTGCACAGTGAGACATTGTTGAAGAACACTATGGAAGTGGCCGGCCGGTCTGTAGGGGGGTCTAAGCCCCCTTACAGACCTCTAACAGTCATTTAGGGCAGCTATTTAATCTTTACTAGGTTTGCTGAGCCGGGATCCGCACACTCTGCAGTTACCGGATGGCTCAGGATTACACATCCTGAGCCATCCGGTGACCGCAGTGCGGTATTCACCACACATTTTTGAAAAAAAATGTGTGTGCCCGGCATTGCGTTCACCGCATCCGGATCCGGATGCGGTGAATGCAATTTATGTTTTCAATGTGACCCTACCCTATAAAAGAATAAAATGTGAAACAGTAAAATTTTTTTTTTTTTTTTTTTTTCAAAAGATAAATAAACAGAAGAATAGTCATAGGGAAGAGTTCAGTGCAAAATATTCTTGTAGACAATATTTTTGGTAAATACTTTGTCACTGTTAGGCAGCAATTTTCCTTGGATTGGAGTGTCCACCACTTTCACTTTTACATTGGATCGTCTTCTCACTCTTGAAAAAGCCACATACAATTGTCCATGTCCAAAAACAGGTTCTGGCAAAAAAATCCCTACTTCTCAAGTGTTTGTCCTTGGGATTTGTTTATTGTCATGGCAAAAGCTGGCTTCAGAGGAAATTGGCGACGTCTTAACTTAAAAGGCAAGCCGGTTTCTGATGGGCACAAATCAATCCTGGGAATGAAAACCACATTTCCTCCAGCAGACCCAGTAATGACTCTTGCTCGAATCATGTTGACAAACAAACCGGTGACAATTAAGCGAGTCCCATTGCAAAGACCTTTTCTGCTGTTGAAGTTCCTCAAAAGCATTACAATGGTGCCGATTTTTAATTTCAGACGATGAGATGGCATCCCCGTGGGTGTAAGTGAATTTAAAAACTCAACAGGGTATTGCTCTGGGTCCTCTGTCTCGTCCGGATCAATGGAATCATCACTAATGTATTCTGTATACTCTCCAGCAATGCAATCCATGATCTTAGAGTTGACCTGATCCACATCATCATTTTTGGGGCAAAGAATAGCATGTGATGCTGCTGTATTAATGCTTTCATTGTCATTGACATCAATTACAATGTTTTCACCAAAAATGTCAAATATTAGTGAACCTGTGCAAATCATATCTTCAGGGATTTCTATAACATCATCTCCAAGGTTATAAGAATTGGTCAATTGTCCATTTCCCAGCTGAAGTATCCAATTGCTGTATTCTGGATCAACAGAGCGCATGTTGTCAAGTAGTGGCAATTGAGTGAAAATCTGCCATTGTCTGGAATATTTAATGCAGCTCTCTACGATATCAGTTCGTGTTCCATGAGGAATAATAGGAAGACACTGACTAAAGTCTCCTCCCAGAACAATGACTTTCCCTCCAAAGGGTGTTTTATTTTTCTTCGAGATATCTTTGGTCATAACATCCTTTAATAGTTGGTCAATGACATGCAGTGCGTATTTGGATAGCATAGTAGATTCATCAATAATGAAAAGTTTAGTATTCTTCAAATGGTGTGCAGCATCAGTATCATTTTTGATTCTTGAAACAGACGTTTCATTGATTGGAATAGGTATCCCGTAAAGTGAATGGATGGTTCTTCCTCCTTCCAATAAGTTGGCTGCAATCCCAGTACTGGCAGCAGGTGACACAGTTTCTCCTTCTCCTCTTATTTGACGAATTAACAAATCATACAAATATGTTTTCCCACTGCCACCTGGGCCATCAATGAAAAAACACTTAGCTTGCTGACTTGTATCCTGTAATGCTTCATTTATGGCATTATAGGCCAAAAGTTGTTGTTGATTTAAAGTTTCTTTCATTTCTTGGGCTCTTCTAAACTCCTCCTCTTTGTCGTATTGTGGTTGTAGTTGTTGTTTTCTTTTGGGGCGTGGTAGATTAAAATCCGTAAAGCCTTTGCCATGAAATTTTAACACATTTTGAACATCTGTCATTGCATAGCCTTCACAATGCTCACAGTCCTCATTGTTAGGGTGATATGCACGGCAGTAGTCTTCAATAAAATCTTTTTTAAATTCTTGCCACAACTCCAATGGATGAGCAGGAGGACCAAAGATACATATGTAAGCAAACATATCCCGAAGCTGTGCAGGCATGTTTAAAACACAGCCATCCAGTAAGGTATTTCGCCAAACACTGTCATCCAAAAGTAATCCAAGGGCTATTGCTGCCTGTTTAAAAGTTGGGTACTCGACTTCATTAACGGTCTTAATGTGCTCAAAACTTGTTGCTCCTTTTACATGTAGTAACAACAACCGTAAATAGTAGCGTTCTTCATCTTTCATACTGACCGTATACATTCTTCCAATGACTGTTGTTCCACGTTTCTGCCTAATTTCCCATGCACCAGCTTTCCAGACATAGTGCTCAGGAATTTGGCGGTAGAAGTATTCATGAGCACGTGGGTCATTCTCATTCAGTTCAAAGTAGGCCATAAGAGTTGATTTTTTATGTGTCATGGCAGCAATGTTCTCAACAGAAGCATCTTCATGAAAATAAAGGGGTTGTGACTGTGGCAGATGTACGGCAAGGCGAACAATGCTGTGTGATTGTTTATGCATTGGATAGGCAAAAATTCTCCAAGCTGCCTCCGGTGCACTGACGTATCTGGAATCCATAAATTGGTGAGGTTCATCATGTTGTATGTTTGTTTGAGAAATTTCCAGATTGGCTTTATCATGCCCTTTGTAAACATATTTGAATAGATACTTGACACTTTGAATGGATGCACAGATTTCCACATTTATATGACACTTATACTTTAATAGTAAGAAAGGGTTATAGGGAACAACCCAAGAATTATCAACCATGTGAGAACGTTGTGTAAATGAAGGTCCTGGTTTGTTTTGATAAGTTGGGTAGGCATCGTGTGCTATTAGAGTTTTTGGTTGGAAATCTTTTGGGAATCCTTTTTTACACTTTCCAATATCCATACATGGAGAATTGGGGTTGAATTGTCCACAGGGTCCATGAATCATATGTTGCATCACAATTTGATGGAGCACAGGATACTCGGATGGGTCAGGAATTTCTGCCCAAACAGTACGATCGACATCTACCTCAGTGCGTAATTTGGATTTGCTATCCAGAATAACCAAAATGTGAGCATGTGGTAGTCCTCGCTTTTGGAATTCTATTACATGAATCATTGCACAAATCTTGCCAAATAATCCACTGTTTATATCTTTTAATAGGGCTTCTAATTTTATTTTGAAGACACGGGCAACTAAATCCGGTCTGTGTTCCACCCTCTGCCATGGTTCTAAATTATGGATAATCTCGCTCCATTTGGGATTACAGGTCATTGTTATAAAAAGATCTGGCCGTCCAAATTTTGTAACAATAGCCATGGCATCTTGATACCTCTGCTGCATGTTTCTGGGACTGCCTTCAAACGACGATGGTAAAATGACCGTCTTGCCAATAGGAATTCCTTTTTCAAAAGATTTTCTTTGCAGATGTTCCTGTAGTACGCAATAGTCCTCCACTTTTAAGTCTTTTTGATGTTGACGTATAAAATTTAAGCGATTAGCCTCAATTTTTATATACGCATCTACTAAATACTGTTGCGTTAGTTTTCCACCATTTAAAATAGGATTGAACCCAGGACGTACAGATAGCAAATAACAGTAATACTGCAATTGTGTAATTCTCCGTGGATTTTCACCTTGATGCTTCAGTCCCTCATGCCAGCCTTGTTCTCCATGCGGAAAAAATAACGGATACAGTAAAGCATCTAAATTACTGTGGAGAATACTGACTTGCTGTGTTTTTGGAGCTAAAGGATTGTTTGGGTCAGGTTTCAGATGAATTAAAATGTCTCTATTGAAAGGTGGCTCTCCATCAGCATTTTCAAAGACCACAGCAACTTCATTAACAATTGGCTTATTATAACGTCTTGGGTCTTGTTCTCGATCCTGTTTAAGAGCCATGATGATATTAGGCATGACAGTACCATTTTCAATTGCCTTCTCCTGTTCCTCTTGTTCAACAAAACGTAACATTTTGTATGCGGAAACAAAAGGATTAATGCGATCTAATAAGTTAGCAATGAGCCGCATCAATTTAGGATCACATTTCTTATTTTCATCACACTGTAAACGTTGGTCATTAGCAGTGGCAGTATCTAAAATGTAGAGTTGGGCATAAGCAGGAGCTTGATCTGGAGCAGGATGTAGTGTTCCAGTACGGTGATAAATTTGGCCATGAATCCTGAAGCAATAAGGGCCATGTCCAGGTGGAGGAGCAATACTTGCACCCATAGAAGCAAAACCAAAGGAACTATTAATACTTCTGATGTTATCCATCATATTCCGACTGTATGGACTCTGACCTTTAAGAATACATTCCAACATCTCTGGATACTGAGGTAACGGAACCTTGACCTTCCCCTTGTGACAACAGAGAGTATACTGTTTATCCGATGGCATCTCATCCATGAAATGTCGAGCTTCACAATGGTTACATATGAATATCATAGAGCCACAGGTATGTTCCACAATGCCAAAATCACTATCTGTAAATCCAGGTGGATATGAAGAGGGAGGTGTAGGTAGGTAAATACGATGTTCTTTCTGCAAACCGACATAGATGAGACGTTAAAGTAATAAAGCAGAAAAAGAGTCAGGATCCACTTGTGTAACAGTAGAAGACGTCTTTTTGCGGTGTTGACGACGGGAGGCACCACTTTTACGTAAGTGGCTCTGTTTGGATAGTGAAGACTCCTGAGCAATTTGTGCCTCCAAAGGAGTTTGTTGTTGTTCAAGGCGAAAACGTTTTGTGCGTGACGTCTCCTGAGCACAATGTTTACGCTTTGCTGTTGCTTTGCGCGGTGATGAAACTTGAGGAATTGTGCTCCTTTCATCCGGTGAACTGCTAGAAAGAGCTAGAGCAAACTGTAGTACTGGTGAGCTTACAGTTGGATCAGCAGACTGTAGTACTGATGAGGTTACTGTCTGATCAGCACACTGAGTTAGATCAGCAGAGTATTGTACAGATGAGCTTGTAGTTTGATCAGCAGACTGTTGTACTGAGGAGGTTACTGTCTGATCAGCAGAGTGATGTACTGGTGGTGTCACTTTTTTTTTTTGACGGCGTTGATGTAGCTTCTGAGCATTTTTGGCCAACCGTACTTGTTTTTGTTCCAGCGACTCTGTTGCAATGCGTTGCTTATACTCAGCTTTAGACTTATCCAAACGACATTGTCGCTCTTCTTCAGTTTCTTTAGCACGTGTCTTATGCATCCATGCGGCTTTGTACCGGCCAACATCCTTGCTAGTATCCTTTGAAGTCATGTTAGAACATACAAAGGTAATACTATGCTTGGAGATGTATAGGTACGCAATAGCTTTTACAAAAGCTTTTTGGGAGAAAAGAATTCTTGAAAAGTATAGAATAATTATTAAGGAAAATAATAAGTTCCAGATAGACAATGAACATATTTAAATATCATGTTTTGTATGTCCTTATAATGTACCCTACAACGTATTACAAATATATAAACATGTTTCTCATTCATATCAATAATAGTAAGAGGTCACTGAATACTTAAGGACATTGAATGTGCATACATAATACCAATACCATAAATATCAAAACCATCATCAAAACCATCATCAATAGCATAATCAATAGCATCATCAATAGCATCATCAATAACAATAATATTAGCAATAGCATTATTATTAGCATTAATAGCATAATTATAAGCATTAATAGCATAAATATTACCATTAATAGCATAAATATTACCATTAATAGCATAATTATTAGCATTAATAGCATAATTATTGGCATTAATAGCATAAATATTACCATTAATAGCATAATTATGAGCATTAATACCATAATTATTAGCATTAATAGCATAATTATTGGCATTAATAGCATAATTATTACCATTAATAGCATAATTATTTGCATTAATACCATAATTATTAGCATTAATAGCATAATTATTAGCATTAATACCATAATTATTAGCATTAATAACATAATTATTAGCATTAATAGCATAATTATTAGCATTAATAGCATAATTATTAACATTAATAGCATAATTATTATGTGCATACATAATACCAATACCATAAATATCAAAACCATCATCAAAACCATCATCAAAACCATCATCAAAACCATCATCAATAGCATCATCAATAGCATCATCAATAACAATAATATTAGCAATAGCATTATTATTAGCATTAAAAGCATAATTATAAGCATTAATAGCATAATTATTAGCATTAATACCATAATTATTAGCATTAATAGCATAATTATTAGCATTAATACCATAATTATTACCATTAATAGCATAATTATTAGCATTAATAGCATAATTATTAGCATTAATACCATAATTATTACCATTAATAGCATAATTATTACCATTAATAGCATAATTAGCATTAATACCATAAATTATTAGCATATAATACCATAATTATTAGCATTAATACCATAATTATTAGCATTAATATCATAATTATTAGCATTAATAGCATAATTATTAGCATTAATAGCATAATTATTAGCATTAATAGCATAATTATTAACATTAATAGCATAATTATTATGTGCATACATAATACCAATACCATAAATATCAAAACCATCATCAAAACCATCATCAAAACCATCATCAAAACCATCATCAAAACCATCATCAATAGCATCATCAAAACCATCATCAAAACCATCATCAATAGCATCATCAATAGCATCATCAATAACAATAATATTAGCAATAGCATTATTATTAGCATTAATAGCATAATTATTAGCATTAATAGCATAATTAGCATTAATACCATAATTATTAGCATTAATACCATAATTATTACCATTAATAGCATAATTATTACCATTAATACCATAATTATTAGCATTAATAGCATAATTATTACCATTAATAGCATAATTATTAGCATTAATAGCATAATTACCATTAATAGCATAATTAGCATTAATACCATAATTATTAGCATTAATACCATAATTATTAGCATTAATAGCATAATTATTAGCATTAATAGCATAAATATTACCATTAATAGAATAATTATTACCATTAATAGCATAATTATTACCATTAATAGCATAATTATTACCATTAATAACATAATTATTATTAATAGCATAATTATTAGCATTAATAGCATAATTATTACCATTAATAGCATAAATATTAGCATTAATAGCATACATATTAGGATTAATAGCATTATTATTAACAGTAATATCATTAGTATTATTTTTTTTTTTTAATTATTTTTAAATTTTTATTTTTATTATTAAATTATTTTTTTATTTTAAAATTATTTTTTTTTTTTAATTATTATTTTTATTTAATTATTTATTATTTTTTATTTATTTTTTTTATTATTTTTTAATTATTTTTAAATTATTTTTTTTATTATTAAATTAATTTATTTTTTTACTTGCGAGTGAGACACAGTTCTCATTCCGGTCCGCCTTTTTTTTTCCCATTGACATACATTACCGGTGTGTCGGCGATTTTATGGCCGGCCACCTGGTTCTATTTGTCGGCCCTAAAATCGCGGACACACCGCTAATGCATCTCTATGGGCAGTCAGCCCGATTTCGGATTGAACGCCGACCAATCAGAATTCGAGCTGACTGCCCATAGAGATGCATTAGCGGTGTGTCCGCGATTTTAAGGCCGAGAAATAGAACCAGGTGGGCGGCCATAAAATCGCCGACACACCGCTAATGTATGTCAATGGGAAAAAAAAAGCGGACCGGAATGAGAACTGTGTCTCACTCTCGCAAGTAAAAAAATAAATAAATTAAATAATAAAAAAAATGATTTAAAAATAATTAAAAAATAATAAAAAAAATAAATAAAAAATAATAAATAATTAAATAAAAATAATAATTAAAAAAAAAAAAAGGCGGACCTGAATGAGAACTGTGTCTCAGTCTGACGTAAAAAAAATAAATAAATTAAATAATAAAAAAAATGATTTAAAAATAATTTAAAAATAATAAAAAAATGAGGGGCTCTTCTGATTGGCTGAGGGCAGTATACAGCGACCAATCAGAAGAGGACGTCGGAGGTGGAAGTTTGCGAAAAGAAGACAGAAGATCCCCGGGGCCGGACGAAGAGGCGGAGATGGCGGAAAGAAGAGAGAAGACCCCCGGGGCCGGAGGAAGAGGACGCCTGGCCGGACGGAGGACTTGTGGATCGGACGGACGATCAGATGACTTGAAGGCATGTAAGTGATCGACGGGGACGTTAGGTTAGGGGACGGCGGGGGCTTCGGGTGTAGGGCCTTAGGTGACAGCGACGTTAGGTTAGGGGACGGCGGGGGGGTTAGGGTGTAGGGCTTTAGCGAGAGGGGCAGGGGACAGCGGCGGGAGCGGGTGTGCGGACATGGGGGTGGGTGTGCGGACATGGCGGCGGCGGGTGTGCGGACATGGCGGGCGGCGGGTGTGCGGACATGGCGGCGGCGGGTGTGCGGACATGGCGGCGGCGGGTGTGCGGACATGGCGGCGGCGGGTGTGCGGACATGGCGGCGACGGGGACGTTAGGTTAGGGGACGGCGGGGGCTTCGGGTGTAGGGCCTTAGGTGACAGCGGCGTTAGGTTAGGGGACGGCGGGGGGGTTAGGGTGTAGGGCTTTAGCGAGAGGGGCAGGGGACAGCGGCGGGAGCGGGTGTGCGGACATGGGGGTGGGTGTGCGGACATGGCGGCGGTGGGTGTGCGGACATGGCGGCGGCGGATGTGCGGACATGGCGGCGGTGGGTGTGCGGACATGGCGGCGGCGGGTGTGCGGACATGGCGGCGGCGGGTGTGCGGACATGGCGGCGGCGACGGGGACGTTAGGTTAGGGGACGGCGGGGGCTTCGGGTGTAGGGCCTTAGGTGACAGCGGCGTTAGGTTAGGGGACGGCGGGGGGGTTAGGGTGTAGGGCTTTAGCGAGAGGGGCAGGGGACAGCGGCGGGAGCGGGTGTGCGGACATGGGGGTGGGTGTGCGGACATGGCGGTGGGTGTGCGGACATGACGGCGGCGGGTGTGTGCGGACATGGCGGCGGCGGGTGTGGCGGACATGGTGGCGGCGGGTGTGCGGACATGGCGGCGGCGGATGTGCGGACATAGCGGCGGCGGGTGTGCGGACATGGCGGCGGCGGGTGTGCGGACATGGCGGCGGCGGGTGTGCGGACATGGCAGCGGCGGGTGTGCGGACATGGCGGCGGCGGGTGTGCGGACATGGGGGCGGCGGGTGTGCGGACATGGGGGAGCGAGTTGCGGCTCAGGCAGCGACTCGCTCCATGGTCCCGGGGTAGCTATTGGCGGGGGGGTGGGGCTGTGCGGACATAATCGGGGCTGGGGAGCGGCGGCGATGGTGGTGGTGTGTGGGCTGGGGACAGGGGCGGGCTGGCCCAGGTGGCAGGGGGGCAGGTGCCCCCTGGGCTGGTGGTATAGTCCACCATTAGGGCCGCCCCCTGCAGAAATGGGCCGGCCGCGGGGTGTCGCTTTGCGGCCGGCGCGCCGCCTTGCGGCTGGGACGGCACGGAGACAGCATGAGGCAAGGTCAGTGCTGACAGCCCGACAGCACCCCTCCCCCTCCCCCCCGCTTCTCAAGGCAGCCCGACAGCACTACCCAAACCCCCCCCCCGCTTCTCAAGGCAGCCCGACAGCACCCCCCCCCCGCTTCTCAAGGCAGCCCGACAGCACCCCCCCCCCCCGCTTCTCAAGGCAGGGCTGGCTGTAGAAATGTGCCACCCGGGGTTAGAGGCTCCAGCCAGCCCCTGGCTGGGGAGCAGCGGCGGCGGCGGTGGTGGTGGGCTGTGTGGGCTGGGGAGCAGCAGCGGCGGCGACGGGAGCGGTGGTGTGTAGGCTGGGGAGCGGCGGCGGTGGTGGTGGTGTGTGGGCTGGGGAGCAGCGGCGGCGGTGGTGGTGGTGGTGTGTGGGCTGGGGAGCAGCGGCGGCGGCGGGAGCGGTGGTGTGTGGGCTGGGGAGCGGCGGCGGTGGTGGTAGTGTGTGGGCTGGGGAGCGGTAGAAAAAGTAAAAGAAAAGAAAGTAAAGAAAGGTTTTAGCTCTGAAAGGATATCTTAGCTGTAGGGTAGTAGCGGTCGTCTTGAAGCTTGCTTCGGTAAATCCAGGAGCGAGTCTTCTTGCGGCCTCGGAATCCGGCAGTCCGTCTTCGAGGTAGCGGGTAGGCGAAATGATTTGTGATTTCAAATTTCGCGCCTTATAAACTGGGCTATGAAATTTGAAACCACAAAATGGCGGGGGGGCGTAAAGTGAGTGCTGATTGGGCGTTTGAAAGCACAAAATGGCGGGGGGGCGTAAAGTGAGTGCTGATTGGGCGTTGAATGGACACTCTTTCCAAAGAGTCTCCATTCAGGTCCGCTAAAAGGTGATTACAAAGGGGATAATTTTGGACGCCGATTGGTTGTTTTTTCCCATAGAGAAACATGGGCATGTTTGTCTATGGGAAAACGCGACTAATTAGCGTCCAGGATTATCGGCAATGTAAGTGAATGAGGTCTTTGAGCGGACCTAAATGGAGAGTGTCTTTCCAAACAGTGTCTATTCCGGTCCGCTGAAAAGCGTCATTGACTTACATAGGGTCTAAGTGTTTTTTTTTTTTTATTAGTAAAATTGATAATTTATTTTTATTTTGTATTATTATTTGTATGTAATTTCTTTTTTTTTTTTAATTTTTTTTTTTTTTTTTATTAATCAATGTATTTATTTTTTTAAGTGAGACTGAGACACAGTTCTCATTAAGGTCCGCATTTTTTTTTATTTTTTATTATTATTTTTATTTAATTATTTATTTATTTATTTATTTTTTTTTTATTATTTTGTAATTATTTTTAATTTTTTTTTTTTATTATTTAATTTTTTTTTTTTTTTTTTTTTTAAGTCAGACTGAGACACATTTCTCATTCAGGTCCGCCTTTTTTATTTTTTTTTAATTATTATTTTTATTTAATTATTTATTATTTTTTTTTTTTTTTTTTTTTTTTTTTTTAAATATTTTTAAATCATTTTTTTTATTATTTAATTTATTTATTTTTTTTAAGTCAGACTGAGACAGTTCTCATTCAGGTCCGCCTTTTAATTTTTTTTTTATTATTATTTTTAATTAAATATTTATTATTTTTTATTTATTTTTTTTATTATTTTTTTATTATTTTTAAATCATTTTTTTTATTATTTAATTTATTTATTTTTTTTAAGTCAGACTGAGACACAGTTCTCATTCAGGTCCGCCTTTTTTTTTTTTTAAATTATTATTTTTATTTAATTATTTATTATTTTTTATTTATTTTTTTTATTATTTTTTAATTATTTTTAAATCATTTTTTTTATTATTTAATTTATTTATTTTTTTTAAGTCAGACTGAGACACAGTTCTCATTCAGGTCCGCCTTTTTTTTTTTTTTATTTAAATTGTTAAATGTTAAATTCGTATCCACATGACGACATCGGAAAGTGCGCGCGGAGGGGCGCTTTTCCGATTCGCGATTATATAATAGATACACATTTGCACAGTACCACTTCTCCTGTCCTGTATACTGGGTGTAATCCGCAGTGTCTGTATTATTATAAATATATACACTGCACAGTACCACTTCTCCTGTCCTGTATACTGGATGTAATACTCAGTATTTTTATTATTCTGTATATATACACTGCACAGTACCACTTCTCCTGTTTTGTATTCTGGGTGTAATCCTTAGTATCTGTATTATTCTGTATATATACACTGCACTGCACCACTTCTTCTGTCCTATATACTGGGTGTAATCCTCAGTATCTGTATTATTCTGTATATAAACACATTTGCACAGTACCACTTCTCCTATCCTGTATACTGGGTGTAATCCTCAGAATTCCAAGTAAAAATGTCCAGCTCATGTCACAATAAAATCTTCATTCTTTATTATTCAGAAGTTAAAATACATGGCTTTGACGCGTTTCAGTCCTTCCTTGGGTCTTAGTCATAAAAATGGTATTATGACTAAGACGCAAGGAAGGGTTGAAACGCGTCAATGCCATGTATTTTAACTTCTGAATAAGAAAGTATGAAGAGTTTATTGTGACGTGAGCTGGAGATTTTTACTTGGAATTCTGAGTTAACCAGCAATACCTGCAGGGAGTCACCTGCTCCGTCTGAATGAGGTGTGGCACTCTGGGAATTACTGCTAGTGAGCTGGTCATTTTGTCTGGACTCTGGGTGTAATCCTCAGTATCTGTATTATCCTGTATATATACACTGCACAGTGCCACTTCTCCTGTCTTGTATAGTGGGTGTAATCCTCAAGAATTTTGGGCAATTTTTGGCTGTGCTGGCTCCCCTGTTTTCTCTCTGGTATGGTTTAGTGGCTGACCACCACTTGTCATGCACGCCAAATATTGTCTGTTTTGGGGGCCTCAGTTGCTCTTCATTCACTGACCCACCTGGCACCTTGAGAAGCATTGTCTGACTTGTATAGGTGAGTGTTAGCTTTATATGGTCCTCTTTATTTTATATTATATTATGCTGTCTACGGACACATCAAAAATTTAAAAATATGTAGAGTAGGACCACTCTATCTATTCCTTGCCGTGGGAGAGTGGCTCAAAAGATTATTTCGGTAATCTTTTGCGGAATGTCTTTATTTGTATGCAGTATGGTAGTGACAGGTGTACTTACACATTTATTTTTTCAGCAATTTTTGGCTGTGCTGGCTCCCCCTGTTTTCTCTCTGGTATGGTTTAGTGGCTGATCACCACTTGCCGTGCACGCCAAATATTGTCTATTTTCCATCTGCTTTGACTCCATTATTTTTAGTAACTGTTCACATACGGTTACCTCTTCCTGTCCTCAGGCTAGTTTATTGCAGCTACACTCACCTGAACCTGACTTGCTTTTACCCTTAAGAGCTGGTTGGGTCGGTGAGGGTTAACTGTGAAATAGCCGAAACACTTGTGGTGGAGGCCGCAGGTGTGGGGGCCTCAGTTGCTTTTCATTCATTGACCCATCTGGCACCTTGGGAAGCATTGTCTGACTTGTATAGGTGAGTGTTAGCTTTATATGGTCCTCTTTATTTTATATTATGCTGTCTACGGACACATCAAAAATGTAAAAAATGTAGAGTAGGACCACTCTATCTGAGACATTCCTTGACGTGGGGGAGTGGCTCAAAAGATTATTTCGGTAATCTTTTGCGAAATGTCTTTATTTGTTTGCAGTATGGTAGTGACAGGTGTACTTACACATTTATTTTTTCAGCAATTTTTGGTTGTGCTGGTTCCCCCTGTTTTCTCTCTGGGTGTAATCCTCAGTATCTGTATTATTCTATATATATACACTGCACAGTACCACTTCTCCTGTTTTGTATACTGGGTGTAATCCTCACTATCTGTATTATTCTGTATACATACACAGCACAGTACTACTTCTCCTGTCCCGTATACTGGATGCAATCCTCAGTATCTGTATTATTCTGTATATACACACTGCACAGTACCACTTCTCTCCTGTCCTGTTGTCAGAGAGGCAGTATTGGACTTTGTGAATTTCAGCATTTAAATGTTGTTTAATTATGATTATCCTGAAAAAGGAAGTCATCACTTCTCTTCTGTATAGGTGATGACATTCTCTTCGCGGTAGATCAGTGTTGGCTGCAGATCATTCAGGATACTCTGAAAACGTGTGGACAACAGAAATTAGCTTTAATTAGCAACAAACAGGTACAGATATGAAGGGCTTCGTGGAAACAGGAATATACATATCTTTGATATATCTTTGCAGCATCAGTAGGCTGTGTGAGCCTCTGAGAGTGTTTCTTTTTTTTTTTTTTTTTTTAATTTAACTTTGTTCTATTGCTAGGTTTGTGCATTGTGTATACTTACATACACAGGAATGGAGTTGTTGCACTAAACATATTCCAACAATCAGACCGCTGGGACCCCAGAATCCTGGGAAACGTGTCTTGGAGAGTAACATGTAAATGGAGCTGCGGTTGATTATTCCCTCTGTTGCATCATTCACATGTGGCTCTTCAGATAACACCTTTAAGAAAGTGGCAACGTAAAAGCTAAACTCACTGTTCGGCGCTGATGGGTGTTATAGCATGTGAGCTGGTGGTGCTTGTTTTCCAGGGCTGCTTTTTGTTCCCAGTCCGGCCCTGCAGATGGGGAGGTGGGGGGAAAGCAAAGCAGAGCAACACAGACAGAGAGAGGGTGGATCTTTCAGGCTACAAAACAACATGCCCTAAGGGTTAAAGAATATAACCCCTACTAATTATAATCACTAATGAGTAAGTATTGAAACGTTTTTATGCACTTTCACAGGATGCTTTTATGAGACAAAAGGAGTGTGAGATTAGTGATAATATGCTGCAGGGACATGTTTTGGTACCTTAGGAGGCGTTCTGGAGGTGACAGGATCCCTTTAATAAAAACCTAATATGTTCCCATCTCACTTGTTTATTTTCACCTGGTAAAACAATATAACTGCACAAAATTTAGAAAAAAAACATTTCTGACATGCAAAAACAAAACCCCAAAAAATTAGTGATCAATATAGCCACCTTTCTTTATGATGACACTCAACAGCCTTTCATCTATAGAATCTGTCAGTTACTTGATCTATTTATGATCAACATTGCGTGCAGCAGCCACCACAGCCTCCCAGACACTGTTCCGAGAGGTGTACTATTTTCCCTCCCTGTAGATCTCACATTTTAGGAGGGACCACAGGTTCTCTATGGGGTTCAGATCAGGTGAACAAGAGGGCCATTTCATTATTTTTTCTTCTTTTAGACTAGGGATGGGCGAATCTACTCGCTAGGACTCGTTACTCGGCGAGTAGTAAGGGACTCGCAGGACTCGGTACTCTGCGAGTTTCCCAGCGTTTACTCGCACGAGTCCAATGCAAATCAATGTCAAACGCTGACAAAACTAGGATTGCCATTGTTTGCATTAGACTCGGCTACTGTGCCAGTGATAGCAGGGAAACACGCAAGTAACTGCTGTTTCTTTGCGAGCCGAGTCCAGCTGTCTTCTCTGTGCAGCTCCAGGGTCCTAGAGCCTGCCTGCTCACAGAGATGATGTAGCAGTGCTGAGATTGTTCTCAGTCTGCTCATCCCTGTGCATAGACATCTATATCTATGCACAGGGGATGAGCAGAGAGGACATCGCGTTTTGGACTACGTCGGACGGAAGAGGATTTTTTTAATTAAAGATGGAGTCCCTAATGGCTTTTTTTTTATCTACTCTATAATTGCCGTAGGCAAAATCGTGTCGGCCCCCGAAAACGCCGTGGCTATGTCACACTGTGACGTCACCACGCGCGAGCAATGGCCGCGAAGCGGCCATTGCGAGTCGCTGGCCGAAAATAGAACCAGAGGCTCGGCCACAAACTCAGCGATTTACCGCTGAGGTAGCGCGAGCAATGGCCGCGAGGCCATTGCGAGTCGCTACCTCAGTTGTCGCAACTCCCCCTATACTTTCAATGGGGATCTATTGCGACTCGCTGTGTAGCGCGAGCAATGGCCGCGAGGCCATTGCGAGTCGCTACACTTGCAGGTTGGTGTAAAGATGTCATTGGAATAATTGGATTATTATTTGAAAATCTAAAAAAAAAATTAAAAATATTCTAGACACCCGATGCATTTGCATCGGGCTCACAGCTAGTTTCAAATAAAAAGTTTTCTCTGTGTTGTGTTTTTTTAACCCTTTATTGGAGATTCTTAGTGGCTGGGTCAAACGTGGCCTGACATTAAGAATCTCGGGCTTAATACCAGCTTGTATAACAAAGCTGGTATTAACCCCTTTATTACCCAGCGTGCCACCGCCACCAGGGCCGCTGGAAGAGCGGGGTTCAGCGCCAGAGGATAGCGCTTCAATGAACGCGCCATCTTCTGGGGCGGCTGCGGGCTGCAATTTGCAGCGGGGGGTGCCCAGAAAGCTTGGGCATCCCTGCACTGCGGATTCCAGCCCCCAGCTGCTTAGCTGTACCTGGCTAGACATAGAAATTGCGCGGAGCCCCACGCATTTTTTTTTTTTATTATTTCATGAATTTGAGAGTCAGAGTCTCAGAGTCAGAGTCTCAGAGTCAGAGTCTCAGAGTCTCAGAGTCAGAGTCTCAGAGTCTCAGAGTCAGAGTCTCAGAGTCAGACTCAGAGTCTCAGAGTCAGAGTCTCAGAGTCAGAGTCTCAGAGTCAGAGTCTCAGAGTCAGAGTCAGAGTCTCAGAGTCTCAGAGTCAGAGTCTCAGAGTCAGAGTGTCATATATGATACAGTCTATATAGAGTCTAATGCATGGGTATAATGAGACACATGAGACATACGCTTCTTAAGCAGCTCTTGTATTGCTTCATACAAGTTAGTGCATCAACAGGATAACATAAATGTAAGTTGCAGAGTGCAAGGCAAAACAACCAACGACACCAGAGCATTAAAGCATAGTACAAGTCTCAGGGAAAGCATTCAGAGTTCATTACTTCCCTGTCAGATATTGCTGGCACCCAGGATTCTGTGTTCATAAATGATTCCAGGCAGAATGAATCCAGGCTTCAGAGAGCAAGTCACAGACAGATTGCAGGCCTGATTCTGGAGCACAGGTTAACCAGCTGAAGTAGTTTAAAAGGGCAATTGGCAAGAAACAGGGCAGGCACATCAAAGCTGAGGACTCCATATTGTTTGAGGGCAAGAGTCAATGCACAGGACAGGAAACAAGATGGCCGACAAAATACACTAAATGCAAACATAACAACAGATATAGCAAAAAAGACTGAAAACCTTACACAGAGTCTCAGAGTCAGAGTCTCAGAGTCAGAGTCAGAGTCTCAGAGTCAGAGTCATCAGAGTCAGAGTCAGAGTCTCAGAGTCAGAGTCTCAGAGTCAGAGTTCAGAGTCTCCATGAGTCAGAGTCTCAGAGTCAGAGTCTCAGAGTCAGAGTCAGAGTCTCAGAGTCAGAGTCTCAGAGTCTCAGAGTCAGAGTCTCAGAGTCAGAGTCAGAGTCTCAGAGTCAAACTCAGAGTCTCAGAGTCAGAGTCTCAAACTCAGTGTCTCAGAGTCAGAGTCTCAGAGTCAGAGTCTCAGAGTCAGTCAGAGTCTCAGAGTCAGAGTCTCAGAGTCAGAGTCAGAGTCTCAGAGTCAGAGTCTCAGAGTCAGAGTCTCAGAGTCAGAATCTCAGGATTTCATGAAATAATTTAAAAAAAATGCGTGGGGCTCCGCGCAATTTCTATGTCTAGCCAGGTACAGCTAAGCAGCTGGGGGCTGGAATCCGCAGCGCAGGGATGCCCAAGCTTTCTGGGCACCCCCCGCTGCAAATTGCAGCCCGCAGCCGCCCCAGAAGATGGCGCGTTCATTGAAGCGCCATCCTCTGGCGCTGAACCCCGCTCTTCCAGCGGCCCTGGTGGCGGTGGCAAGCTGGGTAATAAAGAGGTTAGGGCCAGCTTTGTATTATCAGCTGGCCCTAAGCCCGAAATTTATGGCGGTCACGCCAATATTAGACATGACCGCCATGAATTTCTATTAAATTGTTTTAAAAAAAACACAACGCAGAGAAAATTTTTTATTAGAAATTAAAAAAAAGCCATTAGGGACTCCATCTTTAATTAAAAAAATCCTCTTCCGTCCGACGCAGTCCAAAATGCGATGTCCTCTCTGCTACATCCCTGTGCATAGATATAGATGTTTATGCACAGGGAATGAGCAGACTGAGAACAATCTCAGCTCTGCTACATCATCTCTGTGCACAGACATTCATGTCTGTACACAGGGAATGAGCAGACTGAGAACAATCTCAGCTCTGCTACATCAGGCAGCAGGCGGGCTCTAGGACCCTGGAGCTGGGGCAGCCAGCACACAGAGCAGACAGGACTCTTATCTGTGCGAGTTTCCCAGCGATTACTTTCAAAGTAAACTAGTCCAATGCAAATAAATGGCAAAACTAGGATTGCTTCAGGCTGAAGCTTCCGAGACACATCTGCGATTTGTAAATCTCACACTACTCGCTATTACTCGCTTCCCCATTCATTAACATTGGACTCGCTAGACTCGCAACGAGTAGCGAGTCCTGTGCTCGGATTCGCTAGAGTCAAGCGATTCCGAGTAATTTAGGATTCGCCCATCACTATTTTAGACCTTTACTGGCCAGCCACGCTGTGGAGTAGTTGGATGCATGTGATGGAGCATTGTCCTGCATTAAAATCATGTTTTTCTTGAACGATATTGACTTCTTCCTGTACCTTGAAGAAGTCTTCCAGAAACTGACAATAGGTCCGTAAGTTGAGCTTCACTCCATCCTCAACCCGAAAAGGTCCCACAAGTTCATCTTTGATGATAAAAGCCCATACCAGTACCCCACCTCCACCTTGCTGGCGTCTGAGCTGGAGTGGAACTCTCTGCCCTTTACTGATCCAGCCTCTGGCCCATCCATCTGGCCCATCAAGAATCACTTTCATTTCATCAGTCCACAAAACGTTTGAAAAATGAGTCTTAAGATATTTCTTGGTCCAGTTTTGACGTTTTATCTTATGTTTCTTGTTCAAAGGTGGTTGTTTTTCAGTCTTCCTTACCTTGGCCATGTCCCTGAGTATGGCACACCTGATGAAGGTGCCAGGAGGGCACCGAAACGCGTCGGAGAATAAAGAAGGATCTGGTTAAACATCACCCACTCGTGTATTCTTTGAAGTGAGTAATCCTGGCAGCGCGGACTGTTGTACACCTTTCTTTCCTGAGAATCTATGGCATAACTTGTGCTTTTTGATACTCCAGTAACGTTGCAGCTCTGAAATATGGCAAAACTGATGTCAAATGGCATCTTGGCAGCTTTACACTTGATTTTCCTCAGTTCATGGGCAGTTATTTTGCACTTTTTTTGCCCAACACACTTCTAGGGACCCTGTTGGCTATTTGCCATGAAACACTTGATTGTTCAGTGATAACGCTTCAAAAGTTTAGCAATTTCCAGACTGCTGCATCCCTCTGCAAGACATCTCACAATTTTGGACTTTTCAGAGCCCTTCAAATCTCTCTTCTGACCCATTTTTCCAAAGGAAAGGAAGTTGCCTAATAATTAAGCACATCTTATATAGGATGTTGATGTCATTATACCACACCCCTCCTAATTACAGAGATGCACATCACCTGATTTACTTAATTGGTAGTTGGCTCTCAAGCCTATACAGCTTGGAGTAGGGCAACATGTATAAAAAGTATTGTGATCAAAACACGCATTTGCCTAATAATTCTGCACACAGTGTATATTGATATATACCATCCAGTATACACATCACTGCTCTATATACACTGTATACTGCTCCCATGTCCTGTATACTGATATATGTCATCCCGTATACACATCATTGTGCTCTATATATACTTTATACTGCTCACATGTCATTTATACTGATATATAAAGCCCTGGATACACATCACTGCCCTATATACACTGTATACTGCTCCCATGTCCTATATATGTTATATACCATCCTGTATACACATCACTGCCCTATATTTACTGTATACTGCTCACATGTCCTATATACTGATATATATCATCCTGTATACACATCACGGTCCTATATATATTGTATACTGCTCACATATCCTTTATACAGGCCTGGATACACATCACTGCCCTATATATACAGTAAACTGCTCACATATCCCATATACCAATTTGTACAGCCCTGGAAACACATATGCCTGGAACAAAATCTAACCCAAGTCTTCTTTGACTACCCTTACCCCCTTGGGAAACCTCTACCTGTGTAGATGCAAAGAGAACTAAATTTCACCCAAGGTATCTCTGATTACCCCTACGCCAAGTGATGTAGAGTTAAAAAGGGGGGTGTACAAAACAAGGACTCATACTCACCAGGCCGACAAGGAGCTGTTATCCCCTCAGCTGCCTCCCGTCTGGAATCCTGCACACCATCCTCCATTTTAGAACCGTGGACTTCTTGCTGATGAGATGGGGTCCCGCTCCCTGGGTCCTTAGTGGCCGTCCCCCTGATGTCATCTCTGTGTCTTCTGTTCTGGGATCTGTGGCTCCTACCAGACCGCTGGTATCCTTGGACAGTCTCTATGGGCCGAGTCCTGCATTTTCTTGGGTCATTCTTGAAGGCTCATGGAAGTAACTTGGGATATGTGATGCTGCAAGGCCCTGCTTTCAGTGGGGGGATCACTGGGCTGCATCCTTGATGATCTCCCAGCCAAATGTCTAGTTTTTGCTGTGAGCCTCATGGTGGATCAGGTTACTGGAAGAGACATGCTGGTGCTAAGACTGCTCCAGCCTTATTTACTGTCTTTTATAGCCAGCCTGGGGATGAAAGCTGCCTGTTGTCACTGCATTCCTGAATCTCCTACCAGTATGAAAAAGCTGCAGTGGGGGAGGGGGCTGAGTGGTTTGTTCTCAGGTCACTTGTGCTCAGGTCACTTTGCTGTCCGGTGATCCGAAGTCAAAAAAGGGCCACTCAACCTCAGCCATCCTAATTATATTTCTTCCCCCTGAGTCCCCACCTATAACCTATGTAATTTCCTCCATATCTTCAGACCACCCCCCCCTTGGATCACCTTTTATCCCCCTCTCTACTCTCCTCCCCCTTTTTCTCCTATGGTCATTACTCCCCACCAGCATCATGTCACGCTCCCCCGTAACCCCTGTGCGGTTGGGTCCGGCTGATACTAGAATGCTGACGGGCACATGCACGCACAAGAATGCAGACAGCACACGCAGACACAAGAACAGTGACAGGCGCATGCACACGCACAATAATGCAGACAGCAAACACAACACAAGAACGCTGACAGGCAAACACATGCACAAAAATGAAGACAGCACACACACACAAGAATGGTGAAAGGCTTACGTACGCACAAGAATACAGACAGCACACACACAAGAATGCTGACAGGCACACGCACGCACAAGAATGCAGAAAGCACACACACACAGGAGTGGTAACAGGTACACGAACGCACAAGAATGCAGACATCACACGCACACACAAGAACGCTGACAGGCACATGCATGCACAAAAATGCAGACAGCACACGCACACACAAGAATGCTGACAGGCACACGCACGCACAAGAATGCAGAAAGCACACACACACAGGAATGGTAACAGGTACACGAACGCACAAGAATGCAGACATCACACGCACACACAAGAACGCTAACAGGCACATGCATGCACAAAAATGCAGACAGCACACGCACACACAAGAATGCTGACAGGCACATGCATGCTATCTATAGATACACTGCGAAAGTATTCGTACTCACTATACTCGCAACAAGTAGTGAGTACCGCTGCCTACTCGTTGCAAGTATAGCGAGCACGAACCCTAATTCTGAACAATGCAGACAGCACACGCAAACACAAGAATGCTGACAGGCACATGCAAGCACAAAAATGCAGACAGCACATGCATTTACAAGAATGCTGACAGGCACACGCAAGCACACACAAGAATACATACAGGACATGCACATACAAGAAAGGTGACAGTGGCTATGTTCACACACAATTTGCATTTTTTTAGCACTCTTAAAAGCACTTGCGTTTTTTTAAGAGTGCTAAAAAATGTCCCTTGTGTGTCTGAAAGGATTTGCCACGTTTTTGGGCTTAGTCATTTTTTCACCAAAAACGCAGGCAAAAACGCAAGCGTTAACGCAGGGTGCATAAATGTGCCTTTTAAAAACGCATGTGTTTCCCATAGGTCCCCCATGTTAAAAAAACGCATGTGCGTTTTTTAACATGGGCCCCTATGGGAAACGCATGCGTTTTTGAATGGCACTAAAAGGTACTAATGTACCATGCGTTTTTGCATGCGTTTCCCATAGGGCCCCATGTTAAAAAAAACTCACATGCGTTTTTTTACAGCACCCAAAAACGCTGCATGCAGCGTTTTTTGGACTAGGGGTAAAAAACGCAAATGGAGCTGAAAAACGCAGCTACACTCAAATGTACCCTGCGTTAACGCACCTGCGTTTTTTTTAACAGCCCAAAAACGCAGAGATGGTCAAAAAAATGCATGTGTGTGAACATGGCCAGTCACACCACACGCATGCACAAGAATGCAGACAGCACTTGCAACACAAGAATGCTAACAGGCACACACATGCACAAGAATGCAGACAGCACACGCACACACAAGAATGCTGACAGGCACATGCATGCTATCTATAGATACACTGCGAAAGTATTCGTACTCACTATACTCGCAACAAGTAGTGAGTACCGCTGCCTACTCGTTGCAAGTATAGCGAGCACGAACCCTAATTCTGAACAATGCAGACAGCACACGCAAACACAAGAATGCTGACAGGCACATGCAAGCACAAAAATGCAGACAGCACATGCATTTACAAGAATGCTGACAGGCACACGCAAGCACACACAAGAATACATACAGGACATGCACATACAAGAAAGGTGACAGTGGCTATGTTCACACACAATTTGCTTTTTTTTAGCACTCTTAAAAGCACTTGCGTTTTTTTAAGAGTGCTAAAAAATGTCCCTTGTGTGTCTGAAAGGATTTGCCACGTTTTTGGACTTAGTCATTTTTTCACCAAAAACGCAGGCAAAAACGCAAGCGTTAACGCAGGGTGCATAAATGTGCCTTTTAAAAACGCATGTGTTTCCCATAGGTCCCCCATGTTAAAAAAACGCATGTGCGTTTTTTCAAAAACGCATGCGTTTTTTAATATGGGCCCCTATGGGAAACGCATGCGTTTTTGAATGGCACTAAAAGGTACTAATGTACCATGCGTTTTTGCATGCGTTTCCCATAGGGCCCCATGTTAAAAAAACGCATGCGTTTTTGGAAAAACGCACATGCGTTTTTTTACAGCACCCAAAAACGTTGCATGCAGCGTTTTTTGGACTAGGGGTAAAAAACGCAAATGGAGCTGAAAAACGCAGCTACACTCAAATGTACCCTGCGTTAACGCACCTGCGTTTTTTTTAACAGCCCAAAAACGCAGAGATGGTCAAAAAAATGCATGTGTGTGAACATGGCCAGTCACACCACACGCATGCACAAGAATGCAGACAGCACTTGCAACACAAGAATGCTAACAGGCACACACATGCACAAGAATGCAGACAGCACACACAAGAACGGTAAAAGGCACATGCGTGCACAAGAATGCAGAAAGCACATGTACACACAAGAAAGATGACAGGCACAAGCACGCACAAGAATGCAGACAGCACACCCACATACAAGAACACTGACAGGCATATGCATGCACAACAGTGCAGACTGCACACGCACACACAAGAACGCTGACAGGCACATGCACGCACAAGAATTCAGACAGCTCATGCACGCACAAGAATGCTTACAGGCACATGCACGCGACAACAAAAATTAAGGCAGTACACGCGCACACAAGAACGCTGACAGGCACACGCACACATGCACAATAATACAGACAGCACACACGCACACAAGAACACTGACAGGCACACGCATGCACAAGATTGCAGACAGCACATGCACGCACAAGAACACCGACAAGCACACGCGCGCACAAGAATGCAGGCAGCACACACATGCACAAGAATGCTGACAGGTGCATGCATGCACATGAATGCAGACAACACACACACATACAAGAATGGTGATAGGCACACGCACGCACAAAATGCAGACAGCACATGCACTCACAAGAATGCTGACAGGTACCCACATGCACAACAATGCAGACAGCACACGCACACAGAAGAATGCTGACAGTCACACCCATGCACAAGAATGCTGACAACACATGCACGCACAAGAACACTGAGGCACACGTGGGCACAAGAATGCAGACATCCCATACACACACAAGAATGGTGACAGGCACACGCACACACAAGAATGCAGACAGCACACACATGCACAAGAACACTGACAGGCACTCGCATATACAAGAATGCCAACAGCACACGCATACACACATACGGTGACAGGCACACAAGAATGCATACAGCAAACGCTTGCACAAGAATCCTGACAGGTATACACATGCAAAAGAATGAAGACAGCACATACAGACACAAGAACACTGACAGGCACATGCATGCAAAAGAATGCAGACAGCACACACATGCATAACAATGCTGACAAGCTCATGCATGCACCAAAAGAATGATGACAGCACATGCATGCACAAGAATACTGACAGCACATGCACACACTGGAATGCAGACAGGCACATGAGTGCACAATAATGCAGATAGGCATATGTATGGCCTCAGCAGTGTTTTCTAACTCTGATTAGGTCGGGCCAACACCCACACAATTGTATGCGCAGTGCAGTACAATGGATTTAGAAGCCAGAGGGAGTGAGGTCAATATCTTTTGCACATTATAATGAGGGCAATCTGGCCACATGGCCCCTCGGAGCCCCAGCCGGGCCCCAGACAGTAGCCCAGATAATTCTCATTCTAATAAACCCCTGTGCAGTATATGAAGAGGGAAAGAGACAGATGTAATAATGTGTAGTGTCTGCAGCCAGGTGACATCAGCGCAGGCACCATACTGGACATTCATGGGCTGTCTCTGAGGCATCAGGATACTTATGGCAGCTGTTCTGAAGTTTCATTCAGATTGGCCAATGCTCAGGCGACACAGAAAGCGACAGTGACACCAATCTGTTTAAAAGTTCAAGCAGATTCCATAAAACTCCTGTGCCCTAAGTAGAGTGTCAGATGACTCACCGTGGCCGGGTCTTCACGTCGCAGGCGTTTTCTTCTCCCTGTCACGGTTCCGCACCTGCGGCTGTGGGGCCCGGTGGTCCAGATTCAATATGGGTTGGCTGAACAGTAAGGGTTAATTCTTGTCGTGACGCCACCTTCGGGAATTCCGGTGATTTCACCGGCGCTGCTTGGGCCTCCGGGGGATGCTCGGCAGCAAGATGGGACGCTCCCCACAGGATGAGCGGGAGTCCCCGGAGCCAGGAGCTGCACCTGATGTTGTGCGGCAGCTTTGTTACTCTTAGCATGTGGAGTTAAACAGTTCTGAAGAAGCACAGACACCAGTGTTCTCTGTAACGGGTCTTTTACTGCAACCAGTAGATAATACAGGGTATACTGGTAACGGGTAATGGACTCAGCAATGACCGGTGTTGTTTCAGAGCTCCGCGGTGTTCCTTCGTTCTAAACTTGTTCTAGATGGGTTGCCTATGTCGCCTTAGTGTGCCAAGTTCGGGTACAAGGGGGCTACTTCAATTTTCCTGCCGGTATATACAGCCCGGTGTGAGGGGAGCCAGATTCCTTTCTGTGGGTACTCCGTTGGCAAGACGGCTCTAAATGCGGCTGCGGTGGGGTGCTCCTATAGAGCGGTTCCTCCACTCCTGGTTTGCTTAGCAGTGGTGAACAACTTGCTAGCTTCGGAACCAGTGATCCGGTTGTGGATGGGCGCGGGTGTATTTTGACCCATTAGATGTTCGCCCAGGTTCCGGTTGTTGGGCACCGGGAAATGGCGCCAACGGTAGGTGGTCTGCAGGGCTGCACGGAACTGTGCAGAGCCCTCTTCTCCTACGTTCCTCCCTGACCACTTCCTTCTCCTTCCTCCTTCTTCTACATTCTCCTACACACTACTCCTACACTCCGCCCACCTGGACCTTGATTGGCCCTCTATACTGATGGTGCATGTAGGGTATGGAGTTCTGAGGTTAACCATGTCATTACTGAGGCAGAGAATATTGCATCTTCAGTCAGTGATGCAATACCCTCCTGTGACGCACTTGTTGCGGGGCGCCACACAGACACATAACAATCCACCAGGGACTTGTCAGGGGAAGAGCAGTGTCCTTCCCACTGCAGTGTAACACTCTCCAGCCCAGGGTGCACTCACTTACTGCACCTCTCTTCTGGGTAGAAGCAACATCAACTGCTGTGCGGCGTGAAGTCTCCACAATCTGAAGAGCAGCCAGTCGACAATATGGATTGTCAGAGGCAGCTGTCTGCAACTAGGTTGAAGTGATGGCAACCAGCGGCCCCACACACCAACTGGGGAGCGGTCGAGGGGTGAAGCGAGACCACAGGAGATAGTGTAGGTGTAGAATGCCAGGGGAGAGAATAGCAACCCAATGCAGGCACCAGCCGGCTTCTGATAGAACCGCTCTCCTGCGCCCCACAGATGCCGCCCCCATTTATCAGCTGGTGTTGGCGCCTGAGGCAACCGACTCAGATGGCTGTTTGGTAGGTGCGCTCCTGAAAATGAATGATCCATTCTTTGTTGCAAGACAAGAAACATACGTATTTTAAAAAATAATGGTGAACAACAAAACTTTAAATTCATGAAATCAGATGTCTTAAGCCAAAGAAAGTATAAATTACATAGAAAAGCTTAAAATTACATTGTTATTTGTTCTGTTGTGTGTGCAGTTTATTGATGAATATGCTAACATCTGCAAATCTCATGTCTCCCGTGACAGTTTTCTCAAACACCATTATTAAATATTTAAGACTTGAATGCAGTGTTTTGAAAGCTAATTGACTGTTAATGATAATGCGTGTTAATGATACTCATTTAAAATACAATAGAAGTACAAGTAGACCAGGAGAAAGAGCTTTCAAATTCTAACACATTAAATCTTCTATACACAAACATACATAAATTATATTCCCTATTTCTGCTTCTGCTACTTCTAAAGAAATGTAACTGTCAATTAAATTAGTAGTTATTATTATTCTTTCATTCTTTATTAATACTAGTAATGAGCCAAATTCGAAAAATTCATAAAAACATGAATCACTCTCATATGCTGTAAATCA
This sequence comes from Allobates femoralis, assembly GCA_033576535.1. NCBI lineage: Eukaryota > Metazoa > Chordata > Amphibia > Anura > Aromobatidae > Allobates > Allobates femoralis. Next base: position 513,831,300 of record JARQOC010000004.1, read on the forward strand.
CAAACCTGGCGAGTCAGTTATATCTTCTCTAATTACTATAATTGTTATCATAATTATCACTATTATTCCTAAACATACCTCAAAATGATTTATTTTATTTAAAATAGATTACCTTTTTCTTTGTTCAAGTATGAATGGCTCATTTAGCTTTTTGTTTTAACTTGTTTAAAGTGTCTGTAAATATAAATCATAATATGCTAGTTTTGCTCCATCTCATAAAAAAATTATGAACATAGATATATTGTTTCTAGCTAAAATTAATATAAAAAATTAAGATAAAAAAAAGCATAAGTGTTAAGCATAGTGTTAACTGAGTCCCTTTTTTATGTACATATATTATTACTATATATTTATTTACGGTACTTAATACAGGGTATTTGCTCATTTTTTTATTATCTTAGGTTCTGTCTGGTAAATGGCCAGAGCGTGAATGTACTCTTATGCATTGCACTTACACCAACATGCACTGTGGCTCATTTTTTTGGATTTGTTCTTGTTAAAATTGTAAGAATCTTTTTATCCAAAAATAATTTAGGAGCTACAAAAGTCAGTAATGACAAAGTATTTGAAATATAATGTGATGACTAGTGATTTGTGAATGTACTCATCATTGCCCGATGCTCGAGCACTCTCATTGCTTGGCAAGTATTGCAGGGCCGTGTCTAGGGGGGGGCTTGCGGGGCATGTGCCCCGGGCACAGCAGTCAGGGGGGGCGCTGTCAGCCTCCTGCTGCAGCGCCTGAGGTGTCTTCCCACCTGCCGTATATTGCGCCCCCCGTCATGGTAGCCGGCTATTCTCTGCTCACCGTGGTCATCTGACAGCGGGGAGCAGAGAAAGTGGCACGTGCTGGATCCTACAATCCCATAGCACAGAGTGTCTATCAGACACTCTGTACTATGGAAGCTGCCTGCGCCGTTCTACCTCCTTGCTCCCTGCACTTCTGGGTCAGTGAGGACCTCAGCAGCGTGATCAGATCACCTGACCATGCTGCTGATGACACCGGCAGCCCTGCATTGGCGGCAGGATGGGGAAAAGTGCTCCAGCTACAGGAGCTGAAGACCCTGAAGATTAATGTAATTAGGGGAAGGGGGAGGGGGTATATGTCAGTCAAGCTGGGGGAGAGAGGGTGGGAGTGATATGTGAGTCAAACTGGGGGGAGGGTATGAGGGATTATATGTGAGTGAAACTGAAGGGAGGAGGGGAGGATATGTGTTCTCTCGGACTAGTGTGTAAACAAGTGTGTCACTGTACATTGTGCAGGGATAGATATCTGATTGGTGGAGGCAGCCCAGCAACAGTTCCCTCCACCAATCAATATCCATCCCTGCAGAGGAGGAGGATAATTGATTCTTTTCTCCCTCCTCTGCTTTGGGTCTCCCTGTTCCATGGAGCCCATAATCCTGCCTGCCGCCGGCTATTTCAATATAGTATCTGCAGCGCATGCGCAGATCAAGAGCAGAGTGACCGTTAGCTCTATCTGCACATGCGCTGCTTCGGCGGCCGTTTTCTTGTAGTCACAGACTACAGATTTGCAGACAAAGGCGGGCAATATGAGTTTCCTTCTGCCAACCAGAAACTCATATTGCCAAACAGAAAACACGTCACAAGCGCCCGGATTTTCAATGGCGCCGCAATCTCCCACAAAGCCGCTGATCACCGCACCACTCCAGAACTGCTGCATTGCCCCACCGGTGACCTTGCCTGCTACCAGTCTCCTCCACTATTAGCCGCCGCCACTGCTGCCACCACCACCAACCTCTGGGTAAGAAAGGGGTTTCTGTACTTTTCACCCCATTTTTTGCACTATCCACTTTCAATTGGAGGGGAATGAAAGTGCGTCTTAAAAAGCGGAAAATACGGCACCTACATGGCCATGCTTAAATTATGGCAAAAGGTTAGGAATGTAAATGTTAAAGCTGAAGGAACCACTTCAATAATTGTAATGCTCTGCCACACAAAGGTAGCACAAATATCAGTTTCATGGAATACTTTAGAAAGAGGGATTCAGGTGGGTCAGTGACATGGGTAGGCCTATTCGGCAATGGACTATCATGACTCATGCAACTGCTCCAGTAAGTGTAATGATCTGCCACACTCAGGTAGCACAAATATCAGTTTCATGGAATACTATAGAAGTTCAGCAAGCAGACAAGAAAGGGTGAGTGCCCACAGGACGTTTTTGCTGCGTTTTTGGTGCGTATCCTGCATGCAGTTTACCATTGGTTTTATGGTAATTTATGCTAATTTGTTCCTGCGGTTTGGATTCCCAGCAAAACCAATGTATTTCACAGAAACGCTGTGCCCACACATTGGTTTTGCAAGTGTCAATAACTGTCAAATACCTGCGTTTTTGGTGCAGATGGGAGAGAATTGACATGTTAATTATTTTCCTGCATTTTTGCTTCAGTCAATGGAAAAAATGCAGGAAAAAACGCAACATCAAAAACACAGTAAAAACATGCAAAAAACAAACAGAAAACGCACACAAGATCACAGTTAATCTCCTGTCAAGGACTCTAGGATCCTCAGGTTTTGCTGCATTCAGGACTGCTTAAAAAATGTCCTGTCGGTACATACCCAAAGGGACCCCAAGAAGAGTCTCCACATTTAAAAAAAATAGGGCTAGATAACACCAAACTGGTATCAATTGACCCAGAATAAAAATGGTATAATGGCACAGTGTGCATGCATGGCACAGGGTCTGGAACAAGGACTGACCTAACATTTGAAGATTAAACATTGATTAGTAACAAAGGGATGAGTGACATATGTAGGCATTGTGTTAAGAGAGTACTGCCAAATTGAGGAAAAAGACAAGAAGGAGACCCTAAGAACAGTCTCCACATTTCAAAAAATTAGGTCCAGATACCATGAAAGTGGTATCAATTGACCCAGAATCAAAATTGTATAATGGTGCAGCATGCATGCATGGAATAGGGTGTGAACAGGACCTGGCCTAGAATTTGAAGGTTAAACTTTGATTAATGACAGGGGGATGGGTGACACATGTAAGCATTGTGATCACAGAGTCCTGCTAAATTCAGGAAACAGACAAGGAGTAGCCACTAGGGATGGGCGAATCTACTCGCTAGGACTCGTTACTCGGCGAGTAGTAAGGGACTCGCAGGACTCGGTACTCTGCGAGTTTCCCAGTGATTACTCGCACGAGTCCAATGCAAATCAATATCAATCCTAGTTTTGTCAGAAACGCTGACAACACTAGGATTGCCATTGTTTGCATTAGACTCGTGCGAGTAATCACTGGCTACTGTGCCAGTGATAGCAGGGAGACTCGCAAAATAATTGCTGTTTCTTTGCGAGCCGAGTCCAGCTGTCTTCTCTGTGCAGCTCCAGGGTCCTAGAGCCTGCCTGCTGCCTGATGTAGCAGTGCTGAGATTGTTCTCAGTCTGCTCATTCCCTGTGTACAGACATGAATGTCTGTGCACAGAGATGATGTAGCAGTGCTGAGATTGTTCTCAGTCTGCTCATTCCCTGTGTACAGACATGAATGTCTGTGCACAGAGATGATGTAGCAGTGCTGAGATTGTTCTCAGTCTGCTCATTCCCTGTGTACAGACATGAATGTCTGTGCACAGAGATGATGTAGCAGTGCTGAGATTGTTCTCAGTCTGCTCATTCCCTGTGTACAGACATGAATGTCTGTGCACAGAGATGATGTAGCAGAGCTGAGATTGTTCTCAGTCTGCTCATTCCCTGTGTACAGACATGAATGTCTGTGCATAGAGATGATGTAGCAGAGCTGAGATTGTTCTCAGTCTGCTTATTCCCTGTGCATAGACATCTATATTTATGCACAGGGGATGTAGCAGAGAGGACATCGCGTTTTGGACTGCGTCGGACGGAAGAGGATTTTTTTAATTAAAGATGGAGTCCCTAATGGCTTTTTTTTTTTATTTCTAATAAAAAATTTTCCTTGTGTTGTGTTTTTTTTAAAACAATTTAATAGAAATTCATGGCGGTCATGTCTAATATTGGCGTGACCGCCATAAATTTCGGGCTTAGGGCCAGCTGATAATACAAAGCTGGCCCTAACCTCTTTATTACCCAGCGTGCCACCGCTACCAGGGCCGCTGGAAGAGCGGGGTTCAGCGCCAGAGGATGGTGCTTCAATGAACGCGCCATCTTCTGGGGCGGCTGCGGGCTGCAATTTGCAGCGGGGGGTGCCCAGAAAGCTTGGGCATCCCTGCGCTGCGGATTCCAGCCCCCAGCTGCTTAGCTGTACCTGGCTAGACATAGAAATTGTGCGGAGCCCCACGCATTTTTTTTTAATTATTTCATGAATTTCAGAGTCAGAGTCTCAGAGTCAGAATCTCAGAATTTCATGAAATAATAAAAAAAAAAAGACTCCATCTTTAATTAAAAAAATCCTCTTCCGTCCGACGCAGTCCAAAATGCGATGTCCTCTCTGCTACATCCCTGTGCATAGATATAGATGTTTATGCACAGGGAATGAGCAGACTGAGAACAATCTCAGCTCTGCTACATCATCTCTGTGCACAGACATTCATGTCTGTACACAGGGAATGAGCAGACTGAGAACAATCTCAGCTCTGCTACATCAGGCAGCAGGCGGGCTCTAGGACCCTGGAGCTGGGGCAGCCAGCACACAGAGCAGACAGGACTCTTATCTGTGCGAGTTTCCCAGCGAACAATCTCAGCTCTGCTACATCATCTCTGTGCACAGACATTCATGTCTGTACACAGGGAATGAGCAGACTGAGAACAATCTCAGCACTGCTACATCATCTCTGTGCACAGACATTCATGTCTGTACACAGGGAATGAGCAGACTGAGAACAATCTCAGCTCTGCTACATCATCTCTGTGCACAGACATTCATGTCTGTACACAGGGAATGAGCAGACTGAGAACAATCTCAGCTCTGCTACATCATCTCTGTGCACAGACATTCATGTCTGTACACAGGGAATGAGCAGACTGAGAACAATCTCAGCACTGCTACATCAGGCAGCAGGCAGGCTCTAGGACCCTGGAGCCAGCACACAAAGAAGACAGGACTCTTATCTGTGCGAGTTTCCCAGCCAGCGATTACAGTTGCAAAGTAAACTAGTCCAATGCAAATAAATGACAAAACTAGGATTGCTTCAGGCTGAAGCTTCCGAGACACATCTGCGATTTGTAAATCTCACACTACTCGCTATTACTCGCTTCCCCATTCATTAACATTGGACTCGCTAGACTCGCAACGAGTAGCGAGTCCTGTGCTCGGACTCGCTAGAGTCAAGCGATTCCGAGTAATTTAGGATTCGCCCATCACTAGTAGCCACCAAGAAGAGTCTCCACATTTCAAAAAAGTAGGGCCAGATACTACCAAAGTGGCATCAAAAGACCAAGAATAAAAATTGTATAATGCTGACATGAATGAAGCCCTTTGAAAAGTACAACATCGCCTAGTCTGTCACTGGGGTGAAAAAGTCCTTGGAGATCCATGAATTGTTCATCTTGATGAAAGTTAGGTAGTCTACACTCTCAAAGGACAGCCTGATCAGCTTATTTATCAGGACTCCTCGAGCAGTGCAGAAGACACGCTCTGAGAGAACGCTGGTTGCCAGGCCTAACAAAACATCTAAGATTTGACTGGTGATCTCAGGCCACCATCATTCAAAAGGATCAAAACAAACCCCTCTGAAGGCATGGATATTGACCTCTAGATACTCCAGGACCATCCTCTCTAGTCCAGCACTATGTGTCAGGCTTGTACTGAATTCTGTCGGTGGACGGGCTGGTTTGTAAAATTGGTCAAAAGACTACCAGAAATTGCTCAACTTAGAGAGTTAAGATGCTGCTGCTGTTTCTACACTAACAACTTGCCATTTCCCAGGTTGGAAGTGTAAATTTGCTGTGTGTACTGTGTCCCTCACTTCTGTCTTGAGGAAAACCAGTCCTAAGATTGCCTGCAAGCTTTTTTTGATACTCAAGCCTGAGCATGTCCCTATCCAAGGTGGGTAGCGTCTGGCTAAATTTACTCTTGTACCACATTTCCAACAGTGTGGCTACCAGGTCAAATCTTAACAATACTAGCATAATGTTGCAGATAGTGCAGCATGAAGGCGCTTATGTGTCTTATGTGACACACCCATGAGGCCCAAGTCCTTGTTGTATTGGTGGCAGCATAAAAAAATCGAACTTCCTTCCTCTGGCCTTTCCCACCAACCTTAGACAAAGGAAAGGAGAGTAATTTCTCCCTCATCTCCTGACTGTTCTCTGCTACCTCTTCATCCTCATTGTTCTCCTCTTTTTGTTTCTCAGCTCCTACACCTTCACTACCAGTTTGTCTGGTACACTTTTAGGGGACAGCCTGATGTGCTTATTCATCAGGATACCTCCAGCAGTGCAGAAGGCACATTTTGAGAGAACGCTGGCATGACAAAACCTTCAAGGTATGACTAGCGAGCCCAGGCCACTTCTCCATTTTTGAAACCCAAAATGCAAAAGGTTCCAAACCATCAGATGGCATGGATATTGAGCTCAAAATGCTCCTGCACCATCCTCTCCAATTGTTTACTATATGTCAGACTTATAGTAAATTCTGCTGGTGGAAGGGCTGGTTTAAAAAATTGGTCAAACGACTTACAGAAATTGCTTCTGACGTTTAAACTGCTGCTGCTAATGTTTCTACGATGATGACTCACAGTCTTCCTGGTTGGAAGTGTAGATCTGTGATGGGTACTGTATCCCTCACTGTTATGTTGGGGACGAGTGATCTCCAAGCTTTTTTGTGATACTCCAGCCTGCACATGTATCCTGTACCCAAAGGTGGGAAGCATCTAGCTAAATTTCCTCTTGTATGACGGATCCAACATTGTGGCAACCCAGTAGTCATAACTAATTCTAAGTTTAATGATATTGGCATCATATTGCAGATAGTGCAGCAAGAAGGTGCTTATGTTCCTTATGCAATCAGAAGGTTCAAGTTATTGTCGTGTTGGTGGCGGCGTATAAATGCAGCTTCTCTCCTCCGCTCTCTTGACTACCTCGGACAACCAAAGGGGAATTATTTCTTCTTCATCTACTGATTGTTCTGTGCCCATCACCTCTTCATCCTAGTCCTCCTCCATTTCTCCCTCAGCTCCCGCACCTTCACTGCTAGTTTGTTTGGTACCATGAACTCCCCTGTTGCTCTACTCCACCCTGCCATTCCACCAGGCTGTGTGACCAGAGTTGGGACCATTGAGATATTGATGTCCTTTCTGCGTCCTCCTCTTTTTCCTCTTCCTCTGCTTCTGATACCACACCTCATCCTGCAAACTTTTCAAACTTTTCCATCATCAGCGCTAACCATCTCAGTAGATATTTTGAAACTGTGCAGAAGAGTAAAGAGGTCCTTGATTTGTTCACACTCTGCAAGCATCATTTGCACCACATTCACCTCACTTTGAGTCACTGTATGCATCATTACATATTGCAGTAGGGCTTGTCACTGCTGCCACAGCTGCTGTAACATGGGAATTCAACCATGTTGGCACATCGCATATCAAACGGTTAACCGGTTGTCCAAAAGACCTCTATAGTGATATTAGTCGATGAGTCGTGGGTGAGAAAGGCAGAAGTGACCACACAGCGACCGTGCCTTGTGACAACCAGGTTAACGATGTGAGCTATGCAAGGCATGTGTGCATTTGCCCCTGCATAAGGCCGCTATCAGGTTTGCACCATTATTGCACACAGCTGTCCCTAGCTCCAGGTTTAGTGGAGACAGCCATTGTTGAAACTCACCTGCATAGCTATCCATAACTCTTTAACTGTGTGACTCACATTTCCAAGACATTTTAATTTGAACATTACTTGATGACGGTGAGCCCTGAGAGAGGTGGAGTGGATTCTGTCTGAACTGTTGTAACATTTAGAGAGAAGTCGAGGGTGCAGTTGGAGGCCCTAGAGGAGTTGGGCGAGGCAGAAACAGTGCAGTAAATGGTACAGAGTGAAGTGTCATTAAAAATTCTTGGAGATTTAAAATCTTGGAGAGAAACCCCTTCCCCACCTGGCCCCACAGCCAAGCCACCAGAGTAACCCAGATGCCAGTGGACGACATTTAATACCCTGGCCATATTTGCTTGTCTAGGAGTCAGTTATGATATTCACCTTGTCACATACAAAGTTTCTCAAGGAATGGGTGATGTTTGCAATATGTTGGTGCAGGGCAGGCACAGCTTTCTTCGAGAAGGAATGGTGAATGGGCAACTGATACAAAGGGGCTGTGACAGTCATCTGCTTTTGGAAACTGTCTGCATCCACCAGACAGAAAGGCAGCATTTCTGTGCCAACAAATTGGAGATGGTAAAGTTCTATCTCTTTGCTTTGTGATGTGTAGGAGAAAATAATCTTCTACAAATGCGCGACTGAGGGCTGGTTGCTGTTCTGAGAGAGGGTAAAGTAGGGTGTACCAAACTGCTACACTGCAAGGGAGGTAGAGGCAGAGATGTTGTGGTGATTTGACAAACAAGTGGTGTGCTTGGCATTTGAGAATGGTCAAATCCAGCAGGCGTGTCCTCTTCTATAACCATAGAATAAAAGTTTTTAAGTTTATCGTGACGCTACCCACAGATTCTAGTGATGATCACCTGCGCCGCTTCAGATCTTGGGAAGGCGATGGTACAGCAGCCAAGATGGTACAGCTCCCTGCAGGTAGAGCTAGCCCTCTGGGGCAGGGATGCACCTGTAGTGATGGAGGTGCTGATGATGGAGAAATAGTTTACAGTGCAGCAGTGAATAAGCACATAGAGACTCTGTCACTCTACCCGGGTACTTTACTGGAACAATACAGATGGCAAAACGGTTCACAGTGGCAAAACAGTCTTTATCTGGCCTAGAAGTAACAGTGGGCTGCAGTGTCTCTGGAAGTCTCCCGTGGAATGCCTTCCTGTATCTGACCCGTGTCCGCTGCTCGTGCCTGTCCTGGGGTAGCTTGCTTAATACCAGGTCCGTTGAGGTGCCCTGACAATCCCGGATTCCACTCTCTCTCTCTCCTGCTCTGGGTTTCGACCCCAGTGGGTTAACTTGGTGTGACTGATCTCACCAGACAGGGTATCGGGGCTGGTAAATGGACCTACAACCTTCGGTGTTCTCGGCGCAGTGGCTGGACTCCCTGACTGTCTTCGAAACCAGTACTCCGGTAAAATGGACCAGGGTTCCATCCCTGAGTATTGGCGCTAGGGGGTCCCCTCCTTCTGTCTGGGCTGCAAGTTCTCTTTCTCCAGGCCCCCTCCTTTGAATTCTCCTTTTCTCACTCGGAGGCTCCCCATTCTCCGTGTTTCCTCAGTGCCGACTAAAACTCACTGTTTGTCCTCTCTTCTTCTTTAAATCCCTCCCCCCAGGGTACAGGCCCCAAACCATCTATTCTAGGTGTGTGTGTGGGAGTGCTAGGATGAGAGCCTCCCACAGACATCTACTTCCCACTGTGGCAGTGGTTACCGCACACTCATTTATGGGTGCAGTACCCCAACTGTGATGCCTGACCAGGTGGGGCGCCACACAAACACGTCCAATCCTCTATCCAACTGTAAAAACGAAGAAGAAAAGCTTCATTTAAATGCAGTAAAGTTTTTTTATCCGATCCGAACAAACAAAGCTGCTTTCACCAATTTTTTTGTCAATTGCTCGTGTCGAATCTGCAGTATTCGAGCCGAATTTGAAATTGGTGAACAGGAAAAGTTCACTTATCTCTACGTGTGAGAAACTTTGCAGTATGGCAAACACAGCCAACACTCCAAATTCTACTCCTGGATACGTTCTGTCATCCATCTCAAGATCTAAAACCGCTCACATTATGTATTTTTATGAAAGCAATATATGTATCCACTACTTTATTATTATCTTTAACTAGGGATTTGTGTTTGAAGCAATTAACAATGTGTTTGGTCCAAAAACAATAAGTGGAATAGCCAAAAAGTATTTTTTTTTCTAAAATGCCTTTAGCGTTATTATATTTGTCTTAAGGGTAGAGTTAAATGTATTTCACTTTGTATCTACTAGTTTTAATAAATGCCACAAGATGAGAGCAAAAGGCAGAGGATGACAGTAAAGTAAAAACTGACATTAAATCACCCTCTAAACTTTAAAAAGCAGGACCTAAATACATCTCTTCAATCCCTTGTTACACATGTCTGTAAAGATGTAGCCAGATATTCTGCAATTTGACTTAAATTAAACTAGGAACATAGCCAGTACTTTTAATTAAAATAGGTTTGGAGCCTTGCAGAGACAAACAGCTTGCACAGGTGGTTGATTGACTTGAATGACAACAATCAACACAACTGTCTGATGTTTTCTAGGGTTATTATTATACAGAAAGATCCGCTGTCACTGTTTATCCACTAGTCAGCTCATCTGTATAATCAAACATAACAGAAAGGATAGCATGTCTCGCACATCAGCCATCTAATGAATTATTATGTTCCTCTTCTCTGTGTTCTTTGAAATGAAAGAACATTCACTTGCACAGAGGTTGGGAAGTTTTCTTTTTTTTTTCTATTTTTCGTCTTGAATGTCCTTGATATTTCTTTGACACAAGATTCAAAAACGTGATTTGATTTTATAGAATATGTATTCTTTTTGCGTTGTACAATTTATATTTATTTTATTTATAAATTTAATTTCATAATATTAATAAAGGGGTTAATTCAATGGCGATTATAAATGAATAAGTAACCAAAAAACATTATGTATAAATTATCGATAAACTCTAATTAAGTAATTCAGTATAATGGTTATTGTTTTATTTTTAGAGATTCTCTGGTAAGGCCAAAAAAAAAACGGATGGACAACCATGGCGCTAAATCTAGGTGTAGTAGGAGAGCTTTGAATAAAGTGTGCACCTATGTGCACTCACCTTAATATAGATGTTAGGGCCACTTTACACACACCAACTTATCTGTTCAACTTCTGAACAACTTACTGGTTGCAGTGAAATTATGGATACATTGCTCCATTTTGTGGCTGTGTACAAATGGTACAATATGTCCATGATTTCACCGCAACCAGTAAGTTGTTCAGAAGTTGGACAGATAAGTTGGTGTGTGCAGGGCCGGCCTTAGCCTAAATGGTGCCCTGTGCAAAACTGCCTTTTGGTGCCCCCATCCTATTGATTTTTGTACCCAGTTTCCCAGGACACAAATGGGAATAGGACGCCATTTTTATATTCTAAAATAATTTATTCACATATATTGTACAATAAACTCTTCCAAATTTGTGCCCAGGAATCTGCAACTCAAATTCATATTAATTCCACTATGTCTGAATTTACACTAAAAGGGATAACCTAATTCTGTATATTTATACCGTATCCATGGATATTACATAATGGATGGTACATGTGGATCTCACCAATAGGGCAATGTGTATCTGAAGAATAAGGCGCTAACGCTCTGTGGAGATTGATGGGACTGTTCTGTCATCTCTTGGCTGAGAGCGGCGATGTTCCTGGCTCTATTGATGGGATCAGCATCTACTATACGTTTCTCCCAAATCCTGTAGATCTGCCATAAATATACAAAACTAGAAATAGACCTGGTGCTATTGCATAGGGAGTGCGGTGAAATGAACAGGAGCCGTAGAAATAGCCACTGAATAGTACAGTCCTCTCTCCAGAAAGTACACTGCTGTTGCAGGATTTATATGTTGTATATGGTGGCTCGTTGGTTAGCAATTTATACAGTGGCTCAGTGGTTAGCACTGTATATGGTGGCTCAGTGGTTAGCACTGTATATGGTGGTTCAGTGGTTAGCACTGTATATGGTGGTTCAGTGGTTAGCAATGTATGGTGGCTCAGTGGTTAGCGCTGTATGGTGGCTCAGTGGTTAGCACTGTATTGGTGGCTCAGTGGTTAGCACTGTATACGGTGGGTCACTGTTAGCACTGTATATGGTGGCTCAGTGGTTAGCACTGTATATGGTGGCTCAGTGGTTAGCACTGTATACGGTGGCTCAGTGGTTAGCATTGTATGGTGGCTCAGTGGTTAGCACTGTACATGGTGGTTCAGTGGTTAGCACTGTATATGGTGGTTCAGTGGTTAGCAATGTATGGTGGCTCAGTGGTTAGCGCTGTATGGTGGCTCAGTGGTTAGCACTGTATTGGTGGCTCAGTGGTTAGCACTGTATACGGTGGGTCACTGTTAGCACTGTATATGGTGGCTCAGTGGTTAGCACTGTATATGGTGGCTCAGTGGTTAGCACTGTATACGGTGGCTCAGTGGTTAGCACTGTATACGGTGGCTCAGTGGTTAGCACTGTATACGGTGGCTCAGTGGTTAGCACTGTATACGGTGGCTCAGTAGTTAGCACTGTATGGTGGCTCAGTGGTTAGCACTGTATATGGTGGCTCAGTGGATAGCACAGTATATGGTGGCTCAGTAGTTAGCACTGTATATGGTGGCTCAGTGGTTGGCACTGTATATAGTGGCTCAGTGGTTAGCACTGTATATGGTGGCTCAGTGGTTAGCACTGTATATGGTGGCTCAGTGGTTAGCACTGTATTGGTGGCTCAGTGGATAGCACAGTATATGGTGACTCAGTGGTTAGCACTGTATATGGTGGCTCAGTGGTTAGCACTGTATATGGTGGCTCAGTGGTTAGCACTGTATATGGTGACTCAGTGATTAGCACTGTATGGTGGCTCAGTGGTTAGCATTGTATACGGAAGCTCCTTGGTTAACACAGTATACGGAGGCTCAGTGGTTAGCACAGTATATGATGCCTCAGTGGTTAGCACAGTATATGGTGGCTCAGTCGTTAGCACTGTATACAGTGAAGGAGGAGGAGAGTCTGTATACTGATCACTATATACTATATATATACACGTGTATGGGGAGGAGGAGAGCCCTGATCACAGGAGCTGACAATCTTAGGACACAGGAATGATACAGAGCCTGTATACTGATCACTATATACTATATATATATGTGTATGAGGAGGAGGAGAGCCCTGATCACAGGAGCTGACAATCTGACCACACAGGATGATAAAGAGCCTGTATACTGATCACTATATACTATATATACACTGTACAGGTGTATGAGGAGGAGGAGAGCCTGTATACTGATCACTATATACTATATATATACTGTACAGGTGTATGAGGAGGAGGAGAGCCCTGATCACAGGAGCTGACAATCTGACCACACAGGATGATAAAGAGCCTGTATACTGATCACTATATACTATATATATACACTGTACAGGTGTATGAGGAGGAGGAGAGCCTGTATACTGATCACTATATATATATATATATACACTGTACAGGTGTATGAGGAGGAGGAGAGCCTGTATACTGATCACTATATACTATATATATACTGTACAGGTGTATGAGGAGGAGGAGAGCCCTGATCACAGGAGCTGACAATCTGACCACACAGGATGATAAAGAGCCTGTATACTGATCACTATATATATATATATATATATATGTATATATATATATATATATATATATATATACACTGTACAGGTGTATGAGGAGAAGGAGAGCCTGTATACTGATCACTATATACTGTATATACACTGTACAGGTGTATGAGGAGGAGGAGAGCCTGTATACTGATCACTATATATATATATATACATACACTGTACAGGTGTATGAGGAGGAGGAGAGCCTGTATACTGATCACTATATCCTATATATATACTGTACAGGTGTATGAGGAGGAGGAGAGCCCTGATCACAGGAGCTGACAATCTGACCACACAGGATGATAAAGAGCCTGTATACTGATCACTATATACTATATATATACTGTACAGGTGTATGAGGAGGAAGAGAGCCTGTATACTGGTTACTATATATATATATATATACATATATATATATATATATATATATATATATACACTTTACAGGTGTATGAGGAGGAGGAGAGCCTGTATACTGATCACTATATACTATATATATACTGTACAGGTGTATGAGGAGGAGGAGAGCCTGTATACTGATCACTATATATACACTGTACAGGTGTATGAGGAGGAGGAGAGCCTGTATACTGAGGCAGCAGCCTGGACTCAGTAGTGACAGGAGATGAGGATCAGTGATCTGGTAGCCTTCCTTCCTCTCAGAGCTCGGTGCTGGGTCGGTGCTGTGTGTGGCTGAGAAACCTGATACTGCACAGAGCTCCCAGCACTAAAAGTTTCTTATCTCAGTGCCGGCACCTTTTACTGCAGGGCTGAAGATGGCATTAGCAGTGACCTCCTCACCTCCATAGAAGAGTTCTTGGGTGAGGGGACGCTCCTCCGTTCTGCACTGGCTGGAGGCCAGGAGGAGACTTGATGGTTCTGGAGAGAAGAGGGGCGGTGTACTGCATGGTTCATCTTCGTTCTGCTGAGGTAAACTGTGCTGTACACAGCACAACAGAATGAGTGCTTTCAACTTAAGATTTGGGCGCAGGAAGGAACAGCGAGGCCCCTGCAAATCACAGTGACTGCTGTCTCTCTGCAGCGCCCCCTGGAGCGTGGCGCCCTGTGCTGCCGCACAACTCGCACATGCCTAGGGCCGGCCCTGGGTGTGTGTAAAGTGGCCATCAGGCTCTTGTAGATCTTTTCAGATGACGATCCGAGTGAATCCTGTAGAGTCAGGTCTGCAACTATGAAGAGATCCTCCATGGATGTCCATAGGCAAAATAATGAATGAAATAACAATGTACCGTATATACTCGTGTATAAGCCGACCCGTGTATAAGCCGACCCCCCTACTTTTGCCCCCAAAACCTGGGAAAACCTATTGACTCGTGTATAAGCCGAGGATGGACTCCAGCACAGGTATACAGCCCCCAGCAGTGTGGTATATAGGCCCCCCAATGGTAGTATACAGCAGCCTCCCCAGTGGTAGTATACAGCAGCAGCCCCAGTGGTATATACAGCAGCAGCTCCAGTAGTTAGTATACAGCAGCCCCAGAGGTATATACAGCCCCAGTGGTAGTATACCGAATCCCCAGAGGTATATACAGCCCCAGTGGTAGTATACAGCATCCCCACAGGTAGTATACAGCAGCCCCAGAGGTAGTATACAGCAGCCCCAGAGGTAGTATACAGCAGCCCCAGAGGTAGTATACAGCAGCCCCAAAGGTATATACAGCAGTCCCAGTGGTAGTATACAGCAGCCCCACAGGTATATACAGCCCCAGTGGTAGTATACAGCAGCCCACAGGTATATACAGCCCCAGTGGTAGTATACAGCAGCCCCACAGGTATATACAGCCCCAGTGGTAGTATACAGCATCCCCAGAGGTATATACAGCCCCAGTGGTAGTATACAGCATCCCCACAGGTAGTATACAGCAGCCCCAGAGGTAGTATACAGCAGCCCCAGAGGTAGTATACAGCAGCCCCAGAGGTAGTATACAGCAGCCCCAAAGGTATATACAGCAGTCCCAGTGGTAGTATACAGCAGCCCCACAGGTATATACAGCCCCAGTGGTAGTATACAGCAGCCCCACAGGTATATACAGCCCCAGTGGTAGTATACAGCAGCCCCACAGGTATATACAGCCCCAGTGGTAGTATACAGCAGCCCCACAGGTATATACAGCCCCAGTGGTAGTATACAGCAGCCCCAGAGGAATATACAGCCCCAGTGGTAGTATACAGCAGCCCCAGAGGTATATACAGCCCCAGTGGTAGTATACAGCAGCCCCAGAGGTATATACAGCCCCAGTGGTAGTATACAGCCCCAGAGGTATATACAGCCCCAGTGGTAGTATACAGCAGCCCCACAGGTATATACAGCCCCAGTAGTTAGTATACAGCAGCCCCACAGGTATATACAGCCCCAGTGGTAGTATACAGCAGCCCCAGAGGTATATACAGCCCCAGTGTAGTATACAGCAGCCCCACAGGTATATACAGCCCCAGTGGTAGTATATAGCAGCCCCAGTGGTATATACAGCCCCAGTGGTAGTATACAGCAGCCCCAGAGGTATATACAGCCCCAGTGTAGTATCCAGCAGGCCCAGTGGTAGTATGCAGCCCCCCCTCCTTAATATGCGTCCCCCAGTATTAATAAACAGCCCCCCCCCTCCTTATCATGTCCCCCCCCCCCGGCTGCGGCAGCTGTTAAAATAACAAACACTTTATACATCACCTTCCGACGCAGCTCTCCGCTCCTCCGGTCCTCAGCGTCTCCGCTCGCTGCTTCTTCTTCCTTGTTGTGCCGGCTTGTGACCGCGCGCAGGAAATGACGTCATCTCCTGCGCCCGGTCACATGACACCGGCACAAGAAGGAAGAAGAAGCCGCGAGCGGAGACGCTGAGGACCGGAGGAGCGGAGAGCTGCGTCGGAAGGTGATGTATAAAGTGTTTGTTATTTTAACAGCTGCCGCAGCCGGGGGGGGGACATGATAAGGAGGGGGGGGGCTGTTTATTAATACTGGGGGACGCATATTAAGGAGGGGGGGCTGTGTAGTGCAATATGCACGGCATCCCCCCGCCGCTGATGGACAGGGGGATGCCGTGCATATTCATTGCACTAATGAGGCGGCCCCACGTGACCGCCTGCGGTCACCGCGGCCCCCTCCTGCCTCCTCCAGCCCCCGGTCACAGCTCCCCCCCCACAGCATACCGTATGACCCGTGTATAAGCCGAGGGGGGGACTTTTCAGCCCAATTTTTGGGCTGAAAAACTTGGCTTATACACGAGTATATATGGTAATCAAAATAGTGCTGCCCAAACGGACTTAGTACAAAAATTCCTGGATGGGTAGTTTTATCATTTTAAATGAATTAAAATGTATTAAAGATGATACAACAGATGATAAAATAGTGATTCCATAAGGCAGGAGGGGGAACAGGAAGCTCAGACAGCCGCACCTATTGACTGATCTAGACACAATCTTCTGAATGGAATTCTGTGTTCACAAAACCAACCCATGTATAAGAAGAAAAACCTCTTAATGAATTATTTAATTACTAGCTGTAGAACACGGCATTACCCAGGTATTGTAACTAGCTGTTCTTAATTATAACATAATAGAATGGTTATTTTGCACATAAACGTTCCAAATGGTAATGTCTATATCTGCTCTCCTCCAGCATAAAATGTTCTCTGGTTCTGCCTCTAGATCCTCCCCTCCATAGAATGTTGTCTGTTTCTACCTTTAGCTTCTCCCCCTCCATAAAATCTTGTCTGGTTCTGCCTTTAGATCCTCCTCTTCCTTAGAATGTTGTCTGGTTCTGCCTCTAATGTCTCTCCATCCATATAGTATATTAACAACTAAGGGGAGTTCTTTATTGTATATGGATGGCTATAGGGGTAGCTTTATGATATATTGAGGGCATTACCATATATGATCATTACCATGTATAAACATTATGACCATACAATTGTGGCCATAAGTATTGACACCCCTGCAATTCTGTCAGATAATAATGAGTTTCTTCCTGAAAATGATTGCAATTACAAATTATTTGGTATTATTACTGTATATACTCGTGTATAAGCCGACTTTTTCAGCGCAAAAATTGGGCTGAAAAGTCCCCCCCTCAGCTTATACACGAGTCATATACTTTTGTGTGAAGTGGGGGCTGTGTCCGGAGCAGGAGGAGGCAGGAGGAGGCAGGAGGAGGTGGGGGAAGGCTGTAATGAGAGCGGCTCGTGACGTGGAGCCGCTCATAACTTATTCATGATATGCACTGCATCCGCCACCCATCCGCAGGGGGAGCAGTGCATATCGCATTACAGGCTCCCCATCACAGTATGGTGCCCCCCGCCACAGTAAGGCCTCCAAATGCTGCCGCTGCTCACTGTACAATAAATAGTGTTATTAGCTATCACCCTCGCTCTGGGCTCAGTGCATCCTCCCTCCTCCCTCCTTCCTGCGTGTTATGTAACCAGCCGGTGACGTCATCACGGTGAGCCCCGGTCACAGGACAAAAAGCAGGAAGGAGGGAAGATGCACAGCCAGGAGCGATCCGCCGGCGGGGTGGGAGCTAATAACACTGTACTTATTGTACTGTGAGCAGCAGCAGCATGGGGGGGGGAGATACTGTGAGGGGGGCGCCATACTGTGAGGGGGGCGCCATACTGTGAGGGGGAGCGCCATACTGTGAGGGGGCGCCATACTGTGAGGGGAAGCCTGTATACCAGGGATGGGGTCCTGTATACACTGTGCTGGGAGCTGTATACGCTATGCTGAGGGCTGTATACCTGTGCTGAGGGCTGTATACACTGTGCTGAGGGCTGTATACCTGTGCTGAGGGCTGTATACCTGTGCTGAGGGCTGTATACCTGTGCTGAGGGCTGTATACACTGTGCTGAGGGCTGTATACCTGTGCTAAGGGCTGTATACCTGTACTGAGGGCTGTATTGTATACACTGTGCTCGGGGCTGTATACACTATGCTGAGGGCTGTATACACCATGCTGAGGGCTGTATACACCATGCTGAGGGCTGTATACACTGTGCTGAGGGCTGAATACACTGTGCTGAGGGCTGTAGACACCATGCTGAGGGCTGTATACACTGTGCTGAGGGCTGTATACACTATGCTGAGGGCTGTATACACTATGCTAAGGGCTGTATACCTGTGCTGAGGGCTGTATACACTGTGCTGAGGGCTGTATACCTGTGCTGAGGGCTGTATACCTGTGCTGAGGGCTGTATTGTATACACTGTGCTCGGGGCTGTATACACTATGCTGAGGGCTGTATACACTGTGCTGAGGGCTGTATACACCATGCTGAGGGCTGTATACACTGTGCTGAGGGCTGTATACACTGTGCTGAGCGCAGTATACACTGTGCTGAGGGCTGTATACACTGTGCTGAGGGCTGTATACACCATGCTGAGGGCTGTATACACTGTGCTGAGGGCTGTATACACCATGCTGAGGGCTGTATACACCATGCTGAGTGCTGTATACACTGTGCTGAGGCCTGTATACACTATGCTGAGGGCTGTATACCTGTGCTGAGGGCTGTATACACAGTGCTGAGGGCTGTATACACTGTGCTGAGGGCTGTATACACCATGCTTAGGGCTGTATACACTGTGCTGAGGGCTGTATACACCATGCTGAGGGCTGTATACACTGTGCTGAGGGCTGTATACACCATGTTGAGGGCTGTATACACTGTGCTGAGGGCTGTATACACCATGCTGAGGGCTGTATACACTGTGCTGAGGGCTGTATACCTGTGCTGAGGGCTGTATACCACACTGCAGGGGGCTGTTTATCTGTGCTGAAGGCTGTATACCACACTGCTGAGGACTGTATACCTGTGCTGGAGTCCACCCTCGGCTTATACGCGAGTCAATAAGTTTTCCGAGTTTTTGGGGGCAAAAGTAGGGGGGTCGGCTTGTACACGAGTATATACGGTATCTTCATTTAATTTGTCTTCAATGAAAAAACACTAAAAGAATTGTCCTAAAGCCAAATTGGATCTAATTCCACACCAAACATAAAAAAGGGGGTGGACAAAAGTATTGGCACTGTTAGAAAAATCATGTGATGCTTCTCTAATTTGTGTAATTAACAGCACCTGTAAGTTACCTGTGGCACCTAAGAGGTGTTGCCAATAACCAAATCACACTTGCAGCCAG
>JARQOC010000004.1:513850969-513978548 GCA_033576535.1 Allobates femoralis
TGCATAGTGTGGTTTGTATCTTACTGCCATCAACTACAGACGCACACATAGCCATTGTGTAGTGTAAGCCACTGTCCTGCACAACACCACTCCTGTGGGACGTTTTTTGCGTCTTGAAAGTGTGTTGCAGTAGCCACTATCGACAACACTAGCGTGTATTAATTACAAAGTCCGATAGACAATGGCGTTGTGTATTATCCAGCCTTCCAGAGCAGGCTGCCCAATCGCAATTCTGTTGCGTTGTCCAATGAGCGTGTTTGGGGTGCGGTGTAAAGCACTGTGGCACGCCTATGTCCTCGCCGCGCTGAACATGTACGCCCACATTACCTTTGGGATTGTGGTGTGTGAAGCCGCGACGGATGTCGAGCGGAATGTTTACGCTGTGGGTGAGGCGATTTCTGGTGCAACACATCGCCTTTCTTTCAGGACGAGATTGCGGCGTATAATAGCGCCATCAGTAATCTGAGGTGAGCATGAAAAACGTGCACGCGCACGTTAGATCACCTCATATCGCCAGGCGAGATTGCGGCATGTAAACGTACCCTTAGGGTACCTTTACACACGGCTACATTTGCAGCTTGTCACCAGGTAACTTACTGGTTGCAGTGAAATCATGGATACATGATTCCATTTGTACACAGCAACAAGATAGAACCTTGTATCCATGATTTCACTGCAACCAGTAAGTTACCTGGTGACAAGCTACAAATGTAGCCGTGTGTAAAGGTACCCTAATGGTACCTTTACACGCCGCCACTGCAGGATGGATGCAACCCGCTACAGGCTACAAATGTAGCTTGTCGCGCCAATATCGCCCGTAGTAGCGGCGTCTGAAGACGGGACGACACAGCCGGCTACAGATACATCTGTATCCGTGCACTGCCCATAAACAGATGGCTACATCGCCGATTGTAGCGAGCTGTATCGGCGTGTAAAGAACCAACAGAAGGGAACTGTGGACACCCGGCGATGTAGCTGCAATGTAGCTAAGGCGTGACCCAGGCTCCGTGTTACCGCACCCCATCTGCGATCATTGGTGGAAGATGCTGCGGTCCGATTGGCCCTTGCCTCACAGCCCTCCATCTTGGATGAGCTGTCCGTCAGCACTACAGATACGCGCCGTATGCACGATCATATATTAGTACAATTACGCGGCCACAAACTTGTGCAAGGCAAAATGAGAAATGGCCCATGATCCTAATACAGTGTGCGCATTCTGTAAACAGATAATGAATAATGCTGGACACAGCGGTGAAGTTTGTGTTACGGACCGGCCTGCCTTATTGAACTGCAGATGCCACATAAGTGTCCCTCGAGTGTCTGCGCGCAACTCTCACACTGATGCACGTATACACACACCGCATTGAAATCAAGTACTCCGTACACAACGCACAGGCTTGCTGTACGCATCGCTCTGTGGGTGTTGTACAGTAGGTGCCGCAGAAGTGGCTCGCCCGTGTCACTGCGCGTAGGACTACTTCAAAGGGTGCGAGACCCCGAACGTGACCGTAATGATGTCATCACGATAGTTTCATTTTCACTCTGCCTGCAAGGTGCCAGCCCCTCCTCTGCACACACCATTGCAGTCATGGCGGCCGTTCACCGCGCTGCTACGTGGGGGATGGCTGAACTACTGGTCCTCATAGACCACTGTGACCGGTATGATTACTGGGGTCACCGGCACCACCGTCATCCCAGGCTGCGTAATCGCGAGACTATTCGGCGGATTCAGCGTGCTCTGCTGAATAAACTAGGGGTGGTGAGGGCCGCAAAAGCAGTCCAAAAGAAGATTGCGGACTTGAAAAGCAAATGCCCAGGCCGCATAATCGACATCCGTGCAAGGATTGCCAGGCTGCGCGGTGAGTACTTCAGAGGGGCACACATGCTTTGTACTGTATGTAAGCACACCAAAAACATAAACATTCGTTGAACAACATCATACGTAGAGTGAGAGGTACACCGGCATACATGCAATGGGGGACAATATAGGCAGCACATTATAGATTGACTGCCTACACATCTGCCTTAAACTAATGTTCATGTGGCACCCAAGATTACTCCACAGTGTTAGATGCCCTCCACACAATTACCACACTAATGCCTCATACATACGCCATGCAGAATACATCAGCTCATCCCATATCAGAACTACAGCAAACACATATACCAAATATTGAACTGTTTCCACATCAGAGAGCCAAAACATACTGCTGACACATTACTTATTGTTTCAAAATCTCCAGATGCTGATGTGTCATCAGATGAGGCTCCCCCGCAAGCGCCTGCAGGTGGCCCACCAACCCCACCGCCGCAAGACGCAGCTGGACCACCATCCCCACAAGGGAATAGCCCCTCACCAGGGCATGACGAGGAGGAGGATCATGATGATCCTGCGTTTCTGGAGGCAGGGTGGCATCGCCTGCATGCCAACATGAGGCTATGGCTCAACCTCAAAATGAGGCTGGCATTGATGAATATGGCGGTAAGTGATTTTAGTTGGATTAAAGGGGCGGAACACTTTAAGCAGTGTTGTTGCGATTGGGTAAATGGGAAAGCAAAACATTTATTACATAATGTCCTTCACCCACTCTTGCAGATGGAGAACGTGCTGGAGCTGCGGGCTGGAGTGTAAGTGCCTCCCCATCACCCCCTGAGAGTCAGGATGATGTTGAGCCCCAGGGTAAGGACAATATTTGTTGTGTGAGGCACAAAAAAATTTCAGAGGTACTATTGTAAAGTAATGATGTTTTTTTCACACACAATACAGGTGTACCCACGATGGAGGACGTGGTGAGGGCCCACCACCAGTTTGCCCACCGACTGCAACGGGCCCTACAACGTGGGATACAGGATCTCACCCGCCTGTCTGACATGCTGGCTACCGTCCAGCAACAACAGGATGGCCACCATTGAGATGTCCCTACTCCCTTTAAAAAATTTGCTCCCCTGAACCCAAAATATGTTGTCCTTGTTGGACCAAGAAATTCCAGTCGTTGCCTGTTTGGCTTTTGAAAATGTTTTTATTTTTTTTTGCCCCCGTTGGGCACTTTTCTTATAGTGTCCCACTTTATGAACTGGTGGATTGTGGGATGCCTAGGCCTTTGGCCCTTTGACCTATCCTGTCCCACATTGGGACCATCAGGAGTGTGGACTGGCTAGCCCTTTGCCTTTTTTACCTATCCTGTCCCACATTAGGACCATCAGGAGTGTGGGATGCCTAGCCCTTTGCCTTCTTTACCTATCCTGTCCCACATTGGGACCATCAGGAGTGTGGACTGGCTAGCCCTTTGCCTTCTTTACCTATCCTGTCCCACATTGGGACCATCAGGAGTGTGGACTGGCTAGCCCTTTGCCTTCTTTACCTATCCTGTCCCACATTGGGACCATCAGGAGTGTGGACTGGCTAGCCCTTTGCCTTCTTTACCTATCCTGTCCCACATTGGGACCATCAGGAGTGTGGGATGCCTAGCCCTATCTGGAAACAGCATTCTGTGTATTGTGGCAAATGTCTGTCACACATGTATGTTGCAAATAAAATGTCTGGTTAACTTTTTTGTATGCTCCTTCATGTCACAACAATAATATTTGGTGCTTAAACATGTCTATCCGGTAACTATGTCACCCACATTACCACACCTCTTTGTCAAAGTGCAACCACATTACAAAGGAACCTATGGTCGTCCTGCTCTGAGGGCATTGGGCCATATTGTGTGGCTTTGCCCAACCTATATTGTGACCACCACCATTCACCCACCCTGACCCCAAAAACCCTAACCCAAAAGAAATACACAATTGTGTCAGACCAAAAATTTAATATTGTCTGAATTGGAAATAAACATAAACAAATCATATGCAGCAATTCTGCCAAAACGTATGAAACAAAAAAAAAACAGTCAAAAGAAACAAGGAGTTTCCTCCAGAAGGAAAAGTCCAGAGTGCCAATTCTGTGCATTGGCTACTAGTGTCCAACTTCTTCATCCTCTGTCAGCTCTGACAATGCCCGCTCCCCCCTCCTCTTAGGGCAGCCCCGACCTGCCCGAGAACGTCTTGATGAACGACGACATGTTGGGGGGGATGGGGTGACTGTGGCGGGGCCGGTCTTCTCACGGGCCGTGATGGGACGGCTGGGGAAAGGGGCCATAAGTTGTGTGGCATAGGGGGTGGGATGTGGCATCCCCATTGAAGGGCCCCATCATCGGCAGCATCAGCGGCATTGTTGAAGACCCGCAGAAGGATCTGTTTTTGGAGCGGCTCCATCCTTCGCAACCTGTCGCTCATGTAGAGGGCGTAGCTGTCGATGTGGGTCCGCTGTTCGCTCAACAGCACGCGTCGACCCCAGGTGCCCAGCTCCGTCTCTGGTGGTGCTGGACGTCGGCGGCGACAGATCCCGGAGCTGGGCCCTGGGACCGGACCCACATCACTCGCCGCGCCCTCCTGCTCAGCCCCAGATGTCATTGGCTGAGCATCATCAGCGACAGATTGCTCCGCAATGGAGCCGTCCTCTTCTGGGGCCTGTGGGGGGAGAAAAAAAAAACCTCATTAGTGAAGGCAATATCCACTCAATACATTGTCAACAGGACTCTATATACCACTCCCACACACACCAAGCCCACAAACCAAGATTGGAAATGAGGAAAAAAACAGTAAAGCACCAAAGGTTAAATACCACAACACCAGTACTTCTCCTGTACACTCACCTCGACCATTCCAGGAACTCAGCTCAATACAGAATTAGGTGTTAGTCACGGAGCCGTAAACCAATTAGTACATGTCACCACAACACCTTGATACTGGGGGCTGTGCTGCCCAATGACAGATATTGGCCACCTTTCCGTTTGGACTCCTATTATGATGAGAATCCACCCCACATTCAACTACCTATAACCCACTGGCACCAAAGCAAACACACATGTGTGCCAGCACCATTTACTACATGGTACTATGTGGCTGTTTAAAATCAAACGACCTGCAATCTGGAAACCCTTAAATAAGTAACCTAAACATAACAAGATGTTGTGGAAGATGCAACATTGGAATACGGCTGTAAGCCTATAATTTATAAGGCTAAAAATTCCTGGAAGGAGGGCAGATTGATTGACACCCAAAGGTTTCAAACAGCAAGGAGGAAAATATGACAAAAAGGTTGGTGTAAAGGATTTAGACGAGCACACATGAGAATGAAACATTGTGGGCCACCACTGTCACACAATTACCCACCTCCTGTGGCGCAGATGGTGATGCAGCCGGGCCTACATGGGACGCAGCAAAGGGCCGTTGGTCGTCGTTCCATGCGGGCGAGCCTCGCCCAGGATGAAGGTGAAGAGGGGATAGTACCATAGGGTAGGTGATGGTACCTCCTCAGCTCCAGCCCCTGAGCGACGGCGCTGGTAGTCAGTGTGAGCCCGCATGAACGCCGACCTCATGTTCTTTATTTTGAGTGCCACCATATACCTGTCCCACCTCTTGCCTACCCTTGGCTCCAACCGATTTGCTAGAGCCACAAGAGACCTGTAGGCCTCGGCCCTCGCTGCCTGATTTTTATATTCAGGCAGCGAGCTGCGCCACAAACACTCGTGCCGCTGATACTCCGTGAGAAGCTGGGACTCCAACTCCACAGTACCCCTTGGCATCTGCCAATCACAAAACACAACAAAAAATGACAGTCACTACACAAGGCATACCGAAACTTAAGAACTTTGCAAAAGGATAAACATGCTCAGAAACCGGGAACATGGAGAATATATGCTGCTATTTGGTTGAGGCCAACTTTGCATGAGTGGGGCATTTTCTCTATCTCACACCGCTCCAAAGTCGAACACATGTAGCTGGAAAATAGCAAGTAATTAAGGTATCCAGAGGATTGAGCGCTCCCAAGGAGATTTACCTTATGATAAGGACACTGACTCCTTTTTCCTTCTTGGAGATTTATTTCAAATGGCTTCACGGTAGTAAAAAGTCATAAAAGTCATAAAAGCATAATTAAAACAACGCGTTTCGGCTATAAATATCATAAAATACCTGAGGAAGGCTATTTTATGATATTTATAGCCGAAACGCGTTGTTTTAATTATGCTTTTATGACTTTTATGACTTTTTACTACCGTGAAGCCATTTGAAATAAATCTCCAAGAAGGAAAAAGGAGTCAGTGTCCTTATCATAAGGTAAATCTCCTTGGGAGCGCTCAATCCTCTGGATACCTTAATTACTTGCTTCATTCCACGGGCTCATAGCTGGGAGTTCCGCTCTCTGGAGGATAGCAGCAGCATACCAAGGAGACAAAGACCCCTGTAAGACCCCCAGTGGGTTGATATGCGAAGAAAACAAGACACAATAAAGGTGAGTTCTCTTGCCCAGTGTACTTCTGAGAAATATTGTACTTTTACATTTAGATCTGCGCCTGTTTTCTCTCTCCCCACCCTCCTCTGACCTACAGCCTCGAGGTCTATTGTGTGCAATGTAGCTGGAAAATATCATTCACCGCATATCTGTGTCCACCTACAGATGTTTCATACATGATTTAAGTCCCCAATGTACCTATTTAAACACACCTTTACACGGTGTGTGCGTACATACCTGTAGGCCAACATGTGAGCAAACACATTGTGTGCAAGCTAGTACCTGTGCAGTGTCCAAAATGGTTGAGGTAAAATATATGAGAAACGAGGGCTGGGTGTGTGCCAACACTGCACATACTACATCTAATGTGCACCCACATGATCATGTTGGTGTTCCTCCGGACGTGGGACTACAATTTTAACACATGTACCAAACATCACTGGAATCAACGGGGCAATTCTTCCACCCATCAAATGGTGATGTGAAGTACCGGCAAAAACAAAACCTTTATCTGTTGCCATAGAAAATAACCTCAAGGTGCAATCTATAGTTGCACAATACAAGTAGAGGCACTACCTGGCTATTGCCCTACAGAGAATAACGTTGCCATATGCATTATTACAGGGCAAAAATTACATGCCGTATCAAACATGCCCATACACACATTGCCTAAGTGGCCTGTGCCAGAAGCATCTGCGTTCATTACAATTTCTTGGAAACCGCTAAAGAGGCTTACCGTCAGAGCAACAGAAGTAAAATAGGACACTAGTAGCTCAATGCACATCAACGTCTGGACAAGGTGCAGTGGCCATTGGCCTGGCTTTATAGTACGCTAAACCAATCACCGTGGACACAATTACGCACATCGTGATGGGACACCTGGCTGCGGATTAGACTCCCGCTAATTGGTGTAGATCGCTGAATCGTGATACGTCGCCGGCCCTTTAAAAGCTGCGCATTCCGGCAAAACATTACGCTTGCTGGCCAGACCCATTAAGTAAGTATTTGTGGACACACATGGAATTTGCGCAGGGTGGGGGTGCATATGTTGATGTTCTTGGAGAGCGCCGAAGACTGCTTTAGCGGACTATATAGGGGTTTGTATTGTTGGGGACGATATCGTGTACTGTGTGGATTTAGAATAGGCATTTTGTCTGGGGATTCACACTTTTGTTGAGAAACATTGCTGTGTTTGTTTCCAGACATCATAGAGGAGAATGGATGCATGACTGTAGACAGAACTGTGTAACTCATGTCGACTGGATCGATTTCTGCATACTGGTTGTGGCCAATGGAGACTGGGTCCAACGGGAATAGGATCACACATGTCTTGGAGGTGTGGCGCTCCAGACATAGCATAGATGTGTAGTAAAAATGACACCTTCCAAAACATATGAACCCATGTATAACCATCCGCATTCATGTGCAATGTTGTTCGGTTCATGTCGCCTTACTCAACCTCACATATCGGGGTACATAAGATTTTTTATTCTTCTCATTTTTACTGTAATCAATTAAAATTATGGTCTGTCTAATGGATTCTGGGACCTGTTTGAGCAACATTATTGGTGACACATGTCCCTTTCTAACTCACCTAGGTGCAGATGTGTGACTTTGGGACCCTCCGATTGAAGTTGATGTATAGGAGGCCACTCTCATTCGCCGTGTTCCATTTTGGTTGGGGTGACTACTGGGTGTTTGCGGTCCCTTGCTTCAGGGGTGTTTTGGGCCCACACTAGAGATCCCATCCACTTGGCTATAGTGTGTAATCGATAACAGGTGTGGCTTGCTTAACCTGCTGACATGGCCACATATTGTTCTATGTACTCATGTTGTGTATTCTCATCTACAGGTGCTGATATTGAGGATGCAGAATATCCATGACCCAATGTTATCGTGGCTCTTGCGTTGGTGGAAGAGCAAATGTGGCTTCAGGATCGGTATGAAAGGTTGATGAGGCGCAGACAGCGGCGTTTGTGGACCCGCGATTGGCTTCGCAGGCGGGAAACCCGGGGCCACATGCAGCTGCTGCGGGAGCTGGAGCTTAACTGTCCTGATGATTACCGAAACTATCTCCGTATGCCCGAGGACTGTTTCACCTTCCTATTGGAGCGTGTTGGGCCAATGATAGCGTGTCAGGACACTATAATGCGCCCATTAGTATCAGCTGCTGAGCGGTTGGCGATCACTTTGCGGTTCCTGGCTACAGGGCAGTCCATGACATCCCTCACATACTTGTCACGTGTCTCCCTGCCCCTGCTGAGCCGCCTGATCCCTGAAACGTGTTGGGCCATCTGGAGAGCTCTGCAGCCAGCCTACATGAAAATGCCTCTAACCGCCGCAGAATGGCTGGAAGTAGGCTGAGGATTTGAAACCCGGTGGAACTTCCCCAACTGTGGCGGGGCATTGGATGGTAAGCACGTGAGGATTACCAAACCTGCCAACTCTGGCTCTTTGTTTTTCAATTACAAAGGGTATTGTAGTATAATCCTCATGGCTGTAGTGGATGCCAACTATGAGTTCCTCTACGTGGATGTTGGAATGCCTGGTCGCAACTCAGATGGGGGGGTGTTTGCCCGAAGCTCCTTGGCAACACTACTAGGGAGTGGTGGGCTAAACTTACCCTCAAATGTGGACACGACCGAACATCTCAACTTTGCGTTTGTGGCGGATGAAGCATTCCCACTTCAGGAACACCTACTGCGGCCATATCCCCAGAGGGCCCTTACTTCTGAGAGACGCATTTTCAACTACCGGCTATCCCGGGCCCGCCGTGTAGTTGAAAATGCGTTTGGGATAATGGCGAATAGATTCCGGATTTTTCATACGCCTATACATATGAAACCGGACTCTATTGACGCGGTAGTGGTGGCCTGCTGTGTGCTGCATAACTTCCTGCGTCGTAGGGATAGAGCATCATACACGCCAGGAGGTTATGTAGATAATGCAGACGCTACAACAGGGGAGCTGCGTCCAGGGTCTTGGCGTGATGATGGCCATGTGATTGTGCCACTCCAGCGGCAGAGCCATGGCCGCACTCGGCAGGAGGCCAGGGACAGTAGAGACGCTTACTGCTCCTACTTCAATGGGTCTGGTGCAGTGAGCTGGCAGAACCAGGCCATGTAATGTGGCTGGCTCTGGGAGTTGCTTTTCAGGTTGCAATGGAGGTGACAGCAGGTTAGCTGCGCCCCTTTTCTTTTTGGTTGACCCTTTTCACGATCTTTGGTTTCATTATGTGCGTTACTTAGTTAGTTAGTTAGTTTAGGAATGTTTTTTTTTTTTTTTTTTGGCTGCACAGTTTTCAATGTGTGGTCAATTGGTTATCCCTTTAATGTGGGTGAAGAATGTGACATGCACTTTAATTCTACATTGTTTTTACTTTCTGTATATTTTTAAGTTACAATCCAAGGTCAACATTAATGCATTTTATTAAAATTTTTTATGTTGGATCCAAAATCATCTGTGTGAGCCTCATTACTTGGTGGAGGAGGGCAATGTGATGAAGGTTTTGGTGGGGGCCAGGGATGTCATAGCCACCTATTGGCTGGGATTGTGCAGACAATATGTGTGGGTAGCCATGTTTTTTTAAAAGGATTTTGCCCAACAGTGTTTGTGGCCATTGTGCGTACATGATCCTTGATTTTGTTGTAGGCAGAGGGTCCCCTGCACACAGCACATTGCTGCAGGACATATTCTTCTCAGGTGTTTTCAAATACACTGTCACACAGATCTTTGACATGTTGCCTTGGGAGCTGTTCCACTACATTCACATCTGTGAGCAGATATATTAACACCATTCAGCCTGTAGTCACACATAGTTTGCCAGAGTTGACACAGATAGAATTTCTACAGAAAACGCACATACTGTGTGTTGTAATCCGCTACTGTGTGTCGCACAAACGCACCTCAGTGCAATCGCCACACGCCGCTGTCACAAGCGCTGATCGTGCGTGACAAGGCAAACACTTCTACTACGCACACATAGCCCAGGACCGCTACTTTTATACACAAGGGGGTATGTGACTGGCCACCGCTCCAGCGTGACGCTTTCCCATCGATTTCGATCCATTCGCCATGCTCCGCCATGTCACAACCGCTTATTCCGTGCTTCACTCCGATCACTACTACGGCACGTCTCGGCCATCCGCCCTTTCCGTCGTGCCCAATCACAACTCCGTACTGTTGGCCAATGGTTGTGGTTTGGGCACGGCGTACAGGTCTGTGGCACGCCTATTTGTTTTACGTCCTGCCTTTGTTCCTCCCAGATCACTCTGTGGTGGCGGCGTGTAAAGCTGGTACGCTGAGCTACAGGTGGCGACTTGAGACACCCGGCGTTGTAGCTAGCTGTAAATGTAGCGTAGCGTAGCGCTTCTTGTGGCGGCGTGTAAAGAGGGTGCGTTTCCCGTTGGTAACCGTTTGGGCGTGCTCGTGCACATGAAGTAGCCGTTGGTATCCATCCTGCAGTGGCGGCGTGTAAAGGTACCATTACAGATACCTCAGTGATGTTTACACCTATCACCTTAGACATCTCGGCTGCTGTAGTTTGTTAGAACAAAGGGTCAGAATAATCCTTTGTGCCAGCAGCCTGTAGATCTTTGATATTTAAATTAAGCATGTCTCCAGTAGTGTTATCTGATGGCTTTCCACACTGAAATGCAAGAATGGACATCTTCTGATATAGTAATTAACCATGTCAGGAGATGAAAATATTTTCATCAGATATAGCTGAACTGGTCAATGCTATACTAGCTGCATATTTAATGGAAGGAATATGAAGGGACATTTATTATAGCCTATTACACCAATGTGGGCATAAATATATATATATACACATTCACACCCACACAGAGAGAGATATATTTATGTGTCATATTAATTATTAATTATGCCATCACTTCCCCCCTCAACAATGGGTATAGTTTCCAATATAGGGTCACTTTTGGAGGGCTTCCACTGTTTAGGCACATAACGGCCTCTCCAAATGCAAAATGGTGTCAGGTAATGATTCCAACCAAGCTTGCTTTTCAAAAGTCAAATGGCACTCCTTCTCTTCTGACCCCTTCTTATGAGCACAAACAGTAGTTTTCCACCGCATATGGGGTATTGGCGTACTCAAAAAAAGATGTGAAACAAGTTGAACGGGTGCCACTTTTTCTGTTACCCTTTTGAAAATGCAAAATTTGGAGTTAAAAGAACATTTATATGGGAAAATTTTGGTTTTTTTTATTTTCATGGCTCAATGTCCTATAATTCTGTAGAGCACCTGAGCATTCAAGGTGCTCACTACACATATAGATAAGTTCCTTAAAAGGTCTAGTTGAAAAAAAATGAGGTAGCCTGTGATGGGTTTTTTACTTTTTAGGCACTTATGATTCCAGCCAATCTTGACTTTCAAAAGTCAAATGGTGCTCCTTCCCTTCAAAGCCCTTCCTTGCACCCAAACTGTACTTTTCCGACCATATATGGTGGCGTATCAGCGTAAGTCAGAAGAAATTGCATAAACAATTTGGGGGAAATTTTCTCCTGCTGCCCATCCCAGAAATGTACAAATTGTGGAGCCACACATAAGACCCGCCAGTGGAAAGAATGTCTAGCTTCATCAGGGGGAGGCAGATGAGTCACCACGGCAACATGTCCGGGTCCGGGAGCGGGTCACCATGGCTTCCGGACATGCGCAACCATGTACAGCTGTAACATGGGCCAGATCATCCTGCTTCCCCGCTCCCGGCATGTGCGCTGCTGCCGCGCTGATGTCACTGCGCTCCAGGTACTGATGGAAGTGGCTGGAAGTGAGTAGCACTACTCTTGGCCCATGTTACAGTTGTACATTGGTGTCAATCATATAACAGGAGAGAAATATGTGGAGGCTCATCTACCTCCCCTTGATGAAGCCAGACACTGAAAGAAGAAACGTATGTTGAGGACTGTAAGCAGGGGATTCTTTCCACTGGCGGGTCTTGTGTGTGACTTCAAAATATTTACATTTCTGGGATAGGCAGCTTTTTCAAGTCTAACTTGTGTGGCATCCCAGGGATTAATGTGCCACTGTAACAACACTAAGAGTTAATTCCCCACACAACCTACAACACTACACTAGTGCCTCCAGGCCAGAAGGGGGAGCTAAAGCTGCTTCCTTATATATTCTGGGTGGAGAGGAAGTGGCAGTTAGTTCAGTTCATGATAGAACTGAGGTAAAGGACCGGGTGTAAAAGGGCTGCGTTAGGCCCAACCCACGGTCCATTGTCCACTTCCAGGCTGGCCAAGGTCTGAGGAAAGGAGTAGGAGAAGCAGAGGAACACACCTGGGACACGGAGTTACCCTAAACTCACCCCGGTGAAGTGCAAAGACCGGATACCAGATCCGCAATTGTGCCTGACACAAGCAGGACAGAAAACACAGGATTAGTGAAGATTATATATCTTCACTGTACCACAGCGAAGCAACACGGCGTGGTCAGAAACACAAAGATAAGACTAAAGTTGCCTAGCAAGTTTGGTACCTGTGAGGGGAGACGGGGCCGGCAGCCTAGCTAAAGTGGCGGCAGGGCCACTCACACAGTGCAGGAGTAGAAAGCCAAAGATTCGGCCAGGGTGGGAGCAACCTGGCCCCAGTACAGACTCCGTGGACAATATCTACTGAATACCATCTGCAGTAAAGACTTGGAAAACTGCAAAACCGTGAGTCTGTGTAATCCTTGCGCTCGAGCCCTACTCTCCCTCACAAACTGTTATCATCTCTACCACTACCCCTGCCCTGCATCATCCATTTACAATCGTCATCACTGCCCCGGGGAACCAGGCTCTGCCCGTGGAGAGCCTTTACATCACCAGCTGCCAAACATCATCCCCGGAGGTTCTGCAGCAGCGGTGGTCACCCTGAACCACATACCACGGGTGGCGTCATGACTATATTCCCTTGTAAATAATCCCCAAACCCAATACTTGTGAGCCCGGGACATGGTCCGAACCAAGACCACCGTGATTCCCTGTGATATCCCGGTCCGGTACCGAGTACCCTGCCCAAGTGGGCTCTACAACTTGGCCTCCACAGGATCTTCTGTGCCCGGTAAACCGAGCATTTTGTGCCATGATTTGTGAGACAAACTGTTTTGAAACTGCTGCCATTACAGAGCGAGCGGCAAATAGAATTTAAAGTGCACCACAAGGACTGTATTTTTGAATTGCCGCCATTACAAAGCGCGTGACGCGTGGGAAAAATAGGAGGCGTGTCATTGTGGGCGGCACTCTGTAAAGCACTCTGACGTCTGACATGGGGAAAAGAATCCCTGTCGCACAGTGGAACCTTTAGTAGACATCTGGATAGAAGCGGAAGACCAAGAGGGTCGACAATAACTAAGGAGGCACAGGATGTCGCAACAAGGAGATGCTGCGGCACCGGATAACAGAGGAGCACCCGGCGGTGCTGCGGTGCAAGGAGCAGCACCCATCATGCTGCTTCTGATGCCGTACACTCCGGGAGCAATGTGGCTACCACAATACTCAGGTGAGCCCAATACCCTCAATGACTTTGTTACCAAAATCAAAGCGTACTACGTTATGCACCCCCTAACGGAAGCCCAGCGTGTCAGTATGATTATTGGGCAGTGAACCAGCAATACACAGCGGGAAGTTGCGTCCTGGTTGGACACAGACAAAGATACTGTAAAGCATCTTGTGGCTGGACTGAAAGCAGCATTTGAATCCAGTGCTGACACCCGGGCTAAAATGAGGTTCTTTGGATGTCAACAAAAGCCTAAAGAGAGCACAAGAGACTATGCCTTAAACTTGCTGGAAGCGCTCAAAGCACTTAAACTAGCAGAACCTGCCTTAGCCATGGGAGCTGACAAGATGCTAATACAGTTGTGGCCAAAAGTATTGACACCCCTGCAATTCTGTTTGGATGTTAGGTAAGGTTCTTTATCCACCATCAGCACAAGCTTGCATTGAAATCTCTCGTCAATTTTTCTTTTCCTTCCACATCTAGGGAGGTTAGCCACAGTGCCATGGGCTTTAAACTCCTTGATGACACTGCGCACGGTAGACACTGGAACATTCAGGTCTTTGGAGATGAACTTGTAGACTTGGGATTGCTCTTGCTTCGTCACAATTTGGTTTCTCAAGTCCTCAGATAGTTCTTTGGTCTTCTTTCTTTTCTCCATGCTCAATGTGGTACACACGGACACAGGACAGAGGTTGAGTCAACTTTAATCCATGTCAACTGGCTGCAAGTGTGATTTTGTTATTGCCAACTCCTGTTAAATGCCACAGGTAAGTTACAGGTGCTGTTAATTACACAAATTAGAGAAGCATCACATGATTTTTCTAACAGTGCCAATACTTTTGTCCACTCCCTTTTTTATGTTTGGTGTGGAATTATATCCAATTTGGCTTTAGGACAATTCTATTTGTGTTTTTTTAAAGAAGAAAAATTAAATGAAGATAATAATACCAAAGAATTTGTGATTGCAATCATTTTCAGGAAGAAACTGAGTATTATCTGACAGAATTGCAGGGGTGTCAATACTTTTGGCCACAACTGTATAATCATCATCACTGCCCTGGGGAACCAGGCTCTGCCCGTGGAGAGCCGTTACATCACCAGCTGCCAAACATCATCCTTGGAGGTTCTGCAGCAGCGGTGGTCACCCTGACCACATACCACGGGTGGACTCATGACTATATCCCCTGTAAATAACCCCCAAACCCATTACTTGTGGACCCAGGACACGGTCTGGACCAAGACCACCGTGATTCCTTGTGATACCTTGGTCCGGTTCCGAGTACTCTGTCTCATGGGCTCCACCCTGACTCTATTCTGGTATAGTCTTGCAATGCATGTCAGCTTGTGCTATGGGATCTGTAGCACTATTTTATGTATAGGGGAGCAATACCTACACCCTTGAAAGCATTGTCTATTTGATGTGAATTATTATAATGCACAGGCACTTTACTATATATGGTCTATGAGTTTCTCATCGATGGAGTGCTGTATTTGATATCCTAACTGTTCTTCCTGTTCTTTGTAACCTACTATTATGTGCAATATTTTCTTACATAATTTTGTAATGCAATGTGTCATTTGACTAATTACTTGTGTGGGCCACATACTGACCATGTATGTCAATCCAATCTTGTTCCAAAACTGCTGTGTAACTACTTTGCTTACTTAACATAAATAGCTCTAATGGCCCCTTTACACGCAGCTACAGGTGACAGGTTTTCCACAGGTAACTTACTGGTTGCAGTGAAATCATGGAGACATGGTTCTATCTTGTTGCTGTGTACAAATGGAACTATGTCTCCATGATTTCACTGCAACCAGTAAGTTACCTGTGGAAAACCTGTCACCTGTAGCTACGTGTAAAGGGGCCATTAGGGTACCTTTACACGCCGCAACCACGGCGAGAAATCTGACAGGCAATCTGTAGCCCAGTCACCATCGCCGTCAAATTGCCTCGAAATTGCGGCATGTAATTGGGGAATCTGGCGGCGATCAAAAAGGTTGCACCTGGTTCCGATTTAACAGCACTGCTCCAAAACCAGAGGCAACCATCAAGGGGAAATTCCCTGCTTTTGGCATGTGAAGGGGCAATAGGGATGGAATCAGCGTCGCCTACTGATTTCCCGGAGGTGTGCCACAGCGTGCTGGATACCATGCCCCATTCGCGATGATTGGTGGTGGCTACTGTGTTTCCATTGGCTGTCCCTTTACATGGCGCCATATTTGAACATCTGTCCATTCTCTCTACACAATGGCAATGGCGTCATGTATTAGCCAGCCTTTCTGCGCAGGCTGGCCAATCATAACACTATTGCGTTGTCTAATCAGCGTCTTTGGGGCACGGTGTTAAACAATTTGGCACGCCTATGTTCTCGCCGCACTGAACAAGTACGCCCACATTCCTTTGGGGATTGCGGCGTGTGAAGCGGCGTCGGGAGTCTACTAGATGTTTCCCACTGTTGGTGTGGGAACTTCCGGGATGACACATCGCCTTAGGTTAAAGGCGAAATTGTGGCGTGTAAAAGCACCTTCGGCGTTCGGAGGCAACTATGAAAAATGTGCATGCGCACCTTAGGTTGCCTCTGATCGCCGCCAAAAGTTGCGTAGTGTAAAGGTACCCTTAGGAGGCGTTTTGGAGGTGACAGGATAACTTTAAGCTATCAAAACATGTCCCTGCAGCATATTATCACTAATCTCACACTCCTTTTGTCTCCTAAAAGCATCCTGTGAAAGTGCATAAAAACGTTTTAATACTCATTCATTAGTGATTATAATTAGCAGGGGCTATATTCTTTAGCCCTTAGGGCGTGTTGTCTGAATGACCCAGCCCTTTCTGTGCAGCTTCTGCTGTAATGTGGAGCTGAAGGCAGGACTAATGATTTGCATTCTGTGAGTGATAGAGAGGGTGGAGGGCAAAGCCTGCACAAGCAGAGCAACACAGACAGAGAGAGGGCGGATCCTTGAGCCTGCAAAACAACACGCCCTAAGGGATTAAAGAATATAGCCCCTGCTAATTATAATCCCTAATGAGTGAGTATTAAAACGTTTTTATGCATTTTCACAGGATGCTTTTAGGAGACAAAAGAAGTGTGAGATTAGTGATAATATGCTGCAAAGACATGTTTTGGTAGCTTAGGAGGCGTTCTGGAGGTGACAGGATCCCTTTAAATGCATGCCTTCTCTCTCCGTTTCTGCTCTTTATTGAATTCAATGTTTTTAGAATACAATTTTATTCAGCAGCATTGTATATGCTAATGAAGCAGGATTAGTTCAGATGGACATTTATTCCCCAGTCTAGTCCTGAATCTGATTTTTTAAACCATGCATTACTGGGAGTAATTGACCCCTAATATCCACATTATTTACCGTACATCTTTCTGCTAGTTTAATTAATAGATTGAAAAGGTTATTGAATGAATAATTATATAAAATCGTATATATCTCCTCTCATAGATCTTCACGTGTATAAAGGATATTATCAACAAAAGGATGGCACATCTCTAAGATATCCCAATTGATCATGATTAGTGGCATATGACCTCTGGACCTCCAGCAATCTTTGGAATAAAGAAGAATCAGCAACCAGCAGTAAAGACTGCATTCCCTACACTTTTTTCACTTCTCAAATAGTCATCTTGTCCATCTGCTGTGCAGGGAACAGGAATATAGCCTTATTGAAATGAATTAAGCATTTAGAGTTCAATCCACAAACAGGAGTACTACAGTGACAAAAAGGCATCGAAGTGAACACAGATCTGACCATGTGTTGTGTGTCTTTAATTGTCAGAATTATCGGAGTTACAGAGGCCAGGCTGCAACTCAATGTGAAGTGATTTTAGCAATCTACTTCTATTATAATAAAACCCTGAGGGTACCTTTACACGCGGCTACATTTCTAGGGTGGCTACAGGTAACTTACTGGTTGCAGTGAAATCATGGAGACAAGGTTCTATCTTGTTGCTGTGTACAAATGGAATAATCTTTCCATGATTTCACTGCAACCAGTAAGTTACCTGTAGCCACCCTAGAAATGTAGCCGCGTGTAAAGGTACCCTAAGGCTACTTCCGTTAGGATGTAACGGTATGGTACGTCACATCCTGGCTGAAATAGCCTCTACACACCGCTCTGGGTGTTCCAATATGGCTGCCTGTTGCCGGGAGTGGGGCTTCCAAGGCCCCACTCCCGCCATCGGTACAAGCTGCGGCCCCACACACACTAACACACACTAACACTCACACTCACCGACCCTGCGTCTTCCCCGCCGCCGCCTGCAGACCTCCGTTCCGGCCCTGCACCTTCCTCCTCCTCCCCGCCGCCGCCGCCGCCGCCTCCAGACTCCTCCGTTCCGACGACATGTTTATTTCCACATGGCATCCGGGAACTCTCGCCATCCAAAAAGTCTTGCGAGACTTCATGGACACCATCTTGGATAAAGTATGTCGCCGCCCCCGGAGGACTGGATCCAATATGGCGTCCGGGAAGTCTCGCGAGACTTTTCAGACAATGAGAGTTCCCGGACGCCATGTTGGAATAAACATGTTGCCGGAACGGAGGAGTGCGGTTGGCGGCGGCACAATGCTGACCACTGAGCCACCGCACACTGCTGACCACGAGCCACTGCACAGCGTTGACATAACTGAGCCACCACACAGCGCTGACAACCGAGCCACCGCACAGCACTGACCACCGAACCATCGCACAGCGTTGACCACCGAGCCACCGCACAGCGCTGACCACCGAGCCACTGCACAGCGCTGACCACTGAGCCACCGCACTCCATCCTGCCCCCCCTGGCTCCATCTTGCCCCCAAGATCCATCTTGCCCACCTGCCTCCACTGGCTCCATCCTGAACCCACCCTTCCCCCCCGCCGCCTCCATCCTGCCCCCCCGACACAATCCTGCCCCCACGACACAATCCTGCCCCCGCTTTCCCCCCCGTCACCATCCTGCCCCCCGGCAGTTAGCGGTCATGTGGCCGATCAGCTGATCGGTTTCCCAGGCAACGAGAGGTCCTAAAGCCTTGTAGGACCTAGAAGACGGAGGTGGAGCGGAGTATTGCCATATACCATAGTGCTGCTATACATGTACTGTAATGTATCGCCATATACTATAATGCTGCTATACATGTACTGTAATGTACCGTCATATACTATAGTGCTGCTATACATGTACTGTAATAAACCGCCATATACTATAGTGCTGCTATACATGTACTGTAATGTACCGCCATATACCATAGCGCTGCTATACATGTACTCTAATGTACCACCATATACTATAGTGCTGCTATACATGTGCTGTAATGTACCGCCATATACCATAGTGCTGCTATACATGTACTATAATGT
The DNA here is from genome assembly GCA_033576535.1 of Allobates femoralis. Classification (NCBI taxonomy): domain Eukaryota; kingdom Metazoa; phylum Chordata; class Amphibia; order Anura; family Aromobatidae; genus Allobates; species Allobates femoralis. The sequence continues at coordinate 513,870,157 of JARQOC010000004.1, forward strand.
ACCATCATATACTATAGCGTTGCTATACATGTACTGTAATGTACCGCCATATACTATAGTGCTGCTAGACATGTGCTGTAATGTACCGCCATTTACTATAGTGTTGCTTTACATGTACTGTAATGTACCGCCATTTACTATAGCGTTGCTATACATGTACTGTAATTTACCGCCATATACTATAGTGCTGCTATACATGTGCTGTAATGTACCACCATATACCATAGCGCTGCTATATATATATACAGTGCCTACAAGTAGTCTTCAACCCCCTGCAGATTTAGGTGGTTTGATAAGATGTAAATAAGTTAGAGCCTTCAAACTGCAAACGAGAGTAGGATTTATTAACCCCTTAACGACCTAGGACGCTGTACAACGTCCTGTGTTTCTGCCTGTTAACGACCCAGGACGTTGCACAACGTCCTGGCAGATTTGAGCTGCTGCAGCTCCTGTGAGTGGGGTCGCTCAGGTGTCACAGATGCTGCTGCTCTGTGACAACCTGTAGATGACCCCACAGGGGGTGGATTAACCCCCCCATGCCCAGGACCCCCTCCGATCGGCAGTGTAAAAGTGAAACTGCCGATCGGAGGAAATCATAGGGATTCACACCTCCAGATCTGATTGGAGCTCTCCAATCAGATCTGGAGGGGCGGATCGGCAAGTGCCTACCCCTCCTCACCCCCTCCAGCTCCAGGACTGTCCAGGGGGCCCCCCGTTCCCCCCAGCCCGCCCGCCCCCCTCTATTATAATGTATCTGCCGGCGGGCTGCACCCACGTGCGCCCGCCGGCAACACTGCCTGGTCCCCCTGCTCCAGTGCTCCCCCCCAGGCTGCCCCCACCTCCGGGCCCTGTGCCTGGCCCCCCCCTCACCTCCTGCGGCGGGCTGCACACTTCGGTGCACCCGCCGCTGTGGCCGCCCTGCCGCCGCCGCCGCTGCTGCAGCTCCTCCTTCTCTGCCCGGCCCACCGGTCTGTGGCCCCGCCTCCTCTCCCGGCCTCCTCCTGCTCATCGGTGGAACGAGGGAGGTAAGTATGTATGTATGTATGTGTATGTATGCATGTATGTATGTATGTATCTATGCATGTATGTATGTTTGCATGTATGTATCTATGCATGTATGTATGTATGTGTGTGTATGTATCTATGTATGTATGTGTGTATGTATGTGTATGTATGTATGTGTATGTGTCTATGTATGTATGTATGTGTCTATGTATGTATGTATATGTATGTATGTGTATGTATGTATGTATGTGTATGTATCTATGTGTATGTATCTATGTATGTATGTGTGTGTATGTATGTATGTATGTATCTATGTATGTATGTATGTATGTGTATGTATGTATGTGTATGTATGTATGTATGTATGTGTATGTATGTATCTATGTATGTATGTATGTATGTATGTATGAATGAATGAATTGATGGTGGGTGAATGGATAGGGGGTGCATGCGTGGACGTGAGCGTACATGAGCGTGCGTGGACGTGAGTGTGCGTAGACGTGTGCGTGCGTAGACGTGTGCGTGTGTGGACATGTGTGTGGACGTGTGCGTGCATAGATGTGTGTGTGCATAGACGTGTGCGTGCGTGGATGTGTGCATAGATGGATGTGTGCGTAGACGTGTGCGTGTGTGGACATGTGTGTGGACGTGTGCGTGCATAGATGTGTGTGTGCATAGACATGTGCGTGCGTGGATGATGGGTGCATAGGTGGATGGATGGGTACAACAAGGGATCAGGTGTCCTCTTGTTGTAGTCTCTGGGATCATAGTCATGGTGCACTGTATGACAGGTCATTGTCATACAGTGCACCATAACTCTGACCCCAGAGACTGTAGGAAGAGGACACTTGATCCCTTGCTGCAATCTCTGGATTGACCAGAGGCGATCGAGCGTCGTGGGACCTTCGTTGTGGACTACTTCGGAGGCGATCGAGCGTCGTGGGACCTTCGTTGTGGACTACGTCGGATCTTTATAATAAAGATGGAGTCTGAATTTTGTTTGTGTTTTTTTTTTCAAATAAAAAGATTTTTCTATGTGTGTATTTTCTGACTATTTACCAGAGATTCCTAATGGCGGGTCTAACATTGGCCCTATATTATGAATCTCGGGCTTAGTGCTAGCTGACAATAAAAAGCTGGCATTAACCCCTTTATTACCCAGTTTGCCACCGGCACCAGGGCAACTGGAAGAGTCTGGGTACAGCGCCAGAAAATGGCGCTTCAATGAATGCGCCATTTTCTGGGGCGGCTGCGGGCTGCAATTCGCAGCATGGGGGGCCCAGAACGCTTGGGCCTCTCCATGCTGCGGATTCCAGCCCCCAGCTGCCTAGTTGTACCTGGCTGGACCAAAAATATGGCGGAGCCCCATGTCATTTTTTTTTCTAGAATTAGTTCTAGAAGAAAAAAAAAGGGCTTTGCTGTATTTTTGGTGGCTAGCCAGGTACAACGAGGCAGCTGGGGGTTGGTGGCAGTCTGTAGCTGCCAAGTTGTACCTGGCTGGACCAAAAATATGGCGGAGCCCCACGCCATTTTTTTCTAGAATTAGTCCTAGAAAAAAAAATAAAAATGGTCTTTGCTCTATTTTTGGTTGCCAGCCAGGTACAATGAGGCAGCTGGGGGTTGCTGGCAGTCCGTAGCTGCCAAGTTGTACCTGGCTGGACCAAAAATATGGCGGAGCCCTACGCCATTTTTTTTCTGGAATTAGTCCTAGAAAAAAAATAAAAATGGGCGTCGCTGTATTTAGATGCATAGTGAACACTTTGAACCCCCAGGTGCTTCACAAATTGATCCGTAAAAATGAAAAAAAAAATTTGTGTGAAAACAAATGTACTTTTTCCTTATTACGAATCAATTTGTGAAGCACCTTGGGGTTCAAAGTGTTCACTATGCATCTAGATGCATTCCTTGGGGGGTCTAGTTTCCAAAATGGGGTCACTTGTGCGGGAGCTCCAATGTTTAGGCACACAGGGGCTCTCCATACACGACATGGTGTCCACTAACGATTCCAATAGTTAGCGGACACCATGTTGCGTATGGAGAGCCCCTGTGTGCCTAAACATTGGAGCTCCCCCACAAGTGACCCCATTTTGGAAACTAGACCCCCCCAAGGAACATATCTAGATGCATAGTGAGCACTTTGAACCCCCAGGTGCTTCACAAATTGATCCGTAATAATGAAAAAAGAAAATTTGTGTGAAAACAAATGTACTTTTTCCTTATTACGGATCAATTTGTGAAGCACCTGGGGTTCAAAGTGCTCACTATGCATCTAGATGCATTCCTTGGGGGGTCTAGTTTCCAAAATGTGGTCATTTGTGGGGGAGCTCCAATGTTTAGGCACACAGGGGCTCTCCATACACGACATGGTGTCCGCTAACGATTCCAATAGTTAGCGGACACCATGTTGCGTATGGAGAGCCCCTGTGTGCCTAAACATTGGAGCTCCCCACAAGTGACCCCATTTTGGAAACTAGACCCCCCAAGGAACATATCTAGATGCATATTGAGCACTTTGAACCCCCAGGTGCTTCATAAATTGATCCGTAATAATGAAAAAAGAAAATTTGTGTGAAAACAAATGTACTTTTTCCTTCTTACGGATCAATTTGTGAAGCACCTTGGGGTTCAAAGTGCTCACTATGCATCTAGATGCATTCCTTGGGGGGTCTAGTTTCCAAAATGGGGTCACTTGTGGGGGAGCTCCAATGTTTAGGCACACAGGGGCTCTCTAAACGCGACATGGTGTCCGCTAACAATTGAAGCTAATTTTTCAGTCAAATTGTTAGCGGACACCATGTCGCATTTGGAGAGCCCCTGTGTGCCTAAACATTGGAGCTCCCTCACAAGTGACCCCATTTTGGAAACTAGACCCCCCAGGGAACTTATCTAGATGGGTGGTGAGCATTTTAAACCCCCAGGTGCTTGACAAATTCATCCGTAAAAATGAAAAAACACTTTTTTTTCCATAAAAATTTTCTTTTTTCATTTTTACAGATTAATTTGTGAAGCACTGGGGCATTCAAAATGCTCACCACCCATCTAGATAAGTTCCCTGGGGGGTCTAGTTTCCAAAATGGGGTGACGTGGGGGAGCTCTAATGTTTAGGCATACAGGGGCTCTCCAAGCCCAACATGGTGTCCGCTAACAATTTGACTGAAAAATCAGCTCAAATTGTTAGCGGACACCATGTCGCGTTTGGAGAGCCCCTGTGTGCCTACACATTGGAGCTCCCCCACAAGTGACCCCATTTTGGAAACTAGACTCCCCAGGGAACTTATCTAGATGGGTGGTGAGCATTTTAAACCCCCAGGTGCTTCAAAAATTCATCCGTAAAAATGAAAAAGTACTTTTATTTCCATAAAAATTTTCTTTCTTCATTTTTACAGATTAATTGTGAAGCACTGGGGTATACAAAATGCTCACCACCCATCTAGATACGTTCCCTGGGGGGTCTAGTTTCCAAAATGGGGTTACTTGTGGGGAACTCCAATGTTTAGGCACACAAGGGCTCTCCAAATGCAACATGGTGTCCGCTAACAATTTGACTGAAAAATCAGCTCAAATTGTTAGCGGACACCATGTCGCGTTTGGAGAGCCCCTGTGTGCCTACACATTGGAGCTCCCCATAAGTGACCCCATTTTGGAAACTAGACCCCCAGGGAATTTATCTAGATGGGTGGTGAGCATTTTGAACCCCCAGGTGCTTCACAAATTCATCCGTTAAAATGAAAAAGTACTTTTTTTTCTACAAAAATTTTCTTTTAGCCTACATTTTTTCATTTTCACATGGGGAACAGGATAAAATGAATCCTAAAAATTGTTGGGCAATTTCTCCTGAGTACATCGATATCTCTTATGTGGTCATAAACCACTCTTTGGGCGCACGGCAGAGCTCAGAAAAGAAGGAGCGCCATTTCACTTTTTGAATGGAAAATTAGCTCCAAAAGTCAAATTGCGCTCCTTCCCTTCTGAGCCCTGCCGTGCGCTCAAAGAGTGGTTTATGACCACATATGAGATATCGATGTACTCAGGAGAAATTGCCCAACAATTTTTAGGATCCATTTTATCCTGTTCCCCATGTGAAAATGAAAGAATTGAGGCTAAAAGAACATTTTTGTTGGAAAAATTAAAATGACCATTTTTTCCTTCCACTTTGCTTTAGTTCCCGTGAAGCACCTGAAGGGTTAATAATCTTCTTGAAGGTAGTTTTGAGTAGCTTGAGGGGTGCAGTTTTTAGAATGGTGTCACTTTTGGGTGTTTTCTGTCATGTATACCCCTCAAAGGGACTTCAATTGTGATGTGGTCACTAAAAAAAATGGCTTTGTAAATTTTGCTGGAAAAATGAAAAATTGTTGATGAACTTTGAACCCTTATAACGTCAGAACAAAAATTATTTTTTTTTCCAAAAATTGTGCTGATGTAAAGTAGACATGTGGGAAATGTTATTTATTAACTATTTTGTGTCACATAACTCTCTGGTTTAGCAGAATAAAAATTCATAATTTGAAAATTGCTAAATTTTCAAAAATTTTGCCAAATTTTTAATTTTTTCACAAATAATCGCAAAAATTATCAACCTAAATTTAATACTAACATGAAGCCCAATATGTCACGAAAAAACAATCTCAGAATCGCTAGAATCGGTTGAAGCGTTCCAGAGATATTACCTCATAAAGGGACACTGGTCAGAACTGACAAAAATGGCCTGGTCATTAAGGTCAAAATAGGCCGGGGGGTGAAGGGGTTAACAGAAGCATAAATCTTACAAACCAAAAAGTTATGTTGCTCAGTTGAATTTTAATAAATTTTAAACATAAAAGTGTGGGTCAATTTTTATTCAACCCCTAGGTTTAATATTTTGTGGAATAACCCTTGTTTGCAATTACAGCTAATAATCGTCTTTTATAAGACCTGATCAGGCCGGCACAGGTCTCTGGAGTTATCTTGGCCCACTCCTCCATGCAGATCTTCTCCAAGTTATCTAGGTTCTTTGGGTGTCTCATGTGGACTTTAATCTTGAGCTCCTTCCACAAGTTTTCAATTGGGTTAAGGTCAGGAGACTGACTAGGCCACTCCATCACTTTGATTTTTTCTCTCTTGAACCAGGCCTTGGTTTTCTTGGCTGTGTGCTTTGGGTCGTTGTCTTGTTGGAAGATGAAATTACGACCCATCTTAAGATCCTTGATGGAGGAGCGGAAGTTCTTGGCCAAAATCTCCAGGTAGGCCGTGCTATCCATCTTCCCATGGATGCGGACCAGATGGCCAGGCCCCTTGGCTAAACAGCCCCACAGCATGATGCTGCCACCACCATGCTTGACTGTAGGGAAGATATTCTTGGGGTCGTATGCAGTGCCATCCAGTCTCCAAACGTCACGTGTGTGGTTGGCACCAAAGATCTCGATCTTGGTCTCATCAGACCATAGAACCTTGAACCAGTCTGTCTCAGAGTCCTCCAAGTGATCATGAGCAAACTGTATACGAGCCTTCACATGACGCTTTGAAAGTAAAGGTACATTACGGGCTCGTCTGGAACGGAGACCATTGCGGTGGAGTACGTTACTTATGGTATTGACTGAAACCAATGTCCCCACTGCCATGAGATCTTCCCGGAGCTCCTTCCTTGTTGTCCTTGAGTTAGCCTTGACTCTTCGGACAAGCCTGGCCTCGGCACGGGAGGAAACTTTCAAAGGCTGTCCAGGCCGTGGAAGGCTAACAGTAGTTCCATAACCCTTCCACTTCCGGATGATGCTCCCAACAGTGGAGACAGGTAGGCCCAACTCCTTGGAAAGGGTTTTGTACCCCTTGCCAGCCTTGTGACCCTCCACGATCTTGTCTCTGATGGCCTTGGAATGCTCCTTTGTCTTTCCCATGTTGACCATGTATGAGTGCTGTTCACAAGTTTGGGGAGGGTCTTAAATAGTCAGAAAAGGCTGGCAAAAGAGATAATTAATCCACACATGTGAAGCTCATTGTTCTTTGTGCCTGAACTAGTTCTTAATACTTTAGGGGAAACAAACAGAATGCTGGTGGTTTGAGGGGTTGAATAATAAATGACTCTCTGAATTAACTTTTAACGCTTTAAAAAAAAAAAAATGTAAAAAATCTTTTTGGCTGCAGTGCATTTCCCACTTCCAGGCTGATGTACAGTCCAAATGTCACAATGCCAAATTAATTCCGCATGTGTCAACCAGCTAAATCTGCAGGGGGTTGAAGACTACTTGTAGGCACTGTACATATAGTTCACTCACGTTGACTGAACAACTTCTGTCAGTCACAATATGTCAACTACATATATATTCTAGAATACCCGATGCGTTAGAATCGGGCCACCATCTAGTTAATATATAAAGTTGAGTTGTGTGTGTGTGTAGCAAGTCCCACCCATTCCATGTGACCACATCCACTCCACATGACCACACCCACTCCACATGGCCCGGCCCACTCCAATCAGACATGCCCACTCCACATAGCACTCTCACTCCATGTAGCTACACCCACTACACATAGCCAAATCCCTCCATATAGCCACACCCACTACACATAGCCATGCCCCCTCCACTGTGATGTCACTGACATGCCCATCCAGGGCCTTAGGATACTCGGAACTGGGCTTTTAGGCATCTTAAAGGGAGTCACAGGGACAGAGACCCGGCTCCGTGACCCTGGCGGTGTCATTAAAAGTTCGGTGAGGGTTGCTCTCTCTCCTAAGGAAGGTCATGTGGCATGGAGGGTTCATTTGGACAGGGACCAGACTTGGGGATACTTGTTAATTTTACGTGACACCACTCGCAGGTTGCAGCATGACAGTTCACCTGGGGGCCGATGGTAGGGAGGCAGCAATGTTGCTAAGCCCTCTATGAGTAGGGCTGACCCCCAGGGTAGCAGAAGGTACTTGAGTGAGTTGGTGGTTATGTTTCTGGTGCTCATGACACATCAAGAAAGTTCACAGACACAGCGGGTTGCAGTTTTAAGGTCTTTTACTCACAGTGTCTGTGCAAGTGGGTTCTCGGAGGCAGAGATCCAGCTACTCCCGAGTAGGAGGATGACAAGTAATCGGCACTCCTCTTTCCTTCCTCTGCCGTCTCACACTGTGCTTGCTTCACCCTCCTGCCTTGCGCCTTGCCGCACAGAGCTCTGAGCCAGTAGCTGTGGGCTTTTCTTAGGGGTAAACCTGCAGTATCTCCACTTAACCCTATGGTTGCGACCTTTTCAGCAGATGTGTGTTGTCGACTGTGACACCATGGAAGTACCACAATCTCCAGTTTGCTAGCTGAGCCTTGTCTGTCTTCTCCATTAGTCTTGAGGTTCTCGGTGCCCCTTTCTTTGGCCTAGTCCCTGCACTGCCTTGCGCTTGAAAATGGATACGAGTCCCATGGGTGGATTATTCACTGCCTGTGCCTCTGGGACCATCTCTTCCTCCTGGAGCCACCTGGTTCTCCTTCTTTGCTCCTCAGTCTGGCCTCTGGACACTTCTCTCAAGTTCCTGTTCCTTCTGTGACAGGCTTTCTTTCTCTAGCTTCCCTCCAACTCGACACTGCTGCAGTGAGAGAAAATGAGAGAAAAGCAGCTAATTCTCCTCTCTGCTGTTAAACTGTCTTTCCTCCTTTCTAGATCTTTCCCACTCTATTTATACCTTATGTCATGTGTCCCATGTCATCTACGTCTTTGCCTCCTAACTTCACTCCTTCAAGCTGCTCCCTCTAACTACTTCCTCTCCACCCATCCCCACTACAATGGTTCCTAATTTGTGGTCTGGGTGTCCAGGCACTAGTTTTTGCCCCCCTTACCCAAGAGTGAGATGCTATACCCTTACAGGGGTGCAGTACCTCTGTGGTGACTGGATAAGCAGGGGCACCACATCATAATGAAGAATGTAGAATATAAAATTATGAGTCAAGATCATTCTAATCTTATGACTCATAAGAAAAAGAATGTGACTGAATGATTGTCACTAAGAGACAAGCTGAGCTGATTATGTGACCACGTAAACAGAAATTGAAGAAAGGGAGGCAAGAATTACAGAAATGAGTTCAGAAATGGAAGAAAGGGAGGCAAGAGCTGATTTCTCAAGGGCCATGGAAGAAATGGAGGTAAGAATTACAGAAATGAGTTCAGAAATAGAAGAAAGGGAGGCAAGAGCTGATTCCCCAAGGGCCACTGAAATGTCTCAGCTGAGAGAAGCAAGACTTGCAGACAATAAAACAAGAGCTGCTTTGTCAAGGGCCACTGAAACATCTCAGCAGATAGAAGCAAGACTTGCAGACAAGAGAGCAATAGCTGCTTCCTCAAGGGTCATTGAAACAGCTCAGCAGAAAGAAACAAGACTTGTAGACATGAGAACAACAGCTGTCACCAAATCTTCAATCTAGCACTGGAGGGAAAAACCCTTTATCAACCCTTTGTCATTTATCAAAAGGCTATTGAATGAGTTGCAAAAAAAACACTATACTCCACCCCTTCAGATAGCCACACCCCCTCACATAGCCCCACCCTTTCATAACTCCACCTTTATGGCTCGGCTCCCATTCACAATGTACGAGGGGCGATGCAAAAGTAATGATAATCGGTTATTTCTTTTGCACACAGAAATTAAAATAAAATGTTTTCTTCTCTGTTAGGTACCCACTAGTCAAGGAAACAAAAATCACTTAAATAGGCCACGATTCCTGGGAGCTACATTCATTTGAATATGAACTGCCTAGGAGTGAGCATCAAAATGGAAAAAAAAACGAGCTCAGAGCTGTCATCAAATACCTCTGCTTGAAAAAAAATGTCTACGAAAGACATACATAGCGACTTGGTGGAAACATTGGAGGACTCTTCTCCTCCATATTCCACAGTTGCACGCTGGGCCAAGGAATTTAAGCTGGGAAGAACATCGACGGAAGATGAACATCGTGAAGGACGCCCATCCACGTCCCTCAATGAAGAAAACATGAAAAAAGTTGAAGAAGTTGTATTGGCATATCGAAGAGTGACTATCAGGCATGTAGCGGAGGTCACAGGGATCTCATATGGCAGTATTCAAAGAATCCTTGCAAAAGAATTGCATATGAGAAATGTCTCTGCGCATTGGGTGCCAAAAATGTTAACCGACGAGCAAAGGAAGAAATGAGTTGACATTTCAATAGGAAATCTCGAAAAGTTCCAAGAAGACAAGGAGAGTTTTTTGTCACGTTTTTTGACCATGGATGAGACCTGGATCCACCACTTTGATCCCGAAACTAAACAACAATCGATGACATTGGAAACGAGCCGACGAACCGACACCGAAGAAATTCAAAGTGTCAAGCTCAACAGGGAAGGTTATGGCGTCAGTTTTTTGGGACATTCAAGGAATTATTATGGTGGACTATTTGGAGAAGGGAGCCACTATTACGGGCTCCTACTATGCAGAACAAATAAGAAGATTGCGGGAGGCTATCAAGGAGAAATTGTGCGGAAAACTGCGGGCTGGAGTGCTGTTTCACCAAGATAACGTGCCGGCTCACAAAGCTGCAGTTGCCATGGCTACCATTCAAGAAGCGGGCTTTGAACTGGTGGAACATCCCCCCTATTCACCAGATCTAACCCCCAGTGACTTCCTTCTCTTTCCTCGGCTCAAGGAACATCTCTGAGGCAAGAAATTTACGACAATAGCGATGTGATAACCGCTGTTGGGGATTTTTTTGAGGGTCAAGATCAAGAATTTTTCTCGAAGGGAATTCTAAGTTTAGAAAAGAGATGGACTAAATGTATAGATTTGTTAGGAGACTAAGTAGAAAAATAAAAAAAAATGTGATTATATTCATTGTTTATTATTGATTATCATTACTTTTGGATCACCCCTCGTATGTCTGTATCTACAATTACAAAATTTTGCACACACACCCCATCTGACTAAGGGTTTTTAGGGGGTGTGGATTTGGGGGTGCAGGTTTGGGGGGTGGCACAGGTTTGGGGAGAACGGGTGCATCAGAGGTAGGTGCAGGGGGTGGGTTTGGAGGGGTGTGGATTAAGGGGGGTGGGGGAATTTTTTAGGGGTGTTGGGGTGCAGGTTTGGGGGTGCAGGGGTGAGGGGTAGGTTTGGTGGGGAGTGGGGGTGGATGAAGCACATTGAGGGGAGCTGTGGACATACATACACACACACAGATATATACTCAGCTTATAAGAACAGTTAGTTACTATGCCCGGGTAATGCCGGGCTCTACAGCTAGTAGGTTATAAAGGATTTTTTTTTAGTTTAGTGATGAGCGTATAAATTCATATGGAATTGAATTGTACTCGAATTTTATGAATATTTGTATTCAACAATATGGGGATTTTCTATAACTTTCTTTCATGCAGCTTCAGCAAAATTGTAGCTTTTAGCCACTACTTTTCATGACTTGCTTCTTCGGCCCTTCTGCTGCTCAACATTAAGCATCTTATCCTTTCCACATCTACTGATCGCCCATTGCTCATGATGGAATCTTCATTCATCTGTCTATGTCAGACCTTTGGGTGTTATGATGCTTGGCATGGCTCTGCGATATGATGTTATGACACTGTTGACCTCTCATGTACCTGCACAGAATCCTTCCAGGACTCACAACACTTAGATGATTGGCACAGTGCAGAGAGTACATTGTCCTTGAAAATATTTTACCTGTAAAACAATGGAAACTGGCAAATTTTTTTGCCTGATCTGCTCATATCAAATCTATGGTAATATGATCTTTGTAACTGACTAATGAAAAGTTAACAACAATAAAAAAACAATATGAATTTAAATAGCCATTCAATTGGTAAATATAATAAATATGCATTTTCAATTAAATTTTGTCTTGCTATGCCTTAAAATATTTTTAATGTATACAAAATCCAAATCTTTATTCAAGGAAGCTGTAAACCTTTAACTCAGCCATAATTTGCTAATTAGAAGCTGTATATTTTTACTCTCTGCTACAAAACATAGCTGCATGAAATTTGCATTATTTATTTAAACATATATCTTTACTCTAGAAGATAAACTCTTGAAATAAAAATGTAAAATAATATTTAAGTATTTTTGCTATTACATTTTACTTAAAGTTTTGTAAAAGTTGAAAGAGAACAAAGTATACATGTGTAAGAGTGCTTACGGTGCTTTCACCCTTTACTAGAGGGTACATTGTCCTTATGTCTGTGCCAAAGAGTTTTATGTTATGAGTATGCAGTCACGTAGTGCTAAAGGTAAAAACTACTTCCCTGTCCCCTTCAGTTATATAAGGATATTAATAATAATTATTGATACTCCTTAGGGGTGGGGCCCAGTCTACAAAAAAGGCATACTGTGTGCAATCAGCAGGAGAGTCACAAGAGAGGAGAAAGGCAAGTAATTAAAGGAACATCAGGCCCATTCGTTGAATTCTACACAACCCTCTGGGATAACCCTGGAGTTGAATCTGGAGTTAAATATAATGCCCGAGAAGCGACTAATCCCTCCGATACAGTTGTGTTAAGCTGCAGCAGAGACTTTAAGAAAGGTTTATGATGGTGTTGGTGGTAAGGGAACATTGTCTAAACCATTTCCTCAATTGCCCAAACCATTTTTCTGAGCAGTTTCCTACAGGAAGAGTTCAGGTGCAACCAGCAGAGACTAAATTAATTTGCAGTAGGATACTGTGTTGTGAAGTGGGGTAGGCTAGAGCCTAGAGGTACAGGAATGGCGGGAGCAGTCTGCACAAAAATCTGTCATTGTGCATATCCCTAAATAAGAAATTATTAAGATATGTGCCTTTGTTTCACGAGACTGTTTAAGTTAAAACTGTTGTTGCATATCATTGATTCTTTGTCTGCCTTGATCCCCAATGAGGTCAGCTGGGAACTGAAGGATTGTACTAGGGAGCTGGTTATGATGTGTGCTTCAAAACCAAGCCTGCACTGCAGCCAAGGCACTGCCCTCCCTGTAACTTCCACGGCACTGTGCGACCGACCCCTCGACAGTTAGCGACATCAGCAAGATCGCTTTTCATGTTAACCAGCTTCTATTTTGAAGTGCTTTGGAATAGTGTGCAGGTTGGCACATACCATGTCCTGGAGGAAAATGCCCTGTATGCAGGGTGAAGCCAAGCCAAGATGGGGCATCGTGGTCTTTAAAATGCCACCATCGCATGGACGAGAAGGATGGCCCATTGAGGGTGTGCCTATGGTGCGGTGGTGCAAAAGTGAAACCATTCCCTTGGAGGAAATGTGAGTATAGGTCAGCCCCGGTGGGAGTGGTCTCCGAGGTTGGGAGAGAACCAGAAGGATCGTTAGAAGAGACCCCACCTTGTAGGGCGTGGTCCAGAAGATTGCTAGTCCCTCTGGAAACCAGACCACTGCTTTTTTGAACTGAAAAGATGGGAAATGGAGAATAGTCAAACAGTCTGGAGTTTGGAGAAATAATACTTCAGCACACTTAATTTCAAGAAGTGACAAAAAAGATAAGCTATTCGCAGTCCTTTGTCTTTTATTCAAAAATGAATGATTTAAAGTAATCCAAGATGACAACATCAGTAAATATGGACAGATGTGGTCCGCGCTGCTGGAAATAAAATGAAGGACGTCCAAGGTAGAAATGATAGGTGCCTTTATTCCATGCCCTATGTGTTTCAAGGCTGTCCCAGCCTCTTTCTCAGGAGCAACGCCTCAATAATGACCAGCAAGTAACATAAACAGACATATACAGTTATATGAAAAAGTTTGGGCACCCCTCTTAATCTTACTCTTTTTTTTTTTTTTTTTTTGTTTAAAATAGTTTTTTTTTTGCAACAGCTATTTCAGTGTGATATATGTAATAACTGATGGACACAGTAATATTTCTGGTTTAAAATGAGGTTTATTGTACTAACCAAAAATGTGAGATATGCATTATTTCAAAATTTGAAAGGTGCCAAAGTATGGGCACCCTTCTGATTTTCATGATTTGAATACTAACTACTTTTTACTGACTTGCTGAAGCACTAAATTGGTTTGGTAACCTCATTGAGCTTTGTACTTCATAGCCCGGTGTATCCAGTCATGAAAAAGCAATTTCAGATGTCCACTTGCAAGTTGTTCTCTTAGTTGCATTTCTCTGAGGAGTGGCATCATGGGCTCCTCAAAACAGCTCTCAAATGATCTGAAAAAAAAAGATTGTTCAACATAGTTGTTCAGGGGAAGGATGCAAAAAGTTGTCTCAGAGATTTAACCTGTCAGTTTCCACTGTGAGGAACATAGTAAGGAAATGTAAGACCACAGGGACAGTTCTTGTAAAGGCCAGAAGTGGCAAGCCAACAACAATATCAGAAAGGCAGAGTAGAAGAATGGTGAGAACAGTCAAGAACAATCCACAGACCACCTCCAAAGACCTGCAGCATCATCTTGCTGCAGATGGTGTCACGGTCAACAATACAGCGCACACTGCACAAGGAGAAGCTGTATGTGAGAGTGATGCGAAAGAAGCTGTTTCTGCATGCACGCCACAAACAGAGTCGCCTGAGGTATGCAAAAGCACATTTAGACAAGCCAGTTTCATTTTGGAAGAAGGTCCTGTGGACTAATGAAACAAAGATTGAGTTGTTTGGTCATACAACAAGGCGTTATGCATGGCGCCACAAAAACACAGCATTCCAAGAAAAACACTTGCTACCCACTGTCAAATTTGGGGCAGGGTCCATCATGCTTTGGGGCTGTGTGGCCAATGACGGCATCGGGAATCTTGTTAAAGTTGAGGGTCGCATGGATTCCACTCAGTATCAGCAGATTCTTGAGAATAATGTTCAAGAATCAGTGTCAAAGGTGAAGTTACGCCGGGGATGGATCTTTCAGCAAGACAATGATCCAAAACACTGCTCCAAATCTACTCAGGCATTCATGCAGAGGAACAATTACAATGTTCTGGAATGGCCATCCCAGTCCCCAGACCTGAATATCATTGAACATCTGTGGGATGTTTTGAAGCGGGCTGTCCATGCTCGGCGACCATCAAACTTAACTGAAATGGAATTGTTTTGTAAAGAGGAATGGTCAAAAATACCTTCATCCAGGATACAGGAACTCATTAACAGCTACAGGAAGTGAGTAGAGGCTGTTATTTTTGCAAAAGGTGGATCTACTAAATATGAATGTCACTTTTCTGTTGATGTGCCCATACTTTTGCACCTGTCAATTTTT
Source organism: Allobates femoralis (assembly GCA_033576535.1). Taxonomy (NCBI): domain Eukaryota; kingdom Metazoa; phylum Chordata; class Amphibia; order Anura; family Aromobatidae; genus Allobates; species Allobates femoralis. The sequence goes on from JARQOC010000004.1 coordinate 513,885,298, forward strand.
GAAATAATGCATATTTCACATTTTCGGTTAGTACAATAAACTTCAGTAATATTTCAGGATTGAAATGTGTCCATCAGTTATTACATATATCACAATGAAATAGCTGTTGCAAAAAAACAATTTTTAACAAAAAAAAAAAAGAGTAAGATTAAGAGGGGTGCCAAAACTTTTTCATATGACTGTATATATGACAATAGCCAATGAAAAACAGCCACATTACAATGACATGTCTGGAGGACGTATGCAGTGACATTTACATAGTTCTGATTCGTGCAGAGGAAGTGGGTGTGTGAATAGGAATAAAACAGCTTTGAAACATATTCAATATAAAAAATACAACAAATTCAATGAAGATAAAATATAGATAGATAGATAGATAGATAGATAGATAGATAGATAGATAGATATTTAATCAAATAAACAAAAAATAATTTAAAAAAAAAAAAAATGTTTTTATCACAGAAATATTAGTTTTGGTGTTCGAACTGGCAATTGAATATACTCTCTAAAAACGTTCCTAGTTATAGCCCATGTCATTTAATCAGGGTTTGGGCATTTAATGGACCAAAATTCAGTTTGGCTGTCACCCTACTTTATAACCTTGAATATCTGAGAGGAATATAAAGAAGGAGTATTTTACTGTGAAAGGGATATAACAAATTGTTTCAAAATATGTTTTAAAACTAGAATGGTAGATGATTCTATGGCCGTATTAATGTACAGCTGGAGGTTTCAGGAGAGGACAAACAATGTATAGGGAACCTCCAATATTAAAAGTACAGAGAACTGATTCATTTCTTCCACCAGATTGTTCAATGCCAGTGGCGCACATGAGCGCACGGGACACAATCTCCCAGTGACAAATGCAGAAGATAAGGCGAACCAAAGGATCAAAAAACAACAGCAATGACATGCAGAGTTTCTGTTGGTTTTTGATCTCTTGGTTCGCCTTGTCTTCTGTTCAGTGGGGCCGAATACTTTCACAAGGCATTGTGTAAGTTTCATGGAGAGTTACAGGAAATAATAGAGAGGTAGGTCAGTGAACTGTTTAGGCCTACTGGGCTGGATAAACTGAAAGCTCATAAAAGCTCTCCCATCAATGTTATGTCCCGCCACACACAGGTGGGACAACTATGAGTTTTGTGGAGTATTACCGGAAAAACTATTCAGGTGGGTCAGAGACTTGTTTAGGCCTAATGCGCCGTATAAACTGAAAGCTCTTGCAAGTGATCCCATCAATGTTATGCCCTACCACACACAGGTGGAACAACTATAAGTATTGTGAAGTATTACAGGAAATAATAGTCAGGAAGGTCAGTGACCTGTTTAGGCCTTTTGGGCCGGATAAACTCAAAGCTCATGCAAGAGCTCCCATGAATGTTATAGTTGTCCCACATGTGTGTGGCGGGGAATACGTTTCGTGGAGTATTACAGGAAAAACTAGTACTGTCTTCAAGCCAAACTAAAATGTCTACTACTTCTTTTCATGGACAATCTGCTATAATGCCTTTCTTACGCAGCAGAGCATCGCTAAAACTTTGCGGCCCAATGAGGCCCAAAAAGAATAGGTGCTGCAATGGATATCAAGTGCTCCATCAAGTAGGCTCTACTCCACCTCAACTTCAACACCACAAACACTCCAGTGCTCAGAGGCGTCACCCGAACCGCACTTGCTTCCACATAGCTCACAAGTCTCCAGCCACCCTACTGACTAAGGGTTAACACAGATGGGTGAGTCTACAGAAATGTTCACTCATACTATAGCCTGGGAATGAGAGGTCTGCTCCAAAGCTTCAGTGAGTCAAGATGAGGAAATGAACTGCACCAATGCCCAAAATCTTTCTGAGTCTTATCCAGGCCCAGATTAAGAAGGGTCCGAGCATAATGTAGACTCTCATTCCCAAACTGTAACCCTTGTTGGTAGAGACAATGAGGCAGATGATGATGAGACTCAGATACATGATTGGAACAACAACTTGACTTTGCGCTCAGGGTAGGAAGAGGTTGGCTCTGATGATGACGAGTATGAGAACACACAGGGTGATGATGAGGTTGGGGATCCCACTTACTGTCAACCCACAAACAAGCAGTTGATGAGCTCATCAGAGAAGGTGGAGGAGGATGCTAGTGATGAGGTTTGGTTGTGGCTTCCTGGACAGGGATGGAGTCCTGGAAGCAGGTCAACAACTGTGTCCTCAGCCACAACTCTGCCTCTGTGTAGAAGCCATAGTGGCTGTGCAGGTCACATGGGGGCTAAGCCTTGCCTAGCCTGGGCCTTTTTTCAGATCACAAAGGATGACCCAACTCATGTTATCTGCAAAATTTGTAAACAAAATCTGAGTAGAGGCCAAAAAAATCAATAGTTTGAGTAGTTCATGCATGAACGGTCTCATGGATATGAAGCATAAGTCACAGTGGGAAGCTCACTTTGCTACAGTGCTGTGTAAATTAATTGCGACAAAGCATTTTTTTAAGTAAAATCGTAAGTTGGTTACCAGCCAGTGATTCAAACCAGTTTTAACTGCTTTGAACAGGTGTGAGTGTACAACCTTGAGTAACAAAATGTGGTTTGACTGGTTTTAGTCAGAAAATAACAGCTAGCTGCCCCCTCAGCTTCAGTTGAGAGCTTGTTTCTGTGAGGAGTGGTTTAGTGTACTTTTGTCATTATGATTTGTGCCTGTAAAAATGGATGTTACTCCACGGAAGAGGTCTAGAATTATTACTCTTAATGAACATACAAATCTGACTGTAAGAGAAATCGCTTCCACCGTTGGTATTGGAAAATCTACCGTTTCAAGAATAATTCACACATAATGAAACTGGATCGTTTTCTCCAAAACGAAAAGGGAAATGTGGAAGAAAAAGGAAACCGACACTATCAGCAATAGTAAAACTAATGCAAGAGAAACTTGCTTTGTCACAATTATTTTGCACAGCACTGTATATAGCGCCATTAACTCCACAGCACTTTACAAACTTCAATAAACCGTATTTTTCGCTTTATAAGATGGACCGGATTATAAAACGCACCCCAAATTTGCTGACGGAAAAAAGAGAAAAATGTTTTAATGTTAAATGGGGTTCATCTTATAATGCCAGTGTCCATCTTACAATCAGTATATATGTCCGCTATCTCTTGTTCATTGGCCAAGACAAAGCGATCGTGCTGCGATATGATGAGTGCAGTCTGTTTTTTGATATTTGTCTATTTTGAAATGGCTGAACACTGCTAGAGGACTTTGCACCAAATTGAATGTGTTTTTGCTTCTTTGTGCTGCTCTTGGCTTTTTTCTTATATATATATCCCCTAACCTGGTACATGGCTCCCCATCGTGGATATAGCCCGCCATCCTGAGATATAGCCCCTCATCCTGGATATAATCCCCAATTCTAGGATATAGACCCCCTACATCTTAGATATGGCCCCCATGCTGCAACACACAAGAAAATAATAAAGAAGTAACTTAACTCTGCGACACTCCCCTATGTCGCTCACTGCTTGCTGCACTTCGTGTCCTCCTGTGTCCCTGACATCCATTTATGTGACCGGTACAGTGACATCATCGCTGCATGCCCCAATTACTTGATTGGATGCCGGGAACGTAGGAGGATGTGAAGTGCAGCAGTCAGGGAGAGATGGAGTGGAGTTACATTGGTTATTATTTTGTTGTGTGCTGCAGCATGGGAGGCCATATACAGTGATAAGGGGTGTATACATAAACTAATTTAATATGTGCTGCTCCCCCACCCACCTCTCAGAGTTAGCTTCAGTGCTGAGATGTGGGCAGGGAGAGTGCAGTGCATGTTACATGAGCCTAATGAGCAGGAGCATGTGAAGATGGTCTGCCAAACCATTCTGTTCCAGCCCACTCCACAGTCTCTGCTTCTTCAGCACAGCTATCACAGCCCCACAGGTCCATATATTTGGACTATAAAACGCATCCCCCACTTTCAACCCAAACTTTTGGGGAAAAATACGATATATATTTTATATATTTCTGTAGGGCCAAAATGATATGTAATTTATTTTAATAAAACTTGCATTCCGTTTGTTATCTTTTTCACAACAAAAAAGTTACACATAGATCCCCCTTTCTTACAACAGTATTGCAAGAATTCATCTTTCACCAGACATACAGCAGCCAGGACCACCAACATTTTGAATATTGGACTGGCCGGCACTTTGAAGGGAGGGGCAAGGTTATTATTTAGAGAGGGGCACGATTGGCCCAACTAAAAGATACATGATACTGCATTTATAGGACAAAAGAAGAGGAAATCAAGAAATAAATATATTGCTTTCCTTGACTTTACATTTTTTTTTTGTGATTTCATGACAGCTGAAAGAGGCACCAAATTCATTAAGACGTGTAAACCTCTGAATATATTCAGCTCTCCTTTCTCTATCAAACCCTTCAATAGGACTGGCACAAATGCTATTCTTAAGGGGAACCTGTTACCTCAATTTACCCCCCTATCCTACCGCTACTCATCCCTGCACCTTCAAAGATGATCCCTAACCATCCCTGTCTCACCTAAGAGTGCCCTATAAGGAGTAAGAAAAGATTTATATAGCTCTGTGTAGTCTGCAGCCGTAGCTACGGAGGGCGGGCTCTGGGGCTCCATTGTCCTCTCCTGGCTTGCTCTCAGCACACCCCGCTAGGCGTCATTATTCCTTTTTGTGTCCATCCTCTATTTGAAATTCCCACCTCTTCTGATGATGATGCGCCAAGCCGGAATGTCATATCCGACCCGATGCATTGTGTGGGCTGATCACGTGGTACGGGCCGGCTTCAATGTGTGCACTGCGCATGCACCAGAGCCAGCTTATACCACGTGATCAGCCCCCAAAATGGAACTGGCTGGATATGATGTTCCAGCTCGGTTCATCATCATCAGAAGAGGTGGGAATTTCAAATAGTGAATGGACACAAGAAGGAATAATGACGCCCAGCGGGGCATGCTGAAAGCAAGCCAGGAGAGGACAATGGAGCCTTGAAGCCCACTCACCGCAGACTACAGCTGCAGACTACACATAACTATATAAGTCTTTTTTTCACTCTTTACAGGGCACTCTTAAATGAGACAGGGATGGTTAGGGATCAGCTAGGAATGTGCAGGGACAGGTAGTGGTAGGATAGGGGGGTTATTTAAGGTGACTGGTTCCCTTTAATTAATTTGGGCCATAATGCTTTACGACTGTCTCTTCTTGAACCTTGAACCTCTATACATCAATTCCATGCCAAAAGTCTCTCTATAGTAACGATTAGAGCCAAGTTGCTGAATGAAGTTTCATGTTTACTGTGTACATAGTTTTCTCTTACACAAAGCAAATGCATTCTGAGATAAACTAGGTTTATCCAGGTCAAGGTTATTTTGGCAATCACAACCAGTCAGATAGCTTTAGTCAATGTTATTAAAAGGTCTTGGAACCCAAACTGATGGAAGAAATGGAGCTTTGACAATCTCTTGGCAGAACAATGAAGTGATTGTGCATGTGCACTACTACATTTATTGTTGGTGAGACTGCTGGTAAAAGCGGAGCACTCTACTCAATTATTTTTGTCCGTCCTCTAAAAAAAGCCATAATAGTGAGCATCCATAGCCTGTTTAAACATGGATGTGTGAATGAAGCCTTAGGCTGATGAAACAGTGCTCTGCTTACTTAGGAAGTAGTCATCACCTCCAATATTATATCATAAAAAAAAAAATTATAAAAAAAACTGTGCCAAACCTCCTAATGGAATGAAGCAAGTTTGAAAAAGTGCAAGCTTCTGTGATTGCACAATGCACAAATAAAGCAAACCAGCAGTTTTAAAACCATCTATGAATGAAAATATGCTGCCCATATAAATCTGTCTATCTATAAATATAATATGGGGCTTAAATCCAGCTGTACATTTTTAGATCATTGGAATACGCAGAAATCATCCTTGCAAACTTATTTAACAATTGTATTTTTAAGAAAAGGTTTGTTGCTATATAAAATAATAGATATTCAGTATATGTGCTTGAATGATCATTTGCAGTCCATTTAGAATCAGTATTACCTTGTTTGTATTATAAAGGTGGTTTACAATAATGGAAAATCTATTTGTTTTTTTTATTGCTTTTACAACTCTCGAAACAACACAAATTGTGTGGTTAAATGCAGATTGTTTGATGACAGCAATCTCCTGTCTTTTGCTTTAAATTTTTTTTATTGAAATAAATGTATTTATTGTATTTCTGGGTAGCTAGAGAAGAATCAATATTACTTTATATATTATAGCATATCTTCCTGTAAAACTAGTAAACAATTGCCTGAAGAATAGTAAGCTGGCAACTGATAAAACATGTATAAAAATTTCAGCTGACCATGTTTAGTGGTTACCATCATACTGTACCTCAGCTGTGTACTCAGGTGACCGCAGTAACTGCACCGCTGACACGTCCGCAGCTCTTGGGGCACCTATTGTGTGCTCAGAGGTCGCGGTAATAGGATGGTTCTTCTTCAGCACAACTTACGATGCAGTAGAGCTGAGATGCAATGGGGTACATCATTGTGGATTATCATTGGGAGATATGTTTGGGGTTAATAAATGGGAAAATGAGGGTTGTCAGTGTGATGGCCACTTTACACACACCAACTTATCTGTCCAACTTCTGACCAACTTACTGGTTGCAGTGAAATCATGGACACAGTGTTCCATTTGTACACAGCCACAAAATGGAGCAATGTGTCCATGATTTCACTGCAACCAGTAAGTTGGTCAGAAGTTGGACAGATAAGTTGGTGTGTGTAAAGTGGCCCTGTTTTATTTCTAGTAAAGGATATTTCTGTGTGTGCGTTTATTAACTATTCACTTACTGGATTGGGAATGAGCGGTTCTCAAAGATGCCTAACATTACCAATCTGGGCTTAATGACTGTATGTCATAGTTCAGCTGTCATTAACCCCTTTCAACACACTGATGCCACCACACCAGGACATCTGGAAGAGCAAGGTGAAGTGACAGGATTTGGAGATTCTAATGAATGTGCCAAATTCTGGGGTGGCTATGAGCTGCTATTCTTACCCTGGGGGCAATAACTAAGTGCTTCACAATGATGAGAATAACAACCCCCAGCCATGTGCTTTATCTCAGATGAGTAGAAAATTGCAGATGACCCCGTGCTGCCAGTTTTAAATTGTTTTTTTAATTTATAAAAACAGTGTGGGGTCCCCATATTTGATACTCAGCCGATATAAAGTGCATAGCTGGGGGATGCATCCCATAGCGGTCTGCTTTATCTGTACTGAGAATAAAAAATAAGTGGGACCCCTAAGCATTTTTTTCCCATTATTTATTATTTTTACACATATGACGGCAGGTTGGTTGCCATGCACTAAGTATATGGCAACCAAGCACAGACACTGGTACAGATTGTGGGGGCGCAGTCTGAGTGCAACAGCCAATTACAGATGCTGTCACACAGAGAGAGTCTGTGATTGGCAATTGCAGTTCAGTGCAGTGAACATGCATAAAGCTTAATGGTTGGCCCCGAAAACAAGCAGCGGGAGACTGGTTCTATCTATCTATCTATCTATCTATCTATCTATCTATCTATCTATCTATATGACTGTCTGTTTGTCTATCTATCTATCTACAGTATGTCCAAAAAAAAATCAGGCAGCACATCCAAAATTAGAAAAAAGTGGACAGATTTTAATTTAGCCCTTAGTGGTGTAATGTTTCGGCTTACTTGAAGCCTTTGTGCTTGACACACATGGCACACATGCTGTCAAATATGAATTGCAATCCAAACGGAAAAGAAATGCAGATGTGAAAAGGCCCTAAGGGGTTTTTCTAACCATTCAGGCAAAAATGCATTTGTGAGGTCAGGTACTGATATTAAGTAAAAATGTTTGGATCACAATTAGGCTAGAGTCAGACAGGCATCTTCCCCTAGCCTGCAACATCAGTCAGAAACTTAGTTTCTGACAGGAGCAGTGCATAGCATTACCAGCATGTAACGCTATGCGTTGCCAGGCACCAGCAGGCTCCAGGATCTCTATGACAACCGGAAGCTTACCGCAGCCGCTGGCTCCACAGACAATCCCCGAATATGCGCTTTTACAGAGCGCACAGGAAATGCTGTTTGCAGCGTTTTCCTATGCACTCTGCAGTAGCGCATATCTGGGGATTGTTTGTGGAGCCAGCGTCTGCAGTAAGCTTTCAGTTGCCATAGAGATCCATAGCCTGGCGGCGCATAGTGTTACATGCTGGTAATGCTATGTGCTTCTCCTGTCAGAAACTAAGTTTATGATGGATGCTGCAGGCTAGGGGCAGACGCAAGGCTCTAGCCTTAGTATTTCAGATTATAATATAGGTGTTTGATATAGTTGAGCTCAGGGCTTGGTGTCAGCCATTTCATGGTTATATTAAGAATATATGGCACTATTCAGGAAGGTAAATTTAGTTTTTGTACTCATGTTATGCAGTTTGAAACATTGTAATTAGGGTGTAATTTAAAGGGATCCTGTCACCCCCAAAACACCTGTAAAGCTATTAAAAGCTGTCCCTAGAGCATAGTAACACTTACCCTACACTCCTTTTAGCTCCTAAATGCATCAAGTGAAATTGAAGATAAATGTTATTACAGTACCTCATTAGGGATGATAATGAGTGACTATGCTATTCATAGTCACCCTGGCAGGCTCTCCCACTTCATGATATCACGCCTCCATAGGCGTGATCTTCTAATCAGATTAAAATGCGCGCCTCCCCGCCGCTCTGTGCTGTCTCGGCTGGCCTGTAGTGGGGCTGGGTGACGCGAATCGCGTAATTTCCGGCGCCGGGTGACGTAGTACACCGCGCCACTTTATTAGCTTCAAAAGCGCACTGCGCATGCGCATGCGCAGTGCGGGTCTTGAAGCTAACAGCGGCGCGGGTGTACATACGTCACCCGGCGCCGGCCCCCAGACCGCCCCCAGACCGCTTTTTGGGGTCCAGCAGCTTAGTTCTCGCATTTCCCATTGACTTGCTTTGTACTCGCTACTCGTAATGAGTAATAACAAGTAAACTCGTTGAGCAGTGAGTAGCCTGAATACAGTACTATTCTGTGAGTATTGAACACTAACGAGTATACTCACTCATCTCTAGTCTTGACCACAAACTACATCATGGGCACAACACTTCAAAATTCTCATGTACTTTGTTGAGGTAAGTATACACATGCAGTTTTGTGACAAAAAGTGACACGAAACTACACCAAAAATGCTGAAAAAACACAGTGTTGGCACAAGGCTTTAAAAACACAGCATATACAGTGCCAGCTAGGTGAATGGGATGTATAGAAATCTCAAGCACACTGGGCTTTTGTTTTACACCACATAAACTGAGAAAGTGTATATCTGAGACAGTTCCTCCCATGGCAGATGCTGGATAAGTTAAATAGCCAGAATCTGTATATTACAACTGTGGACACAGCTGAGCTCCACCAACAGCTGTTAGCAATTGAAACGTCCTGTCAATGCCTTAACAGCAGAATTTTTAAATGGAACGATTTGCAAATAAAAAAACTACTAGAAAAAAAAACTATTCTGTTTACGCATTAAAAGATAAATAAGCACACACACACACACACATATATATATATATATATATATATATATATAATATATAAAGCTGAATGTGTGTGTGTGTATGTATGTTTGTATGTGTGTATATCCGGGATCGGCATCTACACCGTCGCAACTACAGCCACAAACTTTTGCACAGTCACACGTCTGGACCCCGAGAGCGCCATAGGCTATGTTGTGAGGCGAAATTTTAACCCTGCGCGTTCCAGTTCACCAAACAATTTTGCCCCTATCTACATAATGGGGAAAAAGTGAATGGAAAAGTGTTGTAGGAAAATCGACAGCTTACAGCTACAGCCACAAAATTTTGCACAGTCACACGTCTGTACCCCGGGAGTGTCATAGGCTATGTTGTGAGGCGAAATTTTAACCCGCGCATTCCAATTCACCAAACAATTTTGCCCCTATCAACATAATGGGGAAAAAGTGACAGTTACCAGTTGACAGTTGTGAATGAGAGGGGCTTAATGATAGCGCCAAAGACTAATAGCATATACCAGCATATAGTCATTAAGGTGGGGCACCAACATGAGATATTCACAACGCACGGGGACATGTATACACACCACATGCACACAAAGAGAAACAGCAAGTGTATAGTCGCTAAGGTGCAGCCCCAACATTGGATACTCACCACGCACCCGAACAAACACACACACACCACAAAGAGACACACACAACACTGAGACACACACACACCCACGGGGACACACACCCTATAGCGACACATGCACTCACACCACAGGGACACACACACCACAAAGAGACACACACAACACAGAGACACACACCCCACACAGACACCCCCCCACAGGGACACACACACATACACACCCTATAGGGACACATGCACTCACCCCACAGGGACACACACACACCACAAAGAGACACACATAACACAGATACACACACACCACACAGACCCCCCCACATGGACACACACACATACACACCCTATAGGGACACATGCACTCACCCCACAGGGACACACACACACACCACAAAGAGACACACATAACACAGATACACACACACCACACAGACCCCCCCACAGGGACACAAACACATACACACCCTATAGGGACACATGCACTCACCCCACAGGGACACACACATGCACACCCTATAGAGACACATGAACTCACCCCACAGGGACAAAAAACGCATGGCATAAAAATTGGTGTTGCTATCATAAACATTTTTATTTCATTTTCCTGCTTATATAGGGGGGGCGTGGGGTGCTGATGAAGAAAAAACTAAATTTCCACATACTGCTGGGCCGTTTCCAAATAACGGTAGCTTTAACGCATGTGTCTGTATGTGCCAAGCTTTAACGCTTGCGTTTCCCATTGGGTCCCGTGTTAATAAAACGGACATGCGTTTTTTAACAGCACCCAAAAACGCTGCATGCAGCGTTTTTTGGGCTGGGGGAAAAAAACGCAAGTTTGGCTCAAAAACGCATGTACACTCAAATGTACCCTGCGTTAACGCACTTGCGTTTTTTTAACAGTGCAAAAGCGCAGAGATGGGCAAAAAAACGCATGTGTGTGATCATGGCCTCAGATTGTCTTTAACTAAGAGCATGTCAATACGGGACCAGGCATTGTGTGGATATGAAAAATGAATGAAATCTCTTTCCATTGGGCGCTGCAGTCTCGATGCATCTTTTAAAGTAAGATCGGTAGTGAAATCTTCAAGCCAACTAGTCCCTTTCCTTGTCTGGCTGGTTACAGTCGAGTATCTCCGCCTGTCCTCAGCTTCTGACATAACTGCTTTAAAACCTCCCCCTACAATCACATAATTTTCTCTATCATCTAGGACCTTGGAGTGGATCCTTTTGAAAAATTCCTTCTGAGTTGAGTTGGGTGCATAAATGTTGTGTATGCTTAATTTTCCTCCTGAGGTCTCTATCACGATGTGAACATGCCTTACTGTATCATCCTAGATACATGTCAGGACTTTGAGTGAAGGATTTGTGAAGAACAATTATTACCCCTGCCTTTCATTCTATTGACTCATAGACTGCCTCAACCCATGATTTATGCATACAAAACATTTCATTATGTGCTAGGTGTGTTTCCTGTAACATTTTAATGTCATCTCTTAGCCTTTTAAGATGTCTCACAGCTATTCCCTGTTTTCAGTGGATCTTAAACCCTTCACAATCCGACACCACTCTAACCATATTTTCCAATAAATATGGATATGTATCGTCGGCCTAGTATCCTCATCGTAACAGAGCCTGGTGGTGACCATCGTTTAGTAACATGTGGGATTCCCATATCTTGTAAAAAACATCCCCCCTAAATAACTCTGTAAAAACTGTAACATTAACAATAGTCCTCCCCCCCCCTCCCCACACTCTTCATTGTTACTTCCTCTTCTTCCAATGTGAGTATCCTCACAGTGCTCCCGCCTTCCAGATTAATGTTCGAGTTCAGCTTCCAATTGGGGAGGTGGTCATTCTCCCTGCAAGAAGAAGAGAGCATTGTCCTTATGTGTATCGTCCACAATCTTAACTTGCATGCTCCACCCACCCTTCCCCTTCTATCCCCCCTCCATGACACTAAGTCGCATCGTTCTCACCAGATCCCGATGGGATAACGACTCTGGTGTTGAGGATGGAGGCGTTATGGCAATGAATAGTTAAATAATGTACAGTGCCTACAAGTAGTATTCAACCCCCTGCAGATTTAGGAGGTTTGATAAGATGCAAATAAGTTAGAGCCTTCAAACTGCAAACGAGAGTAGGATTTATTAACAGAAGCATAAATCTTACAAACCAAAAAGTTATGTTGCTCAGTTGAATTTTAATAAATTTTAAACATAAAAGTGTGGGTCAATTATTATTCAACCCCTATGTTTAATATTTTGTGCAATAACCCTTGTTTGCAATTACAGGTAATAATCGTCTTTTATAAGACCTGATCAGGCCGGCACAGGTCTCTGGAGTTATCTTGTCCCACTCCTCCATGCAGATCTTCTCCAAGTTATCTAGGTTCTTTGGGTGTCTCAAGTGGACTTTAATCTTGAGCTCCTTCCGCAAATTTTCAATTGGGTTAAGGTCAGGAGACTGACTAGGCCACTCCATCACCTTGATTTTTTCCCTCTTGAACCAGGCCTTGGTTTTCTTGGCTGTGTGCTTTGGGTCGTGGTCTTGTTGGAAGATGAAATTACGAACCATCTTAAGATCCTTGATGGAGGAGCGGAGGTTCTTGGCCAAAATCTCCAGGTAGGCCGTGCTATCCATCTTCCCATGGATGCGGACCAGATGGCCAGGCCCCTTGGCTGAGAAACAGCCCCACAGCATGATGCTGCCACCACCATGCTTGACTGTAGGGATGGTATTCTTGGGGTCGTATGCAGTGCCATCCAGTCTCCAAACGTCACGTGTGCGGTTGGCACCAAAGATCTCGATCTTGGTCTCATCAGACCATAGAACCTTGAACCAGTCTGTCTCAAAGTCCTCCAAGTGATCATGAGCAAACTGTAGACGAGCTTTGACATGACGCTTTGAAAGTAAAGGTACCTTACGGGCTTGTCTGTAACGGAGACCATTGCGGTGGAGTACGTTACTTATGGTATTGACTGAAACCAATGTCCCCACTGCCATGAGATCTTCCCGCAGCTCCTTCCTTGTTGTCCTTGGGTTAGCCTTGACTGTTCGGACAAGCCTGGCCTCGGCACGGGAGGAAACTTTCAAAGGCTGTCCAGACCGTGGAAGGCTAACAGTAGTTCCATAAGCCTTCCACTTCCGGATGATGCTCCCAACAGTGGAGACAGGTAGGCCCAACTCCTTGGAAAGGGTTTTGTACCCCTTGCCAGCCTTGTGACCCTCCATGATCTTGTCTCTGATGGCCTTGGAATGCTCCTTTGTCTTTCCCATGTTGACCATGTATGAGTGCTGTTCACAAGTTTGGGGAGGGTCTTAAATAGTCCGAAAAGGCTGGCAAAAGAGATAATTAATCCACACATGTGAAGCTCATTGTTCTTTGTGCCTGAACTACTTCTTAATACTTTAGGGGGACCAAACAGAATGCTGGTGGTTTGAGGGGTTGAATAATAATTGACCCACACTTTTATGTTTAAAATTTATTAAAATTCAACTGAGCAACATAACTTTTTGTTTTGTAAGATTTATGCTTCTGTTAATAAATCCTACTCTAGTTTGCAGTTTGAAGGCTCTAACTTATTTGCATCTTATCAAACCACCTAAATCTGCAGGGGGTTGAATATTACTTGTAGGCACTGTATATAGCCTATAGAGCCATTCAATTATTTTACAATACTTACAGCATCTTATTTCCTATGATTTTTGTTCTCATTTGGTCACAATTCACTCTCTGCTTCCCCTCCCCTAATCAGGAATACTGTGTTCTTTTTCAAGGTCATATACTGCTTCTTTCTAAATCTACGTAGAGCATTGTTTGCTGTAACAGAATGTGCTAGAATGGGATACTAACCTTGGTAACTGTAATTGAAATGCTGATTAACCCCTTCTAACTATGTAGAATCTGACTGAATGTTCTCTTCTCATAATAAGCTGCTGAATTAGTGTAATATGATGTAAGTACCCCTTAGAAACGTCTCTAAGTAATGCCCCTTTAATGAAGGTATTAAAAGCTGCTGACCCCTCTTTCAATAAAGCTTTTGTTATTAAGTTCTGCTATTGACTGGTGATCAAGGGTAGTTTTTCCTGGTAATGTGCACACACCCAGACAGGGCATCCATTACAGTGATATGAAGTGTCTTTATAGGTGAAAATACTACAACTTTTCCCTTACATAAATAATGACTAGATATGTCATGTGATGTGACCATGTGATGTGCTATGCTGCCTGCTATACAACATCCAAGATGGCACCTGTACCCTGTGCTAAGCCCAAGATCCGGCTACTCCCTGAAGAAGAGGAATTCAGATATTAGAATAACTCAGCAGGAACTAACCAATCAAGGTCTAACAACTTCAGACAATGTTTCAGGACTTACCCACCTGCTAACACCCCTTGCATTCCTGTATAAATATGTGTGTGTCAATAAACTTCTGCGCAGTGCTTATTCTCATGGGCTTGGGCAGGAGCAAGACTTGGAACAGATTCTGTGTCCGTGTCATTACTTGTGACGTGCACGCTTGCCCAAATAATTTGAAGTGGTTGATGGACTTGAGAAACATAGCTGAGACCCTCATCAATTGGCGCCCTAACAGGGACCCCCGTGAGGAAACCAGGTGCCCCCGTGGACCCGTACGGCGCCTCTGCCGGACACCCACCGCCCACCGAAGGGACCTGATCAATCCCACTGGATCACGGTAAGTCACATTTATATCATGTATACATGAGAACCTGCCTGTGAATCGGGGGATGGTGGTGGTTATCCTAGAGGGGTGCAGCCGGAGCACGAGGGTGTAAGGTGACGGTAACTACCCTGGTTGTCCATAGTGGGGGTCAAACATGATTAAGCACAAACTGTCCGCCCAACTCTGTCAGCCACGGTGCATTTCATTGGGAGAGATCGAACAAAGAATGCAGCAAGAAGGGGAGGGAAGACTGTGTGTTATTTTACGATTATTTGTTAAGACTCATTAGCTTTAACACGGAAAGCAGACTGCCTAAACCAGGGCAGGCATTTTGATATTTATTGCTGTTGTGAACGCAGGCTGTATCAGGGCAGGTGTAATTGTATTCTTAGGAATGCTGTTGTGATAAATATCTGTGTATTGGTGAGCAGCTGCACCAGCAGAGACACTGGTGAATAGTGATTAAAGATGTTGCATCTTCAAGAAAAAGGACAGTCTCCCTCCGGGAGCAAACACTCCCATTAATATGATCCGTGAAAGAGAAGGGAAAAACTATGTTAAAAATGCAAATGTATTGTTTAAGCTGATAGAAATGCCACTGGAAAGTGATATTGTTAATTGATCCAGAATGTGTAAAGTACGTCAATAAGCAGGAACAGAGGTTGGATTTCAACGCAACACTCAATTTGAGTCAATGTGAGATGTTAGAGATGGAAATTGGAAAGTGCAATAAAAAAAGCAAAAGAAAGTACGGTTTAGAAAGTGCAAGTTGATGGCTACAAGTGGCACAAAGTCGAGAAAAGGGTAGAAGGAAAAGTGAGAAGAAAGATTTACTCATGTCTATGAACACCCAACCCTCTCCCCCTGATCTTCCTTCTTCTTCCCCTTCTCCTATAACTCCTCAGTTAAATCATGTGTTGGGAATACAGCTGGACTCTCAAGCATATCCTTGTTGTTCAGGGTCTCCTAAAATTGAGGAACCTGGAAGGATGATTAATGTACTGAGCGCCCAAGGGGAAATAGTACATGTGCTGACACTGTGGGAAATGGAACATTACTAGACAGAAATATCTACCGACAGACAGATACTGAATAAATGTGTATTTGTGCATACAGCCATCAAATCAATTCTCTAATTTGGACAAACCTGGTGCGGATATTTTGTGACAAAAACCCAGAAGATATCTATCAAATTTGCCAGTGTTTGAATTGTAATGAATGTGCTGAATATTTGTTCTGATAACATTGATTAGTAAGCACATAGTCGTTCAAGGTCAGGATGTGTGAGAAACAGAAAGGAGTAAAGGGTATGTCTCACATACCGAGATCGCTAACGAGATCGTTACTTTTGTGACGCAATAGCGATCTCAGCAACGACATCGCTACGTGCGACAGAGTGTAACGATCTGGTCCCCTGCTGCGAGATCGGCAATCGTTACACAGCCTCCTGGTTCATTTTTTGGTCGTTGCGCTCCCGCTGGGAACGCTGTATCGCTGTGTTTGACACCTTACCGACGATATCGTTGGCAACACATAATGAGATACGTAGGCGTGCACGCGTGTGAGAAGGAAATACAACGACTGAACAATATCGTTGAAGAAATCGCTAGGGTGGACATATCGTTGTATAGATCGGCGTGTTTGAATACCAAGTAGCGATACCGATAATGACTCATCAGCGATCCCAGGAGCCATGTCGTTATCGGGATCGCTACTGCGGTCGTTACGTCTGACCGGGCCTTAACTCACCCCCATGTATCTCTCTAATATTCTTATCAAAATATTCCTTGTTTACTGTCTTCTCCATATCTGGCTGTGATGTGAGAATGTTTCTATCTACTCTGATTCTCTCAAGCGAGGGAGGGAAGGGGGAGTATGAATTGTGCTCGGACAAAAAGACATTTTACATGCTAACAGGGATAGTACCCATCTTTCCATGGGATCCTGAATGGAAAGAAAGGATTTTTCATATTTGTGGTTGTGAATATTGGGGATAATAATTGTTTAATGTATATTTAGTTGAAAGCTAATAATATTGTTTAATATTTGATACAATGACAATTATTTTAAATAGTTTTTGTATATTTCTGCTTGAGGTCTTACAGAATTAGGTTTTTACTGACTTATATGAGTAAATGGTGTTAGTGAATAATTGTTTTTAGAAAAAGAAATAGAGAACAGATAATAATGCTTATTATGTCAGTATGTTAAATCTTTAGCTTTTAATCTCACTTACTACCCACAGCCCCGTTATGGACCTCAGGGGATGGATGGACATGTTTTAGGTGTGATGAAACTTCAGATTGCCAGATGAATGAGGGCTATGGACTATAATGGTGGAGAATGACTGACCCTGTGACCACAGCTTTTTTGTAGAGTGTTAACAGACAGAGCCAACGCTAGGGTGCTCTTACCTGTAGAATGCAAGACTTAAAGGCAGTCCTGCCCACCGCAGCTTCGCGTGGTGGCCATTTTATGACAATGAGATTACACCACTGTTAGCTCCACAACCAGTGTTTATATACATAGTTACAATAATGCAAGGGAAATACTACACATTTTCTGATTCCCTCATGCGAAGGGGGGATGGAGATATTTATGACAGAATTTAAATGTTTTTTTTGGTTAAGTATAAAACAGTTATAGTTTAGAAATATAGCGCCAATATATTCTGCAGCGCTGTATTATTTATTGCCTAGCTATCAATATAATTAGTAGAGAATTAATAAGAATTTTGTTGACTAAGTATTTTCTGACTTTTGAAACTAATACAAATTCTTGAGTGTTTTATTTTAGAAGAAGCTGTATAGGTGAGAGATGATCCGGCATTGGACACCGGTAATTGATGTGTATTGACGCACTTCCGCTTGGGGAAGGCCAGTAGTGCTGGGAGATACACTGACTGCCACTCTTTACAATTAATGAGCATGGGTATTTATACCGTATGCCCCCTCTGGACCCTGGCGCCCCTTGAGGAAGCAGCCAGCAAAACACGTAGGGGTTTTCCTATCCTCCTGAAGCACACCAATCTCCCTAAGAATGTCTTTGGGTAAGCAGACCTAATTTTACCAACAGCCATGAGGCTATGGGATGATTGGAGTGAGCGGGTGGTTGAGTAGGGTATGTTAGCTTAAACCAGCTCAAAGCTCATAATTGTTGTGGCTTATCCCACTTGGGTTGCATTGTTGTAAATTTGACACTCATTTAATCTCCTCCACTATCGGGGCTTGGGCTTGTTGTGGGGGGGAATGGGGTTTATGGTCACATTTACCTATGCTCTCCCATAACATTCTGACCCTGACCCGTTACAGCTGTATATGGACTTTTGAGTACATTCCTTGCCCATATGTATTTGTATCTTTGGGGTAGGTTGTTTGTTTCCTTCTTTTCTAAGGGGAAACACCTCCAACAAAAATATCTTTTGCCACTGACCTATGTAGTTGAATTATCTTGTAAAAACAACCTATTGTATGGACTGCACCAATTATTTTTGTATTTGTAACTTAAATAAAGCTTTTCAAGTTTTAACATTTCAGATTGTGTGTTATAATTGGTATATTTATGAGAATGGGCTTAAAGTTTGCAATCCCTTTTCTTTTGTATTTATGCTGTTCTATAGGGAAACGCCCCTTGATTGAGATTTGTACATCATTCGGTCCCAAAATTTTGTGCATATTTACTTTATTATAAATGGTGCATAAAAATTCTAAATTTTGTAAAAAAAAAAAAAAAGAATAGCAAATTTTGTTGCCATTTTCCGAGACCCATGATGTTTTCATTTTTCAGAATCTGGAGCTGTGTGATGGTTTTCTTTTTGTGCCTTGAGCGAATGGTTTTATTTATACCATTTCTGGGTAGATACGCTGTTTTGATCTCCTATTATTGCATTATATTGCAATGTTGCAGCAACCAAAAAAAATGTAATCTTAGCGTTTTTTTCCGGTGCACAGTTAACTGATCATTTTAATTAATTTCATATTTTGATAGCGTGGGCATTCCTTGAAGTGGCCATATCAAATATGTGTTTGTTTTTTCCATTAGTTTTATTTTCAATGGGGCAAATAGAGGGTGATTTGAATTTTTATTTTTTCATAGTTTAAAAACGTTTTTCACTTTATCTTTATTTTACTTGGCCCCTTAGTGCACCCCAACACAGCAGTGTCCGATCGCTGCTGCAGTACAGAGCCTTGCTGATGCATAACATCTCTTGTGAACGCCGGACTTTAGCCAACATTCACAGAAAGTGTGTCATGAAAGTGACAGGGGTCATCATCTGACTCCTTGGTGCCATGGAAAAATATTGTTGCCTCGTGATCACATCAAAGTGTCACCCATGGCTGCAGAGAATAGCACTATCCCTGCCGCAGCGTGTTACATCGCGCTATCTGAGTTTGACAGCACATTCTAATGAATTGACAGGAGTGGGATGATCATAGACCCACCTGCATTAATTAGCTGCACATGTCAGCTGATCACATCAACCAACACTTGCAGATGCAAGCTTAGCGTCTGTGTTTGCATCAAAGGGTGGGAGACGACCAAGGATGTACCTATACATCTTTGGTCGTGAGTGGGTATATATTCTTACCTACCATTGGCGTCTGTGGCACCCAACACCATTCTACTCCTTTTCTTAGTGACATCACCACTTTTCAGTCTATCCAGCTCACATGATCTGTGTGTGAGCCTGAAGCTTTATTTACATTGAAAGCCTATGGAGACTTTTTCTGACATGCCATAGGTTACATATTGAGAGCCATTTCTAAGCCATGCAGAGTGCCACTGAGTAGAGGAGCAGAACGACACTTGTTCCCGAAGAAGATGGCAGTAGGTGATTATATTAACACTACATACACATATACACAGAGTTGCCTTAAATCTTCAAAGGAGGGCTTCTTTTAGAAAAACAGGTATTGGCCCAAAATCTCAATTAGAGAACAAAAGAGCAACATATACTGTCATATCACTTCATTCGATAGCATTAGGCTCCCCAAGTGCTTAATTTTGGCTACTGAACTAGTGAGTACTGTGTCTTTGTAGCTTAATGAGAATGCAATTATTTACATGAAAAATTTAAATAAAACATAAAAATAAGTTACCTCTGTGGTAACACAATGGGCTTCAGTGGGTCGATTTCATTAACGTAATACAAACAAGCTTTTTAACAACTCAAAGATTCAAAGCCCGCCTTTAGAAACGGCCTTTATACCAATTCACAAATATGATACTGCATGTGAGCCTCTGTTACCTTTTCATTTTCTATTGCTGAAAAAAGAAATTGAGCTATATACACCTTTTATTGGCTTCAGATAGTCATCTGCTATGTGAAATTACCTCCATTTTCACATTCATTATATGAATAGGAAGTGGAAACGGTAGTTTCAGTTTTTTCATATTATCTGCACACTAATGTATATAGTGTGGACTCAACATTCATTGGAAATAATGGCACTAGATCATTCACACCATTATGTTTGATGCATCGGACCTATTATCTTCACACTGTGATCTTCATGCTCAGCTCTCTGAGCCTTTTTCTTAATGTTGCAGTTCTTGGTGATAGTTCACCTTTACTTAATCATAATAGATGTGATATTGCAGCCTGATAGTTTCCCTTGAGTAAAGTGAGAAACAACATGCTTTTTATAAAAGATTTGCTGATCCCACCTAAACAAAGCAGACAGTCTCTTTACTCTCAGTGATAGCAATCTGAGCACTAAAATATATTTATTGATAATTTCTGAGAGCTTTGGATCCTTGTAAACAGTGGAAGCGGATATTTCAAGTAAATACGGTATGTCTCCCATATTTTTTTTCAGGTAAGATATAAGATGTAATTTCCAATTTCAGATAGTATGGACTATCTAACGTTTTGAACTTTTAAATTTCAATACAAGAATGATTTGTTGTCATTCATAAAATGTACAATTATTGGAGAACAATCTGTTCTATTTCCCATAAATAAATAATTTATTAAATAGATATAATGAAACATAAAACAATGTTTCCATGTTAATAAAAATGACTTATATGAAAACAAAATGTCCCCACATTAAAAGGAACCCAGATAATGCTATTAATCTGCAGATGGAGATTTATTCAGCAGGTTATTAGTGGTAGGATGTTGTCCAGTTGCTGTATTGAAAGTGTAGCACCCATGAGAAAATAGATATACTTTCCGAGAGCACTAAGCTTTAGGTCATGCAGGCGAGCCGGTACCATTTCACCATTTCAGTCACCACTCAGTACTCCGTGAGTGGCGGCTATAAGAATGCCTCACACTTTGACTGACAGCTGGCTTCCCATTAACTCCTTGACCATCGTTTCATAGCTTTTATAGTTTTTTTTAAGGTTGAAGGAAGACCTTAAGTCCATCTAGTTCAACCCATAGCCTAACATGTTGATCCAGAGGAAGGCAAAAAAAAACCCATGTGGCAACACTAAGCTCCACATTGGGGAGAAAAATCTCCAGAAGTAGAGGATGCCCCCTTGTCCCCATCTCCGGCCTACCGGTAGTTGTAAAAAGATCTTTAGAAAGGTCTTTGTACTGTGCCCTCATATATGTGTACATTGGAGAAATAAAGGCTTAGGGGTGATCTTATTACAAACTAAATAATCCCAAGTTTAATAACCTGTCTTGGTATTGCAGTCCACCCAGTCCTCTAATAACCTTGGTAGAACCCAGACTTTTTCACCTTCCTGACAAGGTCTAATTGTACAATTCTGACTGGTGTCACTTTATGAAGTAATAAGTCTGGAATGCTTCAATGAATCCGAGTGATTCTGAAATATTTTTTTGTGACACCTTGTACCTTATGCTAGTGGTAAATTTTGTCGCTATTACTTGAGTCTATTTATGAAGATATCAGAAATTTGATAACAAATGTGAAAATGTAGCAAATTTTAACATTTTTATTTTTTTGCGTTTAAACCAGAGAGTTATCTAATATATAAAGCTGAATGTGTGTGTGTATGTATGTGTTGATGTGTGTGTGTATATCCGGGATTGGCATCTACACCGTCGCAACTACAGCCACAAAATTTTGCACAGTCACATGTCTGGACCCCGAGAGCGTCATAGGCTATGTTGTGAGGCAAAATTTTAACCCTGCGCGTTCCAGTTCACCAAACCATTTTGCCCCTAGCTACATAATGGGGAAAAAGTGAATGGAAAAGTGTTGGAGGAAAATCGACAGCTGTCAGCTATAGCCACAAAATTTTGCACAGTCACAAGTCTGGACCCCGGGAGCGTCATAGGCTATGTTGTGAGGCAAAATTTTAACCCCGCGCATTCCAATTCACCAAACAATTTTGCCCCTATCTACATAATGGGGAAAAAGTGACAGTTACCAGTTGACAGTTGTGAATGAGAGGGGCTTAATGATAGCGTCAAAGACTAACAGCACATACCAGCATACAGTCACTAAGGTGAGGCCCCAACATGAGATATTCACCATGCACGGGGACATGTATACACACCACACGCGCACAAAGAGTTACAGCAAGTGTATAGTCGCTAAGGTGCAGCCCCAATATTGGATACTCACCACGCACCCGAACAAACACACACACCACAAAGAGACACACACAACACAGAGACACAAACACACACCCCCACGGACACACACACACACCCTATAGCGACCACATGCACTCACCCCACAGGGACACACACACACACAACACAGACACACACACCACACAGACCCCCCCAGGGACACACACATAGTCACCCTATAGGGACACATGCACTCACCCCACAGGGACACACACCACAAAGAGACACACACACCACACAGACCCCCCCACAGGGACACACACACATACACACCCTATATGGACACATGCACTCACCCCACAGGGACACACACACACATACACCACAAAGAGATACACACACACCACACAGACCCACCCACAGGGACACACACCCACATACACACCCTATAGGGACACATGCACTCACCCCACAGACACACACACACATCACAAAGAGACAAACACAACAGAAACACACACCACACAGACCCCCCCACAGGGACATACACACCTTATAGGGACACATGCACTCACCCCACAGGGACACACACATACACACACCCCAGGGACACACAAACAGACAAAGATGTGCACAAATCACCTCACACAACTCGCCTCATACGTGTACTATCTTTAATTTCCAAACATAAATATCTGATTAAAAACAGCCAATGTGCAACACATGTGCAATATAGGGAATTAAGGCAGATGTCAGTCACATGAGCTGTCTATTATGTGTATGTGTGAGGTAACATATACTGCCTGGCCAGGGGGAGGGTTTACTGTTGGCTGGAGATTTATTAGGCTGCCTATAGCAATCAATCACAGCTCAGCTTCTATTTTCTTACAGGTCATTAATATGACATATTCAAATTCTATTTTGGTATAGCTAACATCAGTTATTTATTAACCCGGGCGTAGCCGGGTACTACAGCTAGTATAAAATAATAAATACATGACATTTTAATATTCCACATGCCTACTTTATATAAGCACCATTTTTAAAACTTTTTTTTAGTTAGGAAGTTAGAAGGGTTAAAACTATAATGGTACCTTTACACGCCGCCACCGACGGCAGCAACAGGCAGACACCGCACGTGCACGCGCGCTTTTTCAACGGTTCCTAACGGTGCCTGATGCCGCATATACACGCTGCCACAAGGTGCTCCACAGAAGGTATTTTCGTTCCCCGGAAGTGCCGACGGGTGCCGTAGGTTACCTTCTGTGGAATACCTTCCCTGATTTACACGCCGCTACCACAAGGAAATATGGGTGTACCTGGGGCAGCAGGGACAACACATAGACGTGCCAGAGTTGTGTATTACGCGACGCTCGTACGATGATTGGACAATGCAATAGCATCATGATTGGCCAGCCAGCGCAGGAAGGCTGGCTAATACATGACGCTATTGCAAATGTGGAGTGTGAGTGGTCAGCTGGCTGAATATGGCGCCCTGTGCAGGGATAGCCAATGGTTACACAGTCGCCCCGACCAATGATAGCTGATGGGGCGTGGTATACATGATGCTGTGGCACGCCCCAAGGAATTCACTAGGGCATGCAAATACCTTGCCTTTGCCCCGATTACACGCCGCCACCATAGGGATTACACCTGCTTGTTTTTGAGCACGGTTGAAACACAGGTATCCAAAGACACAGAAAGGAACTTCCTGAATTACACGCCGCCACTTTGCGGTGTTTTGAAGGTAAAAGCTACAAGTGTGTCCGATGCCTGGCGGTTTCTACCTTTCGGTGGCGGCGTGTAAAGGTACCATTTCAGCAATTGCTACCTTTTCCAACAAAATTGACAAAACCAATTGTCATGAGTTGCAGCCAAGGAGCCAGTGGTGT
The DNA here is from genome assembly GCA_033576535.1 of Allobates femoralis. NCBI lineage: Eukaryota > Metazoa > Chordata > Amphibia > Anura > Aromobatidae > Allobates > Allobates femoralis. The sequence continues at coordinate 513,909,588 of JARQOC010000004.1, forward strand.
ATAATGTGTTTATTTACATCGGACCTAGAAGGCTGTTTTTCTTTGCTGATGCTGGTTAGGTAATGTGGTTTGACTACTCCAACCACCCTTTAAAAAGTCACATGAGCCATCATCTGACATTGTTATAGAGTCATATGTACTTGACCTTGCTGGTAGGTGGACTTCTCCTGCTGCTGCTACTGGATACCTGCTGTCTAGGAGCTGAGCCTTCAAATTCTTTTGGAGTCTGGCTTCCACCTAGAGCGTCAGGAATGTATGAATATTGCTCATCATTCTAAGATGTTTGAACACTCATCCAGAGCAAGCTGGTTCGCTTGGACAGGGCATGCATAGAATTTGGCTTCACCCACCCCCAGTAGGAACCTTTACGACCCCCCCATAAATTCCTGAAGCTGAGATGAGCAGAAAGTCTGAACAAGAACTGTCTCTCCAAAAGTTCTTTGTCTTAGAATATAGTTTTGTTAATGTCGAAGTTCATATGACCCGTTCATGCCACAAACACATAATTCATATTTTTAGATTATTCATATTTTTGCGCATTTAATGATATGTCTTGTATATCTATGTAACACTCAGGAACCTGGGAAATGAGTTCTAACCTTCTGAACATCCTAGATATGTCATATTTGGTATCAATATTCTCTGAATTAAATGAAAGTAATCATAAGGTGCTAATCATGGATGTGGGCCCACCACATACCCAAATATAAAGAATGATGGTTTATTAAGCATGGTGAAAGAGGAGGGTCTCAGAGGAGTATCCCACCAGGGAAGGGAAAAACTACGAGGGGGGCTGCAGTTTTACTGCCTTTATTAAAACTAAATCATCCATGTTTGGGCTGATTTCACCCTGGGGCACAGACACAGCAGGACGCTGTGTGGATGAATCATACCTTTCTGGGGAGCTGCCCCCCCCCAACGGATCTAAGTTTGTCACCGCGTGGCTAGGTATGGCAATTTTTTACTTTATTCCTTTTATGTTAATAAACTGTTTATGCATATATGTAAATTGTCTCTTTTGTAACATCTTGTATATCTTTTGTAAGCGCTGCCAACTTTTGGGAGTAAAATATTATAATTTACTAGTTTCATTCTTCATGTTCTATGACAATCTGACACGCAACCCCGTTTTTACACGTTACCAGAGCATGTGAACTATCCACCTTAAAGAGATCAGTGGTGGCAGCATCACTTTTTGTATCTATGTGATATTCTGGGCCTGAGGGTGACTGGATCGAGATATATATATACGTTTCTAGCAGGAACTAGTGGTATATATCTATCCTGTCACATCATGTGCCGCAGTAGACAACACAAATTAGGGCAGCTGGGCTCCTTTCTTATCCTCTGGCGATACCGGATGTGACCAGCAGGATAAGGGGGCACCAGAGAGCTGCAGGTCCTGACTAAGTCTTCATGACATAGAGTATTGGTATATCCTTTTTCTCTTACCCCTGTCAGTCTACCTATCCCTGTGTTTTATTATGCTAAAGGTGATGTCTAGTTCACTCACTGACCTATGCACTTCCACGGTTGCCTTAGGTGACAGAGAGGGACTAGGCATGTGACAGCAGCAGGGGGGAGGAACTGCTTATGGCTGCTAGGGCAGGAAAGGACAGATACAGGCTAATCTCAGGAGGTGTCCCCATCCACCACTCCTTAATGTAAAAGAATTCCTTCCCTTTACCGTTGCACTGTCCGTTTTTGCGCCATGCGGTAGACATCTGTATTGTCAGCACGTCACAATAATTTTTTAGGGACCACATAACATTTGAAATGACTTTGAGAGGTGTATGTATCAGAAAATATCCAAAAGTAACACAATTTTGAAAACTACACCCTTAAAATGCTCAGAACCACAAGCAAGAAGTTTATTAACTTTTCAGTCGCTGCACAAGAACTGTGGAAAGAAAATGGAAATTTAATTTTTTTCCCATAAAAATATTTAACCCTAATTTTTCATTTTCACAAGGGCAACAGGAGAAAATTTACCATAAACTTTGTTGAGCAATTGCTCCTGTGTACACCTATACCACATATGTGAAGAAAATCACTGTCTAGTCACACTGTCTAGAGCAGGGGTGGCGAACCTCAGGCCCGAGGGCCGTATGCGGCCCTCGATGACTTTTCTGCGGCCCTCGGGCAGATTCCTGGGGACCACAGGGCTCAGCTGGCAGACGTGGTTTGCCCACTGCCCGCTTTTTAATCCAGCTCCCCAGTGATCTCTATGCCCAATCCTCAGCCTCCCCAGTGATGTATATGCTCCTAGCCTTTCCCTTGGTGTCTATGGCCCTAGCAAACCTGAAAAAGCAGTTGAGAAGCAACATGATCAATATCATCTAACATCACAGCCACACAAAAAAGAAGCAGCCCCACCCAGCCACCACAGTAGGGATGAGTTGATTGTTTAACCAAATATAGCGAGTTGATAATTTTGTACAGCCCTGAAGGATGGTAGAAATTTCTAAATGACCCTCGGCAGAAAAATGGTTACCCACCCCTGGTCTAGAGAATTTGTTTAGATTTTTGGTGTGGACCTTCAAACCACAGGTGCTTCACAAACATTAATTATGTTAAGCATTGAAAATAAAAAAACTAATGTTCACAGCAAAAATGTTGCTATATCTCCAATTTATTTTCACTTTTGCAAAAGTAACATTAGAATTTGGACCATACAATATATTGTGCCACTTATTGATACCTCATTTGGGGTGGAAAATTACTGTTTGGCAGCAAAACAGTAATTGGAAGGGAAGGAGTGCTATGTGAATTTTGGGGTGCAACTTTGGTTGGAATAGATTGCGGAAGCAATGTCACATTTGAAGATTCCCTGTTATTTCAAAATAGCTGAACCCCTCCCCCCCCGAAAAAAAAAGTGAACTCATTCTGAAAACTACACATCTAACAGAATTTATCAAGGGGTATAATGAGCAATTTTAGCTCTTATACAATTTTCGGAAATTACCTAACACTGGGCTGTGAAAATGAAGAATTACACTTTTCCCACTAAAATTTTACTTTGGCCTAAAAGAATTTATTAATTATCAAAAAGGGCAATAGGAGAAAATGAACTAAACAATTTTTTACACAAGTTCTTCTTTTTTTTTCTTAATCAATACATTTTTATTGAATGGAAAAAATCAGTACATAAGACAATTAATAAGTACCTTACAGGTATTTAAGACAAATAACAAATATCGACAAAGGGTATCGAACAATGGGTCGACAGATGGGAAGGCAATAAAACAGGATAAAGATTGAAGGAAGGACGAAGCAAGTAGAATACATATTGATAATGCCATTAGATTACAATGTTAAAGGAAGAAAATAGGGTAAAGATCTGGGATTGACAGCATAATTATACCGTGCAAGCAGGGTAAAATTGTGACGATGTCCAAGGGTTCCACCAATTAAGAACTTTAATTTTCTTTTTAATGTCATATGCCAGGATAGACTCATATTGTAGCTCGGGGGAATCTTCACTTCCGAGTTCTGAGATAGATGGAACAACGTTCGACTTCCAATATTTTGCTATGCACTGCCTAGCGACCACCAGGATGTTAGTAACTATTGGCCTGAGAATGGAGGGAACCTCTTCCAAGCCAATACCTAGCAATGCCATCGGTTCCGACAATTGAAAGGGAATGTGGGTTACTGATGAAAGCAAACTTTCTACGTCACTCCAATAAACCTGTAATTGGGGGCATTCCCACCATATATGTGCCATAGTATATATGAAGGCAGTTTTTCCAGCCTAATAGGGAGATCGATTTAGTAAATTTGGAGAGTCTAAGTGGAGAGAGGGTACCAATTCATTGGGATTTTCTTCACCTTCTCCAGGTAATTGAGACAAGGGGAAAACCTAGCTGAATGGGTTACAGCTATATGCCAAGCCTCCAGAGGGACTGAGAAGGAAAGGATGCGTTCCCACACCTTCATATATGGTAGCTTGAGACGACCACCTGGAGCAAGGAGGGCTTCATATGTAATGGATAGCCTGTGAAGGCACAGGCTTTCAGGTTTGAAGAAGTATTGAAGGGTAGCATTCCACGTCACTATGTGCCAGTTAGGAATTTTGGATGAATGTAGAAAATGTCGAACCTGTAGTTATTGGTAAAAAAGGAGTTAGGTAATGCAAGCGTGTTAGCTATGTTTGAAAAGGGAAGAAGGCCATCCACACTCCACAAATTACACAAGCCTGCAATGAAAAAAATACAAGAGAAGTTTTCATTGATTTGTATGTAATTTGGTGTGCTGATTAGGAAAATGACCTCCATTTTTTTCCATCACGTAAGGATTTTTTGTAAAACCAAGATCGATATTTTTGCTAAAATCCTATTTAAAAAGGAATTCTGTCGAACAATTGTATATGTAATATCTGGCAACAGTGGTTTTTATTCATTTAAATTTATGTATAAATATGCAGAGGCCCCGCTGCTGGAGGTCATTTTCGTAATCAGCACCCCAAATTACATAAAAATCAGTGAAAACTTCTATTGTATTTTTCTAATGTCAATACTCCCAGTGTGTTCCAGTGTAATAATGACAGGTGGTTGATTCAAGCGCATTGATGGAGATTCACTTAAATAAAAATAAAGTGTTCTCTACTTATAAGAGACCAGACCTCTAATAATGAAGCCATGGTACTCAGGAAAATAGGTGATTTACAATTACGAAGAAGGCCCATCTCTAGTAGGAGTTTAGTAGAGCCCCTAAGGGCAAAATGGGATTTTATATGCGACCATTGAGGGTTCTCTTCCTCCATCCACCAAATCCTTGCTGGTTCCATGAGGGCCGCCTTATAATAAAAGCGAACGTTGAGGATCCCCAAACCTCCACTGGAATATGAAAGGGTTACAACATTAGTAGGAACTCTATGTGGTTTGTGATTCCAAATAAACTTACCAAGCATAGATTGGAACGATGAAAGACATTTGGTAGGGAAACGCAAGGGAAGACATCTAAATCGATTCAGTATCTTAGGCAAGATCAGCATTTCAATAATTTGAATCCTGGCCATCCATGACAATGCGATGGAGGAGTCTTTAGTTAAATCTGCTCGAATTTCTCGTGTCAATATGTCACAATTTTGTTTAACAATTTTGGGGAGATGAATGATTAGTATTCCCAAGTAGGTAAAACCATTAGGGGACCAGATAAATGGGTATCGTTTCTGTATTTTACTTTGTAATGGAGCAATCACTGATCTCAGGGAGACCAGTCCAAGAAAACACTGCAGGCAGCCGGCTAAAGCGCTCAACACAGTGAATTCCTAGGCATAGTGCCCCCTGGGAATTACGAATATGCAAATAGAGTCCGTGGAGCCTTGTTTAGGACTCGGGATATTTGGCTAGTCCTGTGTTTGGGTCCTTGGAGGGATTTGGCTAGCCCTGTGTTAGAGTCTGTGAAGCCTCATTTAGGAGTCTCAAACACTGGACTAGGGATATTTGGCTAGTCCTGTGTTTGATTTCCTGGAGGGATATTTGGCTAGTGCTGTCTTTGAGACTCCTAAACGAGGCTTCACAGACTCTATTTGCATATTAGTTTGTAATGGGGCAGCTAAATTAACAGGAAAAATTATGGATTTAGAGAGATTAAGTTTATAATAGGAAGCTTAGAAGGAATCTGAAAGAATTGACAGGATCTCATCAATGGAGGCTATCATATTAGTGCAAGTGAATATACCATCATCGGCACAGAGGACAATTTTATGCTCAGCTGCTCCCACCTGAATGCCGTAATTATTGGGATTTTTCCTGACAATAGCTGCTAGAAGTTCCATAACTAGCACAAGAATCAAAGGGAACAGGGAGCAGCCTTGTCAGGTTCCATTGGTGATTAAAAATTTCTGCAAGAGGAAGCCTGATGAACCTATCAAGGCTCTGGGAGAGGAGTATAAAGCCATGATAGCATTTTTAATTGGTCCAAAGATGCCAAACCTATGCAACACCTCCTCGACGTAACCCCAGTGCACTCTGTCAAATGCTTTTTCGGCGTCTAGGGACAGAAGTGCACCAAGGGAACCTCTCTTCTCAAGAATTTCGGGCAGGTCGATAACCCGCCTCGTGCCATCCCTTGTTTGTCTCCCCAACACAAATCCAACCTGGTCCGGATTAATTATGAAAGGAAGAACTTCCTGTAACCTATTTGCCCAAACTTTGGCATATAATTTAACATCACAGTTAAGTAAGGCAATGGAGCAGAAGTTGTTAGGACAGATTGGGGGCTTGCCAGGTTTGGGAAGAGTAGAGATAATAGCTTTGAGGGCTTAACTTCTCATGTCCCCTCTAGACTGCCAATCTATTATATAATCGCGAATCGGAAAAGCGCCCCTCCGCGCACACTTTCCGATGTCGTCATGTGGATACGAATTTAACATTGGGCGCGAAGCGCCCAATGCTGCGCGAGCAATGGCCGCGAGGCCATTGCGAGTCGCTGGCCCAGGGCGTGCAATGGCCGCGAAGCGGCCATTGCGAGTCGCTGGCCCAAAATCCATCCACAGGCTTGGCCATAACCTTAGCGATTTACCGCTCAGGTAGCGCGAGCAATGGCCGCGAGGCCATTGCGAGTCGCTGCCTGAGCCGCAACTCGCTCCCCGGGGACCATGGAGCGGAGGCGGCACAGCCGCCTCCGCTCCCCGCTAACCACAATGATTCCCTATGCCCGCTCATCTCCCATTACCACCCCCGGGACCATGGAGACATTCACAGGCGCCATGGACCGGTGCCGGCACTGCCGCGTACACAAATGCACGCTCAGCGCCCATTCCAACCCTCGGGACCATGGAGCCACTCGGAGGCGGCATGGAGCGGTGCCGGCACAGCCGCCTCCACTAATGCCCGCTCACCGCCCCTTGCGACCCCCGGGACCATGGAGCCAGTCAGAGGCGGCATGGAGCGGTGCCGGCACAGCCGCCTCCACTAATGCCCGCTCACCGCCCATTGCGACCCCGGGACCATGGAGCCAGTCGGAGGCCGCATGGACCGCTGCCGGCACAGCCGCCTCCACTAATGCCCGCTCACCGCCACCCCAGGAACTATAGAGCGGAGCCGCCACAGCCGACTCCGCTCCCCGATAAAACCAACTCCCACCCCCGGGGACTATGGAACGGAGGCGTCCCAGCCGCCTCCACTCCCCAGGGACCATCAACCCACTCGCCCTCAGACCATGGACCGGAGGCACCACACCCGCCTCCGCTCCCCGCTAAACCCAACTCCCACCCCCGGTGACTATGGAGCGGAAGCGGCACAGCATCCTCCGCTCCCCGCTAAACCAAACTCCCACCCCCCGCTACTATACAACGGAGGCCGCACAGCCGACTCCGGTCCCCGCTAAACACAACTCCCACCCCGGGAACCATGGACCGAGTCCTTACCTGTCTTCATGACATCTGCTTCCTCACGTACACTCCTCCCTACGGCCCCGACATCCTCTTCCTTCACGACTCTTCCATCCGCCGCTCTTCTCTATTCCTCCACCGACCTCCGGCTCGCTGTCTCCATTCTGCTCCGCTCTACAGCCTCATTAACATACATCGCTCATAATCCTGCACACTGATTGGTCCTTTTTTCCCATAGACAAACATGCTTGAAACGCGACCAATCAGCGTCCAGTATTATCCGCCATGTATCTCTATGAGGAGTTAGAGCGGACCTGAATGAGAACTGTGTCACTTAAAATAAATAATAAATTTAATAATAAAAAAAATAATTAAAAAATAATAAAAAAATAATAAAAAAATAATTTAAAAATAATAAAAAATTCAATAAAAATAATATTAAAAAAAATATAATATGCTAATAACATGAGCCCCTTTGCGGACCTGAAGGAGAACTGTGTCACTTAAAATAAATAATAAATTTAATAATAAAAAAAATAATTAAAAAATAATAAAAAAATAATAAAAAAATAATTTAAAGGGATCCTGTCACCCCCAAAACACCTGTAAACCTATTAAAACCTGTCCCTAGAGCATATTAACACTTTCCCTACACTATTTCTACCTCCTAAATGCAGTAAATGACATTGACTAAAAACGTTTTATAAGTACCTGCTTAGTGATGATAATGAGTGACTATCTATTCATAGTCACTCATGAAGACTGTCCCTCTGCTTCATAGCACGCCTCCATAGGCGTGATCGTCCTCCTAGATTCAAATTGCAGCCTCCCCGCTGTGCCCTGTGTCGTAGGAGGCTGCTGTGTGGCTTGTGACGCGATCCGCGTCATTCCCGGCGCCCTGTGACGTATTTACAGCGGCGCCGCGCTGTTAGCTTCAAAATGCGCACTGCGCATGCCCAATGCGCATGCGCAGTGCACATTTTGAAGCTAACAGCGCGGCACCGCTGTAAATACGTCACAGGGCGCCGGGAATGACGCGGATCGCGTCACAAGCCACACAGCAGCCTCCTACGACACAGGGCACAGCGGGGAGGCTGCAATTTGAATCTAGGAGGACGATCACGCCTATGGAGGCGTGCTATGAAGCAGAGGGACAGTCTTCATGAGTGACTATGAATAGATAGTCACTCATTATCATCACTAAGCAGGTACTTATAAAACGTTTTTAGTCAATGTCATTTACTGCATTTAGGAGGTAGAAATAGTGTAGGGAAAGTGTTAATATGCTCTAGGGACAGGTTTTAATAGGTTTACAGGTGTTTTGGGGTGACAGGATCCCTTTAAAAATAATAAAAAATTCAATAAAAATAATATTAAAAAAAATATAATATGCTAATAACATGAGCCCCTTGCGGACCTGAAGGAGAACTGTGTCACTTAAAATAAATAATAAATTTAATAATAAAAAAAATATTTAAAAAATAATTAAAAAATAATTAAAAAAATTATTTAAAAATAATAAAAAATTCAATAAAAAATAATTAAAAAAAATAAATAAATAAATAATTCATAAAAAATACGATTAAAAAAAAATATGCTAATACTAATAATATTACTGCAAATAATAATGCTATTAATGCTATTAATTATGCTATTAATCCTAATATTTGTTATTAATACTAATAATTATGCTATTAATGCTAATAATTATGCTATTAATGCTAATATTTATGTTATTAATGCTAATAATTATGCTATTAATGTTAATAATTATGCTATTAATGCTAATAATAATGCTATTAATGCTATTAATAATGTTATTAATCCTATTATTAATGCTAATAATGCTATTATTAATGCTATTAATGCTAATAATAATACTATTAATGCTATTAATAACACTGGTCAACAGCATTTTTGGTGCCAAAGATATTTCATTGAATTTAGGGTAACTTTGGGGTGCTGATTCTGAATATGTCATCAGTTTTGCCAGATTGGCTCAAGTTTTTGAGATTTTTCGTAAAATGTGTAACAAAAAAGACGTTTTTTGCTACTTTTTTAACGAAGTCTGTTATGTTTCTTCTATGTTTTGTCAGTGTATATTCACCACAAATGTAACAGAATGAGTCTGGATCGTTAAGACAACTTCTTCTTGATGAGTTCATGCTTTTCACTGGACAACAGAAAACAACATAAAGTTAGTGCAAAAAATCAAGCTATGAACAAACTTTTAGAACACTAATTAACACAAAACTATATTGAGAACTGCTCAGTTCAAGTACTAATCCAAAGAAATTAATGAGATGATGCGTCGCATTTACGAACAAGTGCTATAAATAAGATACCAAAAATCTCAAAAACTTGAGCCACTCTGGCAAAACTGATAGCATATTCAGAATCAGCACCCCAAAAATACCCCAAATTTGTTAAAATATTTTGGGCACCAGAAAAAAAATTTTTTTTTGTTGACCTGTGTAATGCTATTAATGCTATTAATTATGCTATTAATGCTATCAATGCTAATATTTATCCTATTAATGGCATTATTAATGCTATTAATGCTAATAATAATGCTATTAATGCTATTAATGCTAATAATAATGCTATTAATGATATTAATAATGTTATTAATGCTATTATTAATGCTATTAATGCTATTATTAATGCTATTAATGCTAATAATAATGCTATTAATAATGCTATTAATGCTATTAATTATGCTATTAATGCTATTAATGCTAATATTTATCCTATTAATGCTATTAATATTGCTATTAATGCTAATAATAATGCTATTAATGCTATTAATAATGTTATCAATGCTATTATTAATGCTAATAATGCTATTATTAATGCTATTAATGCTATTATTAATGCTATTAATGCTATTAATATTGTTATTAATCCTATTATTAATTCTAATAATGCTATTATTAATGCTATTAATGCTAATAATAATACTATTAATGCTATTAATAATGTTATTAATGCTATTATTAATGCTAATAATGTTATTATTAATGCTATTAATGCTAATAATAATGCTATTAATGCTATTAATAATGTTATTAATGCTATTATTAATGCTAATAATGCTATTATTAATGCTATTAATGCTAATAATAATGCTATTAATGCTATTAATGCTAATAATAATGCTATTAATGCTATTAATACTGTTATTAATGCTCATAATACTGCTAATAATGCTATTAATACTGCTATTACTGCTAATAATAATGCTGTGGCTTATATTATTGCTATTGATGATGCGATTATTATTTAAAAATCTTTAAAAAAACAATAAACATATTTTAGATACCCGATGCATTTGCATCAGGCTAACAGCTATAACTACTATAATCAAATTAATGCACGTTCTAGAATCCCGATGCATTTGCATCGGGCTCACAGCTAGTAGTTAAATAATTGAAGTAGGTAAGGTGACAATAGGGAGGAAAATTGTGCATAATATTGAAATGAGAAGCAATCAGGCCCGGGAGCAGAGTGTTTTTTAGAAGTTTGAATGACGCTAACAATTTCAAGTTCTGTTAATAGGGAGTTGAAGAAACATAGTAGGTCTGCTGAAAGCCTAGGCAATGTTACCCTATCCAAAAAGGAAGCACTAGTGGAGGGAGATGGTTGTGGGAGTTTGGTATTAGTGTTGAGGTTGAGGTTGGTTTGACATTCACGTTTCTTAACCTGTCTCGCTAGAAGGGTTCCGACCCTATCCCCCATACCGTAGAAACTTGCTCTGGATTTTTTAAGATCATGCTCAGCTTTAGATAGTAATAGTAAGTGTAATGAGTAACAGGTCTCCATTAGTTCCTTCAGTACTTGTGGAGTGGGAGAGTATTTACTCTGAAGTTCTAAAGTTTTAAGGTTAGATAAGGTTTCATTGAGGGCCATATTATATTGCTTCTTGGCAAGTGCAGCCATTTTAATAAAAGCCCCTCTGGTAACCGCTTTGTGGGAGAACCACAATAAATCATCCACAGTGTCACCAGTGTCATTAAATTGAATCATTATCTTTTAGCTTAACCTGAAAATTTAGACAATATTGCTTCCCAACTCACTGATTTTATTTAATCTCCATAATGCAGGAGGTCTAATTGCAATGGGATCAGCTAATTTAAGTGTGACATGTGCATGATCAGACTATGATATGTGGTCAATTTCGGCAGCCAGACAATGTTTCAGAAGGCCATCATCTACCAATTCATAGTCAATCCTACTATAGGTGTGATATTTTGCTGACAGAAATGTGTAATCTTTTTCTCCACAGTGGAGGTACCACCATATATCATGTAGATGATAGCTATCAATTAAAGTGCCCGTCTCACGTCTAGAGCGAGAAGGCAGGGAACATTCCAGAGATTTATACATGGGGATATTAAAATTGCCAGCAACCATCCGAAAGCCACTGGCGACAATGAAGAGTTTATCAAGTAGACCTCTTAGAAATCTGAGTTGACCCACACTGGGGCATACAGTGACACTAATGTGTATGGTACATTGTTAATAAGACATAGGAGTATTAGGAAGCGTCCCTGTGGGTCACTGATAGACTCTTTAAGTTGAAATGCAAGAGATTTGTTGATAACAATTCCCACCCCATGCTTTTTGAGCCCCCATTCGCAAAGAATTGGTGAAGATAATTACTTGAAAACATCCTTACACTGTCCTTTTTAAGAAAATTGGTCTCTTGAAAGCAAATGATGTCACTACGTGCTTTGTTAAGTTTCTGCCAGAGGAGTGATCGTTTAGCGGGTGAGTTGAGTTTATTTACATTAATGGAAAAGACCAAAATACTCATTATTGTCATTCCAGAGAATTAAACATGAAATTCAATGGTAGTTAAGCATAAACCAGAGGTGGTACACTCGGCGCACGGGGAAAGGGAATGGGGTGGAAGGGGATGAGGAGTACAAACAAAACAAAAATGACAAACAACATGAAGAAAAGTCTCAAAACAGCAAATGAGAGTCTGACCCCAAACTGTTATTTTTTTATTTTTACTTTCCTCTGCAAAGAGTGACTAAAATACACTCTAAGGGGAATAATGTCCCAAAAAATGTTGTTCAACAGAGAAACAAGGTGATCAAAGAAAGAGATAGAGAAGAAAGGAGGTTATGATGGAAGGGAAAAAAAGTGAGGGGACAGGACAAAAAAAGGGAAAGGATAAATAGAGAAAGAGAGAAAATTATGAAGGAAGGACATCTACAGGCAAATATTCGAGCAGAAAAACAGAAATGGCTCCTTCAAACCGTGGACCATTCAGGATTGACATGCTTCTTATGCAGCCCTGAAACCATAGCTTTAGGTGATGTGGACTTCGGTGAATGGTACCCCTATTGAACAAGGAGCTTCTCAGCCTGTTGTGGAGAGTTGCAAGAAGTGAAATTGCTGCAACACTAAACATAATAGGAATGTGGAAAAGCTAATGGCTACTGACTACAATGAAACACAGGGCTATATGTACAGCTAAAAGGGGATATATGAAATGGGATCACAGTAAATACTGCACTTGAAAAAAGAAAAGTTGTGGAGAGTGGCTGACAAACATGGATCCATCCTTACGAATAAGCAATTTTGTGAGAAAGCCCCAGCGATAGGGAAGGTTCTTGTCTCGAAGAGCTTGCGTGTTTGGGAGAAATGCTTTACGCAGGGCTAGTGTGCCAGGAGAGAGATCTGGGAACACTGTTAGCTGAGTCAGGTTATCTGGAAGAGACAGGTTTCCTCTCAGGGCCTGGAGGAATTCTTCCTTTAGTTCATAGAAGTGTATCCTTGCTATAAGATCCCACGGCAGGCTGGGGCTGATGTTGGGCGGTTTTGGAATCCTATGGATTCTGTCGATGATGTTGTCCCTCCTTTCCACATGTGGCATTACAGTCTGGATGAAATCTTGTTATAAAGGGGACAATTCCCCAGGTGGGATAAATTCAGCAATTCCCCTGATCCTTATGTTGTTGCGCCTGGAGCCATCTTGTCTGTCCAGAGTTTTAGTTTGGATTTTGTACATGTCATTTTGTTTCATGTGCATCTGTCGTGCCCACTGGGACGGGGTTCTCCGTACCGGACCGGGATTGCTGCTGGGGATGTCACGGAGGGCCTGGTTCGGACCGTGTCCCGGGCCCTGGCAAGTAAAAGGGGGATATTTACAGGGGATAGAGTTTGTCGTGACGCCACCCACAGTGTGTGGTCAGTAATGGGACCACCGCTACCGCAGAACCTCCGGGGATGATGTTAGGCAGCTTAGATGGAACTGCTCTCCATAGGTAGAGGCGGGTTCCCCGGGGCAGTGGTTGTTATAGTCTATGGTGGATGTGATAATGAAGGGATTGGTAGTGGAGACGGGTTGAAGGAACACACACTCACGTTTCTGTAGTTTTCCAAAGATTTACTGCAGATGTTGTAGCAGATTGTCCACGGAGTCTGTACTGGGGCCGGGTTGCTCCCACCCTGTCCGGGTCCTCAGCTTCCTCCTGCTGTGCTGTGTGTGTGTGTGGCCCTGCAGCTGCTTCTAGCTGAGCTGCTGGCACTGTCTCTCTCTCCTTTCTGGTACCCCCTTGGCTAGGCAACTTGAGTCTTCTGTGTGCTGCTGACCTCGCCGTGTTGCTTTGCACTGGTACAGTGTCGATCTAGAAACTCCACTATTCCTGGATTTACTGTGCTGTGTGTGTCAGTCACAGTGTCGGATCCGGTGTCCGTTCTGTGCGCTCCTCTGGGGCGAGTGGTGATTGCACTCAAGCTCCCAGATGTGTTTCTCTGTCTTTGATTCTCCTTTCCTCAGACACTGGCTAGGCATGGAATCGATGAGTAGGCTGTAGAGAAGCCTCACGCAGCTCCTTTACACTACAGCCTCTCTCAGTTCTCACAGGAACTGGACTCTTCACTAAACTGTGAACTCACTTCTCTCTTTACTTCCTCTTGACCTGGAGTATATAAGGGAGCTGGTTTAGCTCCCCCTCCTGGCCCAGAGGTGCTAGTGTAGGTCAGTGTGTTGTGGGGAGGGAACCCGTGTGATTTTACTGTGGCACATTAACCTCTGGGGTGCCACATATGAATCAGTTCATTGTGGGATTTCACTAACTCAGCCATCTTTCTCTCCAGCTTGTCTGTGCGCCCTCCCAGCTCTGCTACTTCTCTCTAGGAGGATATAAGAGATATAGTGGCAGTTCTGAGGGGAGAAGACCTTAAAGCCGATAGTTAGCCTTTCATATCCCCACGTGTAATTGGGGCATCAGCTCTCTCAGATTCCTAGGACCCTGTGGAGGCTTGGAATCCCTGCCTGGCTGCATGTGTACAGCGAGGGGAGGTCGGTGCCATTACGAGAGGAGCCGCTGCTGAGAACCGGCCGCAGGGAAAATAGTCCGTCACCTGCTTGGGAGGAGGGCGTTTGTCAGATTTCACTCTGCCCATGAGAGCTCCAGGGCCGAATGAGCACAGTGAGAGCCGGTGAAAGTGGCAGGAGCCTCTATTAGAGCTTGTTTGATACCTGTGGATGCTGGAGCTCCTGCTCTATGCAACCTCCACCATTTGCTGCTAGACCACACCCCCACACAATTTCTTCAGAGTTTGCCAATATCCTATATGTGGTCCAAAACTATTTCTGAACTACAATGTAAAGCTCAGAAGGGAGAGAGCGACATAATAGAGTCCAGATTTAGTTTGCATAGTTTAGGGGTGCGATGTTACATTGCCTGAGTCTTTGATATGCCAAAAAAGCAGAACTCCCCTAACAGACTCTTATTTACAAACTACATCCTTCAATGAATTCATCTAGAGGTGCAGTGAACTTATTGACATCATAGGTGTGACACAGATTTTTATACTACTGGCTAGAGCTAAAAGAATAATGAATATTTTTTTTCACTAAAATATTCTTTTCACCCCAAGTTATAAATTATTATAGCGACTAATAAGAAAACAAATTAAGCATACAGTATGTTGTGTCATTTTTTCTGAATGCATCAATACCGTCCATGTAATCAGGAACAATTGTTGAACTATAGTGTAAAGCTGAAAATGGAAGGACAGCCATATTGGAGTTCAGAATTCACTGTTATAGTTTGCACAAGGGTAATATGTAAAATATTGTATAATTTATTATGAATGTGGCAATATGCCACATGTGACTGTACAGTTCTGTACACACACATACATTACTTTTTGGCCACATGGCATGGCCAGTAACGTCAAAGCTCCATATATCTCTGTCAACAGATGATGGACCTGAGTGGAGACTTTTTGAGGGTCGAGTTAAATGCTATTGGTGGTAATCTGGGGTATAGAAAATTTTTGATCAGTTCACATTTACACTGTATACTGAACTCTATGCTGAGTCCTTACCTTAGGGTTCTATCTACATCTAAATAGAGATGAGTGATGTTCGATTCAAAATGTTTGCCAATCTCAAATACGAGCTGTTTTGGGCAGTGTTCGAGTAATTCGATGAATGCGAACAATTTGCTTCAAATTCAGCAGTTCGAGGTTATGTTCGATAACACTTTGATCACCAAAAGCTTAACCCTAACCCTAACCCTACTACTCTTAATGAATGTTAATATCCAGTTTCAGTGTATAATGTGCGGGGAGTGGGGGGGATAACGGGGTTCAGAGCAGTGCTGCAGAAATAATGCCGATCTCCATTTTTTTTCCTCCTACCTGCATATACAGTGGGGCGGTGCAGGCTGTCAGCCAATGACACACACACACACAGCAAAGTGCATTTTTTGCACAGAAGCAAGGGCATGCATCATTGGTTGTGTATGTCACATGTCCTTGGCCTATAAGACCCATCCATTTTCTCCATCACCACCATTTCCTCAGTGCTGCAGTTGTGTGTCAGTCAGGCACCGCTACTGCTGTTCTGGGCGCTATAAAGTGTTAGTTAGATAGATTGTGAACGAATCTCAAGTTAGATAGACTGATAGGTTTAGGGAGTAGGGACTAGTTAGAATCTCAGCCCTTTTGAGGGCTACTTCAGGCAAGTAGGGAGTAGGGATTAGTTGTAAATATCAGCCCTTTTGAGGGCTACTTCATAGGAATAGGGACTAGTTATAATATCAGCCCTTTTGAAGGCTAGGGTACAGCTGTTCCTATTAGTTTTTGCCAGGCAGGTGTGTGCCAGTGCTGTGCAAGTGTTTTTCACAGCATCTGGCCAAATCTTGCTCAGGCATTCCTTTAGAGCAGGTAGTGTAGCACTGCTGTGAAGAAAGCTACACCACCTGTCTTCAGTAGCCAATTTGTTACTGCAGATAGTCCAGGCAATTTTTGGGGGCTAGTAGCAGTGTCTGGTAGACAGTGGTGTGTAGCCCACTTGTGAACCAAGATACACAGCCTGTCTAGTTCAGACTAATTTTTAATTGCACCTAGCCCAGGTAATAGTTTGGGCCTAGTAGCAGTGTCATTTAGACAGTGGTGTGTAGCCCAATTGTGAAACACACTACACCGTTTGTCTAGTTCAGACTAATTTTTTTTTTTTTCATACTTTATTTAGTTTTGAAAATTAACAAAACATGGTACATATAACGTATTTTTGTATATGTTTCTGAAATCTGGTAGTACCTAAATTTTGACAAATTAAATGTAATCTACAACATGAACAATTGGTTTCTCATATTTTTCCTGGGTTTTCTGACGACACCGTATCTATATTGCCTTTGAAAGATTATTCGGTTATAAAATCATGTAGTAATATGACAGTACAATTATAAACCTATAGAGATAGTACCCTCCCATGGCTGTTGACCGGCGGGCACAATCTTCACCTCCAAGGAACCTTACACAGGCTCCCCGAAGACAGGTATATGATATAGCATGTATTTTATTGGGGGGAGTCTTACGGTCGTCGCGATCTCTTGGTTAATTACTAACATCGCCACCTTCCGCCTTCTCTTTCTAAGGCTGCCACGTTCTAAGAAATGAGTCGTGGTAGTTCGTTTCCCAGCTGGATAGTTCTTCTAGTCTGTATAGATCCGATATCCTGCCCAACCATTCCTTCTATGTGGGTGCATGTTGTTGTTTCCATTTTTGGGGTATTAGGTGCTTTGCAGCTCCTATCATAATTGGGGCTAGCCCATGTTTTTTGGGGTTGTAATTGTTTGATGGGAGCGATAAAAGAGCTTCTACTGCGGTTAACTCAGATCTTATGAGGTTCATGGATTTTAAAGTCGTGTTTACTCCTAACCAGAATTTTATTAATTTCTGACATGTCCAAAATATGTGGGTTAGATTTCCTCTCAATCTCTCGCATCTACAGCAGTTCGGGGACTCTGTTAACCCCAAGTGAAACAACCTCTCAGGGGTGTAATACCACCTCGATAGGAGCTTAAAGGACGTCTCCTGTAGTAGAACACCGAGTTCAATCTCCCAAGAGTGTATAAAAAGTGGGAAAGTGGGCTGTGTGTTGTCAAGTAAATTGCTATATGTCATAGAGATAATTTTAGGGATTGGTGGTTTTATTTTGAGTAGTATTTCCAACCACTTCCATCTTGTAGAGACCGTCATTGGGCTCTTGATCTTTTTCATGTAGTGGGCCACATGTAGTTCTTGTAAGAACGCCTGTGGTTGTTCTTTAGCTTCTATCGGCCACATGTTCCTACATGGGATGTTTCCTCGCAATAACCAGGAGATGGGTTTATTCGGGAGAGTCTTCTATAGATTATATGGGTCTGACAAATCTACGTCTATCAGATATGGTATCAGTTGCATCGGAATTTTGTCTAACAAGCCACATTCAGGGAAATTAATCGGGATCAACTTTCGTCGTATAGCTAGTATAGTAGCAAGAATTTCATCAAAATTATATGCCAACTATCTGGCGTGCTGTCTGTCCACTGTGTACCCTGGTATGTAGTAATTGAATTTCTATGTGTTGTCTATTATTTTGAGAGGCCATATGAGTAAGTTTCAGCCATCTCGCTAAGTGAATAGCTCTATGATAAGAAATGAGATCCGGTAAACCCAGGCCCCCCTGTCTTATAGGGAGCATAAAAATTCTATATGAAATCCTGGCTCTCTTGTGTTTCCATACGAACTTGGAGATTATTTGATTTAGAGCCTGAAAGAAAGGGCTGGGCAAGGAAACCGGAACCATATTCATAACGTAAAATATTTTGGGGAGGATATATGATTTTATAATGTTGATTCTTCCCAACCATGAAAGCAGTGGCAGGTCGTATGTCCTCAATATATTTTTGATATTGCTAATAAGCGGGATGAAGTTGTGTGTGTATAATGAGTGGGGGTCATTCGTAATTTGTATTCCTAAGTATTTAAGTTTGTCTTTGGGCCATTTAAAAGTGTTGTCTCTTGTAGTGCCTGCACCTCTGTCCTGGAAGCTGTTATATTAAGCACTTCCGTTTTGTCTAGGTTGATTTTAAAATTAGACAGTTCCCCAAAAGTCTCCAGGAGGTCAAGGAGTTCCGGCACCGCCACCGTCGGATTGGATATCATCAGCAACAAGTCATCAGCAAACGCTGCTGTCTTAATCTGGATATTTCCAATATTAATTCCTTGTATTTTATCATTCTGACGGACCGCCTGCATTAGTATTTCCATAACCACCACAAACAAGGTCAGGGAGAGAGGGTAGCCCTGCCTGGTCCCGTTGCTAATTTTAAATTTGTTAGATAGTAGGCCATTCACCCTGACTCTTGCTGTGGGGGAAGTATATAAGCCTAGAATTGCCTCTATGAGGAGAGGAGGAAAGGCAAATTTGTGCAATGCGCTGTCCATGAATTGCCAGCTCACACGATCGAAGGCCTTCACGGCATCCAATGAGAGGACGATAAGAGGCTTCCCCATGAACCTAGCGTACGAGAGAGCTTGTAAAGCTTTAGTTGAGTTGTCCTTTCCTTCCCTTCCCCTCACAAATCTAGCCTGGTCAGGAATAATAAGATCCCCTAGAACCAGATTAATTCTGTTTGCTGAGAGTTTTGTTCAAATTTTCATGTCCATATTTAGTAATGAAATTGGTCTGTAATTATTGCATAGGGTGCCATCTCTCCCCTCCTTTGGTATTATAGTGATGTAGGCTTCCAGTGCCTGTGGCGGTGGAGTAGAGCCTGACAGTAAAGTGTTGAATAAATTTTCTATGTGTGGTATTAGTATATCCGCGAATTTTTTATAATAAATTATAGGGAAACCGTCAGGGCCTGGGGCTTTTCCGTTCGGTATAGATGCCAGAGTCTCCTCCACCTCCTTTCTCGAGATCTTAGCCTGGAGTAATAATTGTAGGGAGTTTAAGCGTATTGAGAAATGTTTGAATTTTGTCATTAGCAGTGATGGGTCTGACATTGGTTTCGAAGGGTTTAAATTATATAAGGAGTCATAATATTATCTGAAAGCTTCTGCAATGTCTTTAGAGTCTACTAGGTCGCTTATGCCATCCTTCCGGACCCGCCGAAAAAAACAACTCTCTTTTTGTTTTTTAAGTAGTTTTGAAGTTAATTTGCTACCTTTATTGCCGTGCATGTAGATCTTATGTCTACAGCGGGCAAATGTTTTAGCCGAGTTGAAGTTCAGCAAATCCTTCAGTTTACTGCGAAGCAACGTCAGGTCTGAGAGTGTCACATTGCTTTGTTTGTTCTTATCTAATCTTTCTATCGTGTTAATCTGATGCAATACGGAAGAAATTTCCTTCTCTTTCTGCCGTTTAATATGGGAGCCAAGAGCTATCAACTCTCCCCTTTGCACCGCTTTGTGCGTTTCCCAGATTATGGGGGTAACCCTATTGTTTAATATACTTTCTCTAAAAAATCTGGTCAATTAAAATTTTATTTGAGCCAAATGATCAGGGTTCCCTAACAGTGATTCGTTCAACCTCCAGGACAGGCTTCGCTGGGGAAGGGTGGATATCTCAATCTCTAGCAACACAGGTGCGTGGTCGGAGATCGTAATATTTCCTATCGAGGTGCTACGTACTAGTTTGATATATTTGTCCTGTATTAAGAGATGGTCCAGCCTATGATATGTATTATGTGGGATTGAGAAATGTGTAGTTTTTTGTTGTAGGGTGTTCTATTCTCCATGGATCTACCAAATGTAATTCCCTTAGTCTGTTTAGCAAACCATTTCTTTGTTTTAAAAAAATGGAAGATTTCCGTTTGAAGCGTCTAACAATGGGTGTAATGTCAAGTTAAAATCGCCTCCCACTATCAAAATGCCTTCTGTGAACAAGTTTAGTGTGTCCAAGGTCTTCAGAAGCCATTGTACTTGTCCCTGATTGGGTTCATAGAGATTAGCTAGAGTTATTGTCATATTAGCTAAAACCCCTTTTACAAAAATGTATCTGCCCTCTGCGTCGGAAAGATGGTCTTTTACTTCAATTGGGCATCTTTCTTTAGAACTATGCTTACCCCTTCTGACGCAGTGTTAGAGCAGCTATGAATCCAAGTTGGGTAGCGAGAGAAGGCGGTATTAGGTGTTCGTCCCTTTTTAAAATGTGTTTCCTGAAGGAATAGAATTTGTGCATTTTTTTTGTTTAATGTGTGTAGGATCTGGCTACGTTTGGCCGGTGAATTCAAACCTTTCACATTGTAGGAAGCCACGACGACCGTTCCCCCCGTACCTCCATCAGCCACAGCCATGGGAGGTGTTGAATGGTACCGTTTGTATCGTGTATCTGGAAGAGAAAACCATTAGAACATATACTGAACTATGTACATATAGGTAATTCAGAATCATCTTTTGCAGGGGGGGTGAAGTTCCCAACGTAGAAAGATGAGTACATACTATATAACCTCGGTGGTGGAAGTAAGTAATATAACATCAATATAACAAAATAATACTCAATTATATGGGAGAGAAGATTATCTCAATCTAGTGAAAAATAGAGACCTGAGCAGTATAGTTTTAACAGATCCTTGGTGTTACAAAACTGTCCTTCATTGTTTTGTGTAGTATAAACTGGCAAGGCCATTAGGGTATATTTGAGGTGGTAAGGAAGAACAAGGGGTGCGGGAAGGAAAGGCTAGGAAAAGGGAAGGGATGGAATGGAGCATAAAGAAAGGAGGGGGGCAAAGCAGCGGAAGGAAAGAGAGGGAATACGCGGAAAGGCACAGGTATATAATTTTTAAACTACAAGTCCGTAGAAAACAATGGTAATATAATGATCATCAATATTTTTGAGGCTGTTCTAATCGGAAGTCAGAGAGCTTCTTTTGAAAAGTCAATCAGTCTCTGTCATTGTATCTCCTAGTCATGAAAAATAAGAAAAAAAATAAAGACATTTGACCTCTTTTCTAAGGTCTATAGCAATGTCTCAGTCAAGTAGGATCCCTTTTGTTCGAGTTCTTCTTGAGTTTTGGAGATGACGTTTTCTTCTTGATTGACCATTCTGCCGGCCTGGTTAGCGTTGGGAATACCATACCCATGTCAACCGGAAGCCAAGATGGAATTTTTATAGGTGTAATCTGAAGCAGTTCCCATGATTCCGACAGGTCTTTTGGGGTTCTTATTAAAATTTGACGTCAATCTTTGGATATTCCCAGAACGAACCGAAAGAGCCATCTGAACCTTAGCCCTTTAGTGACGAGAGCATCAGTCAAGGGCTTGAGAATTCTACGCTTTGCCAGCGTGATTGGTGAGATATCTTGGTAGATCTGAATCGCTGTTTCGTCGTAGCTTAATGGGGAATTTTCTCTTGCTCCTTTGAGAATGGTGGCAGTGTCAAGATAATTGAGCAGTCCGCATATCATGTCTCTCGGTGCGTCTCCAATCGCCGGCTTCGGTCTTAGTGCCCTGTGTACATGCTCAATGATTATGACCTTAGCTCTTTCAGGGCCTAAAATGTTCAAGAAATTTCCATTGAGACTTTATAAATAAGAAGGAAAAGAAGCGCACGTAGAGTAATACCTTCGGGTTTGATGGTCACATGGACTCCCACAATACAGACTCACCTGGTCTGGTTGTGAATGGTCACAACTCCCTTGGACAAGCACGTATGGTCGCAGCAGGCTCCCGGCAAAAAGTAAGGATCCACTTGGAGAAATTAGAACCGGATGGATAGAAGCCGCGCTGACCACAATAAGAGTAACAGAGTAACACACACACTCTGTTTATTCATCCTACGCGTTTCGTGGCAAACAGGCCACTTCATCAGAGCATCAAGATTCAACAGCACATCCAGTTATATATACAGTGTATATATAACTGGATGTGCTGTTGAATCTTGATGCTCTGATTATACACACAGGAACAATAAAAAAAATCACAAAAAAATGACGCCCCATCCCCTCTGACGTCACTTCCAGTGAAAACGCCCACTATAAGTCAAACATGTATAAAAATGACCATTACATTGATTACAATACATTAAAAATACATTAAAACACAATAATCAGAATTTAAAATCGCATATGTTCTTCAATAAATAATTAAAACATTTTTGGTATTAAGATAAACAGGGTTGAGTTGGTAGATCCTGGCTAAACAGTTGCTCTTACCAAAGATGACCGGATGGTTAAGTGGTATAAGATGGAGGTTTAATCTCCGGAGGAGAGTTTTATGCCCCTGCCAGGGTTAGTTCTAATCTTGGTTTATCTTAATACCAAAAATGTTTTAATTATTTATTGAAGAACATATGCGATTTTAAATACTGATTATTGTGTTTTAATGTATTGTAATCAATGTAATGGGCATTTTTATACATGTTTGACTTATAGTGGGCGTTTTCACCGGAAGTGACGTCAGAGGGGGTGGGGCGTCATTTCTTTGTGATTTTTTTTTTTTATTGTTCCTGTGTGTATAATCAGAGCATCAAGATTCAACAGCACATCCAGTTATATATACAGTGTATATATAACTGGATGTGCTGTTGAATCTTGATGCTCTGATGAAGTGGCCTGTTTTCCATGAAACGCGTAGGCTGAATAAACAGAGTGTGTGTGTTACTCTGTTACTCTTATTGTGATCAGCGTGGCTTCTATCCATCCGGTTCTAATTTCTCCAAGTGGATCCATTGAGACTTTATGTAATGCCTCTGGGGCAAAGCACTCTGGGATGCCTCTTAGGCGTACGTTTTTGCGTCTGCTTCTGTTTTCTTGGTCTTCTATGGAGAGAAAAATTGTGTTTAAGTGTTTCTGATGAACTAGAACATGGTCTTTCAGTGTGTGAGACGTGTCTATTATATTTGTTTTCCAATGCCTCTACTCTGTGGCCCATTTGTTGTAGGTCTGCTCGCATAGCGTTAATCTCTCGTGACAATTGTTTTGTGTTTTCTGCCATTAGTTTTCTCATGAATGAGCGAGTTAAAGGCTCTTTCATCATGGAATAATAGTCAGAGTCCTCCATACTTAGATCAGAGTGTCCTGTAGCCTGGGCAGGTTGGGTATTTTGCAGTTTTAGTTTAGATTGGGATACCGCGTGGTCCTTCTTTTTTGTTAAGTATTTGTCAAGTTCCCCTTGGGGATTGGTATCTCCCGATGTTGTGCTTTGTCTCGTTAAGCTCTTTGCCCGATCTGTTTGTGTGCGCACCATTGCTGAACAATATTGATCGGGCGTTAATTTATCACCACTCGAGGTTTACAGTTCCGTTATAACATCATATTAATTTTTTATATGCTTTCTTTGAAGAAAAGGGCATTTTGCAGTTTATTATAGGCTTCAAGTTGAGTACTGGCAGTACAACCAAAGAGCCACTAGATGGCGTCCACAGACTGTCTGTTATCTTTTCTGAGTGGAGAGGGATTCTACCAGGTGTAATATCTCAGACTGGTCTCAAGGTGGCAAGCTTAGTTTGCAAATAAGGTGATGAATAAAGTCTCAGAGTGACCACCAGGTGGCGTCTCTATTCTGTTCTTTTTTGTTCAATAAAGATGGAGACTGTCTCTAGTGGGAAAGCTGCAGGGGGGGGGATTTTCCTTTGTAGCTGTTGCACATTCACCTCCACATTGGGGCCCCAGGCAGTCTCTTGGTTGACTCCTTCCCCTCTTTAACGTATTTAATTGTATTTGCTGTTTTCTGCTAGGGTGATATGCCTCCTGTGGGGCTCTGGTTGCTGGGTGCTTTACAACTGTGTGGAGGCGCTTTAATGGAGTCACACTGCCGTCTCCTTGTGGGTGCTTTCACTGGGGACAGTCTTACTGCTTCCTTCCTCCACCTGGCATCACACCACCTTCTATAGCATGCAGCGCTGCTCCCCCGCTACTTCCTGGGGTGTCCCTCCTGGCAGATCTCCTCCAGCCTCCCTCCTCTCCCTGCAGCCTCCACCGCTCCTCTCCTGCCACCTCCGTCCCCGCACCTTATCTCCTCTGTCGCTTCTCTCCGGTGGTGCACACTGTGGTCTGTGCCGTCCGCTGTCCCCCAGGGCTCTCCATCTCCACCGCTGCTGATACAATGCCTGGGGGAGGGAGATCCACGAGGTGGGTCTAGCAGGAAGTTGGCATTTCTGTGCGCACAGCCCGCTCCTGCTCCCGGCCGCCTCAGCGGCTCCTGTGCTTTGGTCTCCGGGTCCTCACCGGGGGAGATGAGGTCCTTCTCACTCCCCAGACATGGGGGAGTCGAAATCCCCGGGTTTTTCTACAGTCTGTGCCTTTTCTTTGTGCCTTTCTGTGGCTTTGGTGCAGGAGCTGTAACACCGCACGTCTGCTCCCTCTGCTGCCCTAGCCACGCCCCTAGTTCAGACTAATTTTTAACTGCACCTAGCCCAGGTAATAGTTTGGGCCTAGTAGCAGTGTAATTTAGACAGTGGTGTGTAGCCCACTTGTGAAACACACTACACCGCCTGTCTATTTCATACTAATGTTTAACTGCACCTAGCCCAGGTAATAGTTTGAGCCTAGTACCACTGTTTGGCCACTTAGCTCTGCTCAATTTCCATCCTAATTTTTTTTTCCTAACAACTGCAGAGTTGTCAGTTTGGTCACAGACAAAATGAGTGGCAAAAGGCCTGCTGCTGGTGGAAGGGGGAATTGGCGTGGTGGAAAGGGCAAAAAAGTTTGTGTCCATGGGGTAGGTGGTAAAGCAACAGTAACAACTGCTGAAGAAAGACCATCTTCCAGCCAAAGTAAGATGTCTACTTATTTCTGTGAATAATCTGATATGATCCCTGTCTTAAGGACAGGACCATCGATACCTATTGTAGATGAGGCACAAAAACAGCAGGTGCTTGAATGGATCCCAAGTGCTCCATCAAGTGACCTCTCCTCCAACTCAACTTCAACATCCCAAACCCTCCAGTCTTCTGAGGTATCACCCCAATCGCACTTGCTTCCTCCCAGCTCCAGCCGCCCTACTGAGTATGGGGTAACAGAGAATTTGAGTCTGCAGCACTGTTCAGTCACACTATAGCCTGGGAATCAGAGGTCTTCTCCTCTGCAGTGAGTCCAGATGAGGAAATGATCTGCACTGATGCCCACAAGCTTTGTGAGTCAGATCCAGGCTCAGATGACAAAGGTTCTGAGCATAATGTAGACCCTCATTCCCAAACTGTAACTCCTCTTGGTGAAGACTAATGAGGAAGATGCTGATGAGACTCAGATATCTGATTGGACCGACAACTTAACTTTTTGGTCAGGTCAGAAAGAGGTTGTCTCTGAGGACAAGGGGTGTGATAACACACAGGGTGATGATGAGGTTGGAGATCCTACTTACTGTCAACCCTCAGTCAGCCAATCGATGAGGTCAGCAGAGGAGGTGAAGGAGGATGCTAGTGTCAACGAAGTTAGGTTGCGCCTTCCTGGACAGAGATGGAGTACTGGAAGCACGTCAACAACAGCATCCGCAGCCACAACTCTGCCTCTGAGCAGAAGTCGTGGTGGCTCTGCAGGTCACATGGGCTCTAAGCCTTGCCTAGCCTGGGCCTTTTTTGACATCACCATGTGATCTGTAAGATTTGTCACCAATCTCTGAGTTGAGGTCAAAAACTCAATAGGTTGAGTACTTCATGCATGAACCGTCACATGGATATGAAGCACAAGTCACAGTGGGAAGCTCACTGTGCTACAATGCGGGCTAGCGAGACGGGCCAACCACCGTCTGCTCCATCAAGTGCATCCGCGTGCTCTGCATCCTCTGTGACTGTGGGGAAAGCTGTCACTCATGCCTTTGGACGCAGACCTTCCACCTCTTTACCTGCAACAGGCAGTGTGATTGCCAGGTCTTCACTTGTTTTTGAAGTGGAAAATGCTGCTGGTGTTGAGCTCTCTCAGACATCCAGAGCACCACCTTCTGATGAAGGCAACATTATATCTGCCTGCCGGTTCACCGTCTGAAATGCGATGTGCCGACACGCTGGAATTCCATTCTGCACATGTTGCAGCGACTTTAGCAGCACCGCCGAGCCCTGGTGCAATACGTTATGATGTATAGCCTGGGCCAACGAGATCCAGAGGTGGGGCAGATCACGCTGCTGGAGTGGTCTCAGATCAAGGACCTATGTACCCTTCTGCACAGTTTCGAAACGGCGATGAAGATTTTTAGCGCTGACGATGCCATTATCAGCATAACTATTCCAGTCATCTACATTCTGGAGCACACTCTAAACAGTATTCGGATTCAGGTGGTGGGACAAGAGGAGGTGGAGGAAGTACAGGAGGAGTCCTATGTGGAAGGGTTAACAAGATCACCAAGATCACCAAGGTCTTCATGGTCAGCAGCACCAAGACAGCAGGCATGGGAGGGTAGGGGAGATGGATTAACGAGGGCGCATGGTAGCAGACAAACTGTTGAGGATGGTGCAGGAGCCCAGGAAGAAATGGAGGATGAACTTGCAATGGGCATGGAAGACTCAGCAGATGAGGGAGACCTTAATGACATTTCTGTTGTGCGAGGTTGGGAAGAGAGGGCAGAGGAAGGAAGCATGATTCTCACCTCCCCGCCACCAACACAACAAGGACTTGGTCCTCCTGGATGCGCAAGACACATAAGCACCTTCTTGCTGCACTACCTGCAACATGACCCTCGGATTGTCTGAATTAGAAGAAATTCCCACTACTGGGTTGCCACACTCTTAGATCCCCGGTACAAGACAAAATTTGGCGAAATAATTCCTGCCATAGAAAGGGACGCACGCATGCAGGAGTATCAGCAGAAGCTGTTACACAATCTTAGATGGCTTTTCAACAAAACACCAGTGGTACACAGAGTGAATCTCACAGGGGTATCTTCAAGTGAACATCGATGCCATGACTGTGGAACTGGACCCATGCTCATTTTGAGCTTCCAATCTGGGAAAAGGCCTGAGCTCGCCACTCATGCCTTGGAGATCCTGTTGTGCCCCGCAGCCAGCAATCTCTCTGAACGTGTCTTCAGCACTGCTGGTGGTGTGCTGACAGATAAGCGCACGCGTCTGTCCAGCCAGAATGTGGACAGACTAACGTTCATCAAGATGAATAAGTCATGGCTCTGCAAGGACTTTTCTACCCCTGTGTCATCCTGGGGAGACTAAAGGTTTGTGGATTTTTGAATGTTTTGCATGACAGTCACCAACAATTTTAAGCTTGCAACTGTGGGGCAATTGACTCTTGTTTGAGTCTGAGATAAAAGACGCCACTCACCGGATCTCTTCGACGTGCTTTTTATTCATAGAATGTGAGGGTACATAGTGCAGGGAGAGGTCGGCAGGGTGGACAATGACTCCGTTTCATGCGTATAGCGCTTCTGCGGGTTCAGACTGGGTCCACCCCACAGGGACACACACACACACCACAAAGAGAGACACACACTACACAGACCCCCCTCCACAGGGACATACACACATACAAACCTTATAGGGACACATGCACTCACCCCACAGGGACACACACACACACACACACGACAAAGAGACACACAAAACACAGATACACACACACACCACACAGACCCCCCACCACAGGGACACACACACATACACACCCTATGAGAACACATGCACTCACCCCACAGGGACACACACACACCACAAAGAGACACACACCGCACAGACCCTGCCCCCACAGGGACACACACACATACACACCCTATAGGGACACATGCACTCACCCCACAGGGGCACACACATACACACACCCCAGGGACACACACACCACCACAAAACAGACACAGATGTGCACAAATCACCTCACACAACTCGCCTCATACGTGTGCTATCTTTAATTTCCAAACATAAACATCTGATTAAAAACAGCCAATGTGCAACACATGTGCCATATAGGGAATTAAGGCAGATGTCAGTCACATGAGCTGTCTATTATGTGTATGTGCGAGTTAACATATACTGCCCGGCCAGGGGGAGGGTTTACTGTTGGCTGGAGATTTATTAGGCTGCCTATAGCAATCAATCACAGCTCAGCTTCTATTTTCTTGCAAGTTATTAATATGACATATTCAAATTATATTTTGTTATAGCCAACATCAGTTATTTATTAACCCGGGCGTAGCCGGGTACTACAGCTAGTGTATATATATATATATATATATATATATATAATATGTACTGTGTATATATATATATATATATATATATATATATATATATATAATATACAGTGGTGGCCAAAAGTATTGACACCTCTGCAATTCTGTCAGATAATACTCAGTTTGTTCCTGAAAATGATTGCAATCACACATTCTTTGGTATTATTATCTACATCTAATGTGTCTTCAATGAAAAAACACAAAAAGAATTGTTCTAAAGCCAAGTTGGATCTAATTCCACACTAAACATAAAAAAGGGGGTGGACAAACGTATTGGCACTGTTAGAAAAATCATGTGATGCTTCTCTAATTTGTGTAATTAACAGCACCTGTAACTTACCTGTGGCACCTAACAGGTGTTGGCAATAACTAAATCACACTTGCAGCCAGTTGACATGGATTAAAGTTGACTCAACCTCTGTCCTGTGTCCTTGCGTGTACCACATTGAGCATGGAGAAAAGAAAGAAGACCAAAGAACTGTCTGAGGACTTGAGAAACCAAATTGTGAGGAAGCATGAGCAATCTCAAGGCTACAAGTCCATCTCCAAAGACCTGAATGTTCCTGTGTCTACCGTGCGCAGTGTCATGAAGAAGTTTAAAGCCCATGGCACTGTGGCTAACCTCCCTAGATGTGGACGGAAAAGAAAAATTGACGAGAGATTTCAACGCAAGATTGTGCGGATGGTGGATAAAGAACCTCGACTAACATCCAAACAAGTTCAAGCTGCCCTGCAGTCCGAGGGTACAACAGTGTCAACCCGTACTAACCGTCGGTGTCTGAATGAAAAGGGACTGTATAGTAGGATACCCTGGAAGACCCCACTTCTTACCCCGAGACACAAAAAAGCCAGGCTGGAGTTTGCCAAAACTTACCTGAGAAAGCCTAAAATGTTTTGGAAGAATGTTCTCTGGTCAGATGAGACAAAAGTAGAGGTTTTTGGGAAAAGACATCAACATAGAGTTTACAGGAGAAAAAAAGAGGCATTCAATGAAAAGAACATGGTCCCTACAGTCAAATATAGCAAAGGT
This sequence comes from Allobates femoralis, assembly GCA_033576535.1. Lineage (NCBI taxonomy): Eukaryota > Metazoa > Chordata > Amphibia > Anura > Aromobatidae > Allobates > Allobates femoralis. Next base: position 513,939,362 of record JARQOC010000004.1, read on the forward strand.
TCCCTGATGTTTTGTGGTTGCTTTGCTTCCTCTTACACTGGACTGCTTGACCGTGTGCATGGCATTATGAAGTCTGAAGACTACCAACAAGTTTTGCAGCATAATATAGGGCCCAGTGTGAGAAAGCTGGGTCTTCCTCAGAGGTAATGGGTCTTCCAGCAGGACAATGACCCAAAACATACTTCAAAAAGCACTAAAAAATGGTATGAGAGAAAGCACTGGAGACTTCTAAAGTGGCCAGCAATAAGTCCAGACCTGAATCCCACAGAACACCTGTGGAGAGATCTAAAAATGGCAGTGTGGAGAAGGCACCCTTCAAATATCAGGGACCTGGAGCAGTTTGCCAAAGAAGAATGGTCTAAAATTCCAGCAGAGCATTGTAAGAAACTCATTGATGGTTACCGGAAGCGGTTGATCGCAGTAATTTTGGCTAAAGGTTGTGCAACCAAGTATTAGGCTGAGGGTGCCAATACTTTTGTCTGGCCCATTTTTGGAGTTTTGTGTGAAATGATCAATGTTTTGCTTTTTGCTTCATTCTCTTTTGTGTTTTTCCTTTGAAGACAAATTAAATGAAGATAATAATACCAAAGAATTTGTGATTGCAATCATTTTCAGGAAGAAACTGAGTATTATCTGACAGAATTGCAGGGGTGTCAATACTTTTGGCCACAAGTGTATAAATATATATATATATATATATATAGTTCACTTACGTTGACTGAACAAGTTCTGTCGGTCACAGTATGTCAACTACATACATATTCTAGAATACCCGATGCGTTAGAATTGGGCCACAATCTAGTAGATACATAAATAGATAGATAGAGGGTAGGAATATCTAGAACATCTTAACAGTGACCCGCTGCTTCCTTTCAGGGCTGGCCATTAAGCTTCATGCATATTCACTGCACTGAAGGGCAACAGCCAATCACACATGCTCACTGTCTGTGAGAACGCCTATGATTGGCTCTTGCAGTCAGACTGCATTTCCTCAATTCCTGTGCTTGGTTGGCATACACGGTATGGCAACCAAACTCCTGTCATACTTTGTTAAATAAATAATTTTTAAAAATTGCATAGCGCTTTGCTGTAGTTTTCAGTTTAGCCCAGATAAAGCGGACAGCTCCAAGCTGCCTAGTTTTACCTTGGCGGGCAAACAAATGCGTAGGGATATGCTTTATTTTTAATTACCAGCCAAGGTAAAACAAGGCAGTTGGGGGCTGGTATTCTCAGTGGGGTGAGAGCCCGTCATTTTAGAGATCCCCACACAAAAGAATAGGAGCCTGAAGCTGCCCCTAAAAATGGTGCATTCATTGTAGCACCATTTCCAGGTGCTTTACCCAGCTCTTATAGCGGCCCTGGTGGGGGTGGAACGGTAAATAATAAGGGGTTAATGCCAGCTTTGTATTGCCACATTTTTAATGTCGAGCCAAGATTACACCCAGCCAAGTCTCAAGTAAATAGTGAAGAAGACACAACACACATTGAAAAAACATTTTATTAGAAATAAAAACCCAAACACATATCTAGACTCCATCTTTATTAACCCCTCAACCCTCATACCGATCTTTGATCATCTGTGACGTCTTCCCCCTGCCGGCCACGTTGCATGCTCAGCTTTGCTTCATCAAAGATCGCAAGCAAGAACAAAGCATTTAATCGTCACGGTCTCTGAACACTGGATGACTGAACTGAGAGTTGTGGCAGGATACTTGGGGAGTAATTAAGGTCCCCCGAGGACACAATTGCCATAGTAACCACTAGCTGGTGGTGTGAATGTTTTCATAAGACTGGTCAATCTTTTGGATAACTCAGCAGGTATGACAAATAGTTAGAGTTTACAAATGTTCCATTAGGTAGAAATAAAACTTTATAAATAGGAGAATAAAGTAACCCTATTTTTCTTTTTGCTTCTGGCACAATACCCTATCTATGTTGTGTATTATATGGGGCACCCTAACACTGTGATCGTTTGTGCTAAAAAGAACTTTATATTTTAACTTTTTTTTTGTCTCCATCCAAAATGTCTAAACCGTGAATGTGATAAACATGTCATCATGTATAATTTGCTGGATAATTATCTTGCTACTTACTTCATGGTAAAGAACTTAAGGTTCTGATTTGTGCTGAATGAATTCTTCCTAAAGAGTGTCAGGTTTTCCCCTTCTCTAATGGAAGACATGATTTTTAGTTGAAAGGGAATTTTAAATTCTGTTGTACCATTAAGTGCTTCAATCTTTGATTAGGCATGCACATTTCTGCAATAACAGAGCCAACATTTTTTATCACACTTAGAAACCGCAATACATAAAGCTCAGACAGAGCCAAGATTGTTTGTGAATAATCTAAAACATTTGTATGTATATTTTAGATGTATTTACTTTCACAACATTTTTGTATGAATGTTAATGTGTAAAAATGAATTTTATATATATATATGGACACATACAGGTGTATCTCAAGTATCTCAATATTAATTAGAATATCATAAAAAAGATATGTACGTTTCACTTTTTGTAAAGAATTACTGAAACAAGTTATTATATATAGTCAGTGCACACAGAGTGATCTATTTCAAGTGTTTTTTTCTGTAAATGTTGATAATTATATCTTACAGCCCATGAAAATCAAAAGGTCTCAGAAAATTAAAGTAGGCCTGAGAAAGTGTTAAAATCGCGCTGCCATATTCCACAAGACATTAAAGGCTGAATATAATATTGATTTACTAGTCAATGCTTTTCAAGGCTTCCTGAAATGCCTTGAAACATGGCACTATGATATTGATTTGTCCTGAGGAAGGGGCCAGGGTGCCTTCAAATGTGTTGACTAAGGCTACTTTCACACTACGATTTTTGCAAAATCCGATGCATCGGCTTCTTCTGATGCCTGGAATCGGATGCCAAATAGGCGTCTGATTCCAACATATCTGATGCCCGTCCTCCTGTCACCTCGCTCCCTGTCAGCTGTCAGCTGTCTCTCCCCCAGTACTCCCGCTTCTCCCCTCTACTGCCCGGTCCTCTCCTCTTCTCCCCTGTGTCTCCTCTCTTCTCCACCGTGCTCCCCTCTTCTTCCCCAGTCCTCTAATCTGCTCCCCCGCCCTCCCCTCTTCTCCCCAGGTCCTCCAATCTGCTCCCCCTTCCTCCCCTCTTCTTCCCCGCTACTCCAATCTGCTCCCCCATCTTCTCTTCTCTCCCTGGTCCTCCCATCTGCACCCATTCTCCTCCAATCTTTTCTCACCTGTCCACGACTCCTGCACGGTCCCACACGCTCCCGTGTCTCCCGGTGTCTTGCTGTTCTGTGCTGACAGGACCTCGCGTGACTTCACACTCACATGACAGCCTAGTAACTAGTAGTAATTTGACTGCCGGTTACTGGCGGTCATGTGATTGTGACATCACGGCAGGTCCTGTCAGCAGAGAACAGCAAGACACCGGGAGACACGGGAGATGCGCGGGAGACGCCGGGGGCCTCGTGGACAGGTGAGCATAGATTTTTATTTTTTTTTACCCCTTACTTTACTGTTAGGAGCTATTTTAGTGTACTGAGCATGCTCAGTACACTAAAATCGGGTCTGAGGAAACATGAGATGTTTCCTCAGATCCTGCTCCATAGGGCCCCATGTTAAATTGATCGAGTCGGATCGGATGTGCACTAAATGGCATCCGATTTGGTCCAATCCGAGTTTGTTCGATTTTATTTTCGGTGCAAAAATCAGAGCATGCTCCGATTTTTGCACCGATAAAAAAAATCGGACAGAATGGGATCGGACCAAATCAGATGCCATTTAGTGCACATCCGATTCGGTCCGATGCCCATAGGGCTGCATGGGGGCCAAAATCGGTCCGATGCTGTCCGATTTTTATCGGACAGCATCGGAAATGCAAAATTCGTAGTGTGAAACCAGCCTAATAAATCAATATTATATTTGCCCTTTGATGTTACGCGGAATACAGCAGCATGATTTTTAACCCTTCATCCTCCCTACTCTATTTGCACCATGCTGGGGACTGAAGCAGCCATGATATGCTTTTACGTTGGTTGTGACTCACAACCACATAACGTGAAGCATCTGATACCTATTTAAGTAATATTTTATCTCTCAGACCCTTCGTCCTCCCTACTTTTATAAATTTTCTGAGATAATGACTTTTGGGTTTTAATTGGCTGTAATCCATAATCATCAATATTAACAGAAATAAACACTTGAAATACATCACTCTCTTTGTAATGACTCTACATAGTATATGGGTTTCTCTTTATGTATTGAATTAATGAAATAAATTAACTTTTTATTGGTATGCTAATTCATTGAGATGCACCTGTATATATGACAATAAGTATATATATTATACAATATTGAACCCATTCCACACCCAGGTGGTGAGAATTTATATTGGTACAATTTTTTATTTTTTTAAAGCATTAACTGAAAGTGAAATGTATTTATTGTGCAAAAACGTCTCTTTAAGCCACATTTGGTGTAAACTCTGTGGTCTTTCTCTATGTTGCCTTGTTGGTTTGTTGGTACGGGACTTTGTAGGTCTGCTCATTTTTATCTATTCCTCCCCTTGCTGCTTTCCTCCCCTTTATTTAAAATTTTCACCATGACTGCTGCCATTAACCCTATGGCTCGGGTGTGTATGGTGGTCTAGGGCTCTGCCACCCCTCATCCTTGCAGAAGTGTTTTATTACAATATTAGATTACATATGTACAGGTGGGCCATTTATATGGATGCACCTAAATAAAAAGGGAATGGTTGCTGATATCAACTTCCTGTTTGTGGCACATTAGTATATGGGAGGGGGAAAACTTAATCAATGGAAACCTCAATGCTACTGGCCATTCAACAACCAATCAACTTTCCAGGAAACTGTTCATGTAGGAATGCTCGGACCTGACACCGTAATGTGATGGCACATTCCCTGAGTTTTTCCAACAAGATGGTGCACCATAAAGAAGGCAACACATCATCATGTAGCAATTTCAGATATCCAGTGGCATTGAGGTTTTCCTTGATGAGAAATGGCCCCACTATATTTGTACCCCATATACCAAACCATACCATCAATTTGTGTGTTTCAACAGTCTTGGAGGGAGCAAACATGCGCTGTTACAGATGGTGGTGACAAAAGTAACTGCGCTTGTTTGCTCACCGCACAGGGTGTAGAGAGAGTCAGCACCAATGGAGAGATATCACAGGTGGGAGAGAGCACAGGTGGGAAGGCAGCACAAGGGGAAAAAGATGAAGCATACAGGGAGAGACAAAGCACAGGGGGAGAGTGCACAAGGGGAGAAATACAGTGCATGGGTGAGGGAGAGAGAGCGCTCATGGGAAAGAAAGCACACAGGTGGAGAGCATACATGGGACAGAGTGAGTGCACAGGGGCAGAGAGCACACAGGGGGCAGAGAGAGCATACAGGGAAGCAGAGAGTGTAAAAGGGGCAAAGACAACACATAGGGGGTAGAGAAGGCACAGAGAGAGCATACAAGGGAAAGCGAGAGGGCACAGGGGAAAACAGAGCACACAGGGGGCTGAGACAGTACAGAGTGGTACTCAGGCAAAAAGAGAATGCTCAAGAGGAAGAAAGTTTCGAACTCGAATATCCGGTGGAAAATTCCAGCGCTCCAAGATTCGAAATGACCAGGAAAGTCTTTATTTTTTTGATAGTTTAGTTCGTAAATAGTAGTTTGACAGTAAAAAGAAATGGACATACAACATGTTTTGGTTACATGATTTCGCAAAACTACCCTTTCTCAGGTACAGGTCATGCAGAAAAATATATCGGTGTTATATAGACAAGTCCTACATCTAATTATGTTAGAAGCAAATTACCGTATATACTCGTGTATAAGCCGACCCGTGTATAAGCCGACCCCCCTACTTTTGCCCCCAAAACCTGGGAAAACCTATTGACTCGTGTATAAGCCGAGGGTGGACCCCAGCACAGGTATACAGTCCCCCCCAGTGGTATATAGCAGCCTCCCCAGTGGTAATATACAGCAGCCACAGAGGTATATACAGCAGCCCCAGTAGTAGTATACAGCAGCCTCCCAGTGGTAGTATACAGCAGCCTCCCCAGTGGTAGTATACAGCAGTCTCCCCCTGTGGTAGTATACAGCAGTCTCCCCCTGTGGTAGTATACAGCAGTCTCCCCCAGTAGTAGTATACAGCAGTCTCCCCTGTGGTAGTATACAGCAGTCTCCCCCTGTGGTAGTATACAGCAGTCTCCCCTGTGGTAGTGTACAGCAGCCTCCCCCTGTGGTAGTATACAGCAGCCTCCCCCTGTGGTAGTATACAGCAGCCACAGAGGTATATACAGCAGCCCCAGTAGTAGTATACAGCAGCCTCCCCAGTGGTAGTATACAGCAGCCTCCCCAGTGGTAGTATACAGCAGTCTCCCCCTGTGGTAGTATACAGCAGTCTCCCCCAGTAGTAGTATACAGCAGTCTCCCCCTGTGGTAGTATACAGCAGTCTCCCCCAGTAGTAGTATACAGCAGTCTCCCCCTGTGGTAGTATACAGCAGTCTCCCCCAGTAGTAGTATACAGCAGTCTCCCACTGTGGTAGTATACAGCAGTCTCCCCCTGTGGTAGTATACAGCAGTCTCCCCCAGTAGTAGTATACAGCAGTCTCCCCCTGTGGTAGTATACAGCAGTCTCCCCCAGTAGTAGTATACAGCAGTCTCCCCCTGTGGTAGTATACAGCAGTCTCCCCCAGTAGTAGTATACAGCAGTCTCCCCCTGTGGTAGTATACAGCAGTCTCCCCCTGTGGTAGTATACAGCAGTCTCCCCCTGTGGTAGTGTACAGCAGCCTCCCCCTGTGGTAGTATACAGCAGCCTCCCCCTGTGGTAGTATACAGCAGCCACAGAGGTATATACAGCAGCCCCTCCCCTGTGGTAGTATACAGCAGCCCCCCCCTGTGGTATATACAGCAGCACCTCCCCTGTGGGTATACAGCAGTCCCCCCCTGTGGTATATACAGCAGCACCTCCCCTGTGGTAGTATACAGCAGTGCCTCCCCCTGTGGTAGTATACAGCAGCCCCCCCGTAGTATATACAGCAGCCCCCCCGTAGTATATACAGCAGCCCCCCCCTGTGAGAATACAGCAGCCCCCCCGTGGTAGTATACAGCAGCCCCCCCGTAGTATATACAGCAGCCCCCCCGTGGTAGTATACAGCAGCCCCCCTGTGGGTATATAGAGCCCCCCCCGTTGCTGCCGCACACCTGTAAAAAGAAGATCTTTCATACTTATCCTCCTGCTGTCACCGCGCGCATCCCCCGCTCTCCTTCTTGCTTGCACCCGGGCCCCGGCGTCCATCCATATGACCGCGCACAAATAATGACGTCATTATTTGTGCGCGGTCACGTGGATGGACGCCGGGTGCAAGCAAGAAGGAGAGCGGGGGATGCGCGCGGTGACAGCAGGAGGATAAGTATGAAAGATCTTCTTTTTACAGGTGTGCGGCAGCAACGGGGGGGGCTCTATATACCCACAGGGGGGCTGCTGTATACTACCACGGGGGGGCTGCTGTATATACTACGGGGGGGGCTGCTGTATACTACCACGGGGGGGCTGCTGTATTCTCACAGGGGGGGCTGCTGTATATACTAAGGGGGGGCTGCTGTATACTACCACGGGGGGGCTGCTGTATACTTCCACAGGGGGGCGGGAGAGCACTGACAGTGCTATGTAATATGCACGGCTCCCCCTGCCGCTGATGGACAGGGGGATGCAGTGCATATTGCATTGCACTAATGAGCGGCCCCACGTGACCGGCCGCTCACTATACAGCCTCCCCCTGCCTCCTCCATCCCCCGGACACCGGCCCCACACAGTCAGCCGTCACTGACTCATGTATAAGCCGAGGGGGGCACTTTTCAGCACAATTTCTGTGCTGAAAAACTCGGCTTATACACGAGTATATACGGTAAGTAGAAAGAGGTGTGCTTTGGATGGAATTCAACTGACACTGGAATGGCTGTCAGACAAGTAGAGATGGTGATTTGTAGAAAGCTGTGTATTGGTCTGCTAATTTTTGCAAGAGCTGTATATATATTTTTATATTTATGGATGCACCTAAATAAAATGGGAATGGTTCGTCATATTAACTTTCTGTTTGTGGCACATTAGCATGTGTGAGGGGGAAAACTTTTCCAGATAAGTGATGACCATGGTGGCCATTTTGAAGATGGCCATTTTGGATCCAACTTCATTTTTTTCAATGGGAAGAGGGTCATGTGACACATCAAACTTTTTGAAAATGTCTTAAGAAAAGCAATGGTGTCCTTGGTTTTAATGTAACTTTATTCTTTTATGAGTTATTTATAAATTTATGACCACTTATAAAATGTGTTCAAAGTGCTGCCCATTGTGTTCGATTGACAAGGCAACCTTCTTCTCCCACTCTTGACACACTGGTAGCAACACCGCACAAGAAGTGCTAGCACAGGCTTCCAGTATCCATTGTTTCAGATGCTGCACATCTTGTATCACAGCATAGAAAATTGCCTTCAGATGACCCCAAAAATAAAAGTCTAAAGGCCACTTTACACACACAGATATCTGTGTCCAACTTCTGAACAGATCTTTGGTTGCAGTGAAATCATGGACACATTGTTACATTTTGTGGCTGTGTACAAAATGGAGCAATGTATCCATGATTTTACTGCAACCAGAGATCTGTTGAGAAGTTGGACACAGATATCTGTGTGTGTAATGTGGCCTTAATGGGGTCAGATCGGGACTCAGAGGGACAGACTTTCCTCCATGACCCAGAGGAATGGGCTTGCTCCTACTCACATTCTCACTCAATGTCTCACCTCATAGCACTAGGCAGCTTAATACCCTGCCTGACACACCCACACCTGAGTCCAGTTAACCCTATATGCACCACTCAAGGCCCATATGATGTATACTGGCTATGTACTTTACCGCCGGTCATACCTCACTATATATATTACACTATCAAAGGTGAAACAAGAGTTGAACACATCACTTATTTACTCTAGATAGATTGTAAATACCAAGTCGATTTTGCAGAGCCCTTACATGCCCAAACCACAGAAATTCACCACAAGTGACCCCATTTTAACACCTAATCCTGTCAGTGAATTCATCTAGAGGTGTATTAAGGATTTCAACCCAAGGGTGATTTACAAGACAATAGAACGGCAAGTTCTGAAAAAAAAAAACTCTGTTTAATGCTGCTGAAGAGGGAGAGAATGATTGGCAGCAGTGGGCAGATTAAACATGCAGGGGGTATGAATCTGCCCTTTTTCTCCAGCCTCTGGCCACCTCCTTAATGGCTGCAGCATGTAAGTTTTCTAAGTGTATTATCAAGGGGTACAGGGCTGCTCAAGTGCTGGGGGACCCCTTGCCTGGATGCTGCAGACATGCTGCATCCAGTGCTGTAATTAGATCACCATGCCTGGTTTGGTGACAGGTCCTCTTTAAATAAATAAAAGTGTCATGACACCAATGCCTCCGATATAGCCGCTGCTGCAGTCAGGACCTCTGGGGATGATGGGAGTGGCAGCGAGGATGGATCAGCTCTCCACGGGAACAGCAGGTCACTAGGGCAACCGTATATGGATATGCAGGGGAATAGTAGGCCAGCGGGGCTGTGCTGCTGTCAGAGTTCAAAGTCACACTCAGGCAGGCTGCTGCTGCCAGCTTGGTGGATCACTCTACCTCTCCTCAGCCACGGGAATCTCAGTCACACACACAGAGCTGAGCTTCAACCCGGTTTACTTCACTTTCTCAGCAGATGGTTACAACATAAGTGCAGTGGTGGCTCCAGTAGGTTCATAGCAGCTGGGATGACTCATTCGAATCACTCCCTTTCGTGTTCCTTTCATGAACCTCTTGGTCTGTCCGCACGCTAGCTATGATGGCTCACCGAAAAAAAGATAATGTAATCCTAACTATAATCATGTATGTGTGTCCAAGGAATTACTACTAAAATATAACTTTTAATGATAAATATTAAAAAAGAGGAAACTATAGTTCCAATCAAGGTGTGCAGCTGACTTTCTCAAGGGGAGGGGGGGGTGTCAATGGGGTTTTTGGGCACACGTGGCCCAACCCTATCCTCTCCCTCACTCACCCTGCCTGACAACGGAGTTTTATACACATACAAAAAAAAACCTACATGGTGTCCCCGTACCACGGTGGCTGTCCCTACTAACCCTTAGCTAATGTCTAAGGGTGCAGGCCCATTGGTACACTATACCTCCTTAAAGCTGTCATACATCTATGCTGAAAGGTATCACAAAAAAAGAGACAATCCTCAGAGTTAAGGGTCTATCCCTTTAACTTAGTGACCTCAAAAATACGATCACCTAACGGACATGAAAAAGCTGTTTGGAGAGATAATTCCTTCCTATCCAAGGATGATGGAGGTGTCAGATGTCATACAGTACCGTTATTAAATACCTCAATTCCCATACCAATACAAATGTACTAGCAGTAAACCCAGCAATTGCTCGGTACAAAAAAAAATAGAAAACAGTATTGCCTCACCTTAACCTTATATCTCACCCATCACACACATAATAACATGTCACATAAGGCGGCCTTATATCATTGCATAGGGGCAGAAAGGGGAGCATCGGACCCTTCGCCCTGGGCGCCCCAGGGTAAACACGAACACCCTGTGCCAACAACCACTCCTGAGGAACCCAATATTACATCTATGGTGGAGGAAACGCGTCGAGTGAAGACGAAGTGCGATAACATCAGGATAAGCTAAGTGATACCCTAATCTATTCTGTGGGGCATTGGTAGCCCTGCCTGTGAGTGACCTTAGCGGTTTTGGTACATCTGACTTTCTCAGGGCTTGAACTGTATATCACTAATGTGACATGTTATTATGTGTGTGATACCACATTTATAATTTCTATGAGGGGTAAAAGGATAAAATGGACCTCATGATTTATTACATAATTTCTCCTGAATGCAGTGATACATATATTGAGGTCAAAACCTAATGTGTGGGAACATGGCAAATCTTGGAAAGGAAAGAGAGGATGAAGTGGTCTTCAGTACCACGAAATGCGTAAGACAAGACAATAAACGTATTGCTACCAACATTTTTGCGATTCCTTGGATTCCGTGGATCAACTGCATAGACGGCAGTGCATGTTTAACTACCCCTTCCTATCACTGTTTAATTGTTTAATTGTTAACCTGGGTGGAGTGCTGCAAGCCGATTTCTGCTTACTAGTTGTTGTGACTCTCACAACAATATTAGGTCAGAGCACTCACACGCGCACACTTCTTTTACACCCAGATAAGACCCTATGTGCGCTTTTCTGCTTCTCTTTTACTGAGTAATTCAATATCAAAAGTGAAACACATATATTTGATGTTTTGTGGAATACAGGAGCGTGGTTTTTAAATCTTCATCCTCCCTACTTTAATTTTCTGAGATAATGACCTTTTTATATTCATTGGCTGTAAGACATAATCATCATCATTCACAGAAATAAACACTTGAAATAGATCACTATTTTTAATGACTCTATAATATATGTGTGTCACTTTTTGTATTGAATTACTGAAAAAAATACATTTTTGATGATAGTCACTGTAGATATGCATGTGCATATCATTGAATTAGAATGTTTTAAGCCCCATAGGTATTTTAACTTTGTAATATCCATGCCATGTTTGTTTTCTGAAGAATTACAACTATGCCAAAACATGCCGAAACCTTGTGCCCAAATGTGCTTGTGGAGACCTGCACACTATATATTGCTAAATGGGCTCTCTTTACTACATGAAGGCCAAATATATGATTACCACTGTGATGAATAAGTTTGACTTTGTTCACTGGTCTCATACACTACAGTACTTGTGTACTACATTGCATAAGACCTGTCAAATGTACACTGTGTGCAGAATTATTAGGCAAATGAGTATTTTGATCACATGATACTCTTTATACATGTTGTCCTACTCCAAGCTGTATAGGCTTGAGAGCCAATTACCAATTAAGTAAATCAGGTGATGTGCATCTGTGTAGTGAGGAGGGGTGTGGTGTAAGGACATCAACACCCTATATAAGGAGTGCTTAATTATTAGGCAAATGCCTTTCCTTAGGCAAAATAGGTCAGAAGAGAGAGTTGACAGGCTCTGAAAAGTCCAAAATTGTGATATGTCTTGCAGAGGGATGCAGCAGTCTTGAAATTGCCAAACTTATGAAGCGTGATCACTGAACAATCAAGTGTTTCATGGCAAATAGCCAACAGGGTCGCAAGAAGCATGTTGGGCAAAAAATGTGCCAAATAACTGCCCATGAATTGAGGAAAATCAAGCGTGAAGCTGCCAAGATGCTATTTCCCACCATTTTTGCCATATTTCAGAGGTGCAACGTTACTGGAGTATCAAAAAGCACAAGGTGTGCCATACTCAGGGATATAACGAAGGTAAGGAATGCTGAAAAATGACCACCTTTGAACAAGAAACATAAGATAAAACGTTAAAACTGGGACAAGAAATATTTTAAGACTGATTTTTCACAGGTTTTGTGGACTGATGAAATAATAGTACTCTTGATGGGCCATATGGATGGGCCAGAGGCTGGATCAGTAAAGGGCAGAGATCTCCACTCCGACTCAGACACCAGCAAGGTGGAGGTGGGGTACTGGTATGGCCTGGTATCATCAAAGATGAACTTGTGGGACCTTTTCGGGTTGAGGATGGAGTGAAGCTCAACTCTCGGACCTACTGCCAGTTACTGGAAGACAACTTTTTCAAGCAGTGGTACAGGAAGAAGTCAGTATCATTCAAGAAAAACATGATTTTCATGCAGGACAATGATCCATCACATGCATCCAACTACTCCACAGAATGGCTGGCCAGTAAAGGTCTAAAAGAAGAAAGAATAATGACAGTCCCCATGTTCACCTGATCTGAACCTCATAGAGAACCTGTGGTCCCTCCTAAAATTTGAGATCTACAGGGAGGGAAAACAGTACACCTCTCGTAACAGTGTCTGGGAGGCTGTGGTGGCTGCTGCACACAATGTTGATCGTAAACAGATCAGACACCTGACAGAATCTAAGATGGAAGGCTGTTGAGTGTCATCATAAAGAAAGGTGGCTATATTGGTTACTAAATTTTTTGAGTTTTATTTTGGCATGTCAGAAATGTTTTTTTCTAAATTTTGAACAGTTATATTAGTTTACCTGGTAAAACTAAACAAGTGAGATTGGTTTTTATTAAGTTGCCTAATAATTCTGCACAGTAATAGTTACCTGCACAAACAGATATCCTCCTAAGATAGCCAAATCTAAAAAAAAAACACTCCCACTTCCAAAAATATTAAGCTTTGATATTTGAGTCTTTTGGGTTGATTGAGAACATAGTTGTTGATCAATCTACTATATGATTGTCTAAAGCGTCTGTAAGTAACAGAATCATGCGCTAATGAGCGCAGACTATGCAAATAGGCATGCAAATTCAAAGTTCGGATTTTGCGCCAACTTGCAGCCCAGCAACAGCGGCGCCTGAGCGCCGCTGTCGCTGGGATACACGGAGCCGGCCGATGGTGGCCGCAGCGCTGCAAGTCAGCCGGGAGATGACCAGGGTCAGCCGGTCATCTCCCGGCTGGTGAGCCGCTGACTGGAGCTCAGCCGCAACTACCTGTGGCACAGAGGTCCACAGCGAGCCAGCCAGTCATTTTCCGGCTGGCGAGCCGCTGACCTCTGTGCCGCAGTAGCCGCAGCTGAGCTCCGGTCTAAACTCCGGTCAGTGGAGAGCTAGCGGTGGTGCCCTTCGCGGCATTCAAACCGCGCGCCATGCCGCTCCTCTGATTGGTCGGTGCTCCTCTGATTGGTCGCCATGTTCAGCGCCAACCAATCAGAATAGCGGCGCGCGTAATGGCGCCATATTTCAAATACACTGAGTACAGTGTATTTGAAATATGGCACCATGGCCCACGCCGCTATCCTGATTGGTCGGCACTGAATGTGGCTACCAATCAGAATAGCTGCGCGCGCCATGGCGCCATATTTCAAATACACTGAGTACAGTGTATTTGAAATATGCCGCGCACCGCTATTCTGATTGGTCAGCGCTGAACGCGGCAACCAATTAGAGGAGCGGCATTCAAACCACGCGCCGCTTCTCTGATTGGTCGCCGTGTTCAGCGCCGACCAATCAGAATAGCTGCGTGTGCCATGGCGCCATATTTCAAATACACTGTACTCAGCGCCGACCAATTAGAATTGCGGCGCGCGCCATGGCGCCATATTTCAAATACACTGAGTACATTGTATTTGAATTATGGCGCCACGGCGCACACTGATGTCCATTGGTCGGCGTTTAGCGCCGACCAAAGAGAGAAGCTGCATTCAAACTGCGCGCCAAGCCTCATTACTGCTCTGATTGGTCGCCGCGGCGATCACTCAGAGAAGTAGCGCGGGTTGGCGCACGGTTTGAATTCTGCGTCTCTGATTGGTCACCGCGGCGACCAATCAGAAGAGTACTGGCTTGGCACGCGGTTTGAATGCAAACCCCATCCCCTCAGCCTCCTCCGTCCTCACAGCCTCCTCCATCCCCTCAGCTTCCCCATCCTCACAGCCTCCTCCATCCTCACAGCTTCCTCCATCCCCTCACCCTCCTCCATCTTCACAGATTCCTCCATCCTCACAGTCTACTCCATTCCCTCAGCCTTCCCATCCTCATAGCCTCTTCCATCCCCTCAGCCTCCTCCATCCACACAGCCTCCTCCATCCACACAGCCTCCTCCATCCTCACTGCCTCCTCCATCCTCACTGCCTCCTCAATCCCCTCAGCCTGCCCATCCTCACAGCCTCCCCATCCTCACAGCCTCCTCCATTCTCACAGCCTCCCTATCCTCACAGCCTCCTCATCTTCACAGCCTCCCCATCCTCACAGACTCCCTAATCCCCTCAGCCTCCTCCATCCCCTCAGCTTCTCCATCCTCACAGCCTCCCCATCCTCACAGACTCCTCCATCCCCTCAGCCTCCTCCATCCCCTCAGCCTCCTTCATCCTCACAGCCTCCTCCATTCTTATAGTCTCCCCATCCTCATAACCTCCCCATCCTCACAGCCTCCCCATCCTCACAGACTTTTCCATCCCCTCAGCCTCCTTCATCCCCTCAGCCTCCTTCATCCTCACAGCCTCCTCCATTCTCATAGTCTCCCCATCCTCACAGCCTCCCCATCCTCACAGCCTCCCCATCCCCTCAGCCTCCTCCATCCCCTCAGCCTCCTCCATCCTCAGAGCCTCCTCCAACCCCTCAGCCTACACATCCTCACAGCCTCCCCATCCTCACAGCCTCCTCCACCCTCACAGCCTCCCCATCCTTTCAGCCTCCTCCATCCCCTCAGCCTCCACCATCCTCACAAGTCTCCTCCAACCCCTCAGCTTTCCCATCCTCACAGCCTCCTCCTTCCTCACAGCCTCCCCATTCTCACAGCCTCCTCATTCTCACTCCTTACTCCTGTCTATTAGGTCTGTCATTCAGTGTGACACAGTTTACTCCTGTCTACAAGGTCTGTCAGTCAGTGTGATGAACTTCACTCCTGTCTATAAGGCTGTCAATCAGTGTCACAAACTTCACTCCTGTCTACAAGGCTGTCAGTCAGTGTCACAAACTTCACTCCTGTTTACAAGGCTGTCAGTCAGTGTGACGAACTTTACTCCTGTCTATAAGGCTGTCAGTCAGTGTCACAAACTTTACTCCTGTCTACAAGGCTGTCAGTCAGTGTGACGAAGTTCACTCCTGTCTACAAGGCTGTCAGTGTGACGAAAATCACTCCTGTCTACAAGGCTGTTAGTCAGTGTGACGAACTTCACTCCTGTCTACAACGCTGTCAGTCAGTGTGACACACTTCACTCCTGTTTACAAAGTATTCTATAATACCCGATGCGTTAGAATCGGACCACCATCTAGTAATAAAAATAATACTCTAAAATAAAACTTGCCTAAGGGTACCTTTGCACACAGAGATATATTGCTTGCAATTCACTGGTTGCAGTGAAATCATGGACACATTATTCCATTTTGTTGCCATGTACAAGTGGAACAATGTGTCCATGATTTCACTGCAACCGATGAATTGCAAGCAATATATCTCTGTGTGTAAAGGTACCTTAATAATTCTGCACCCATTGCACTCTGACAGTTTGCTAACCCCTGTTTATAGCAGGATATAGGAGGCCATCACACCTTGGAGTCGTCAGATGACCTTGAGATGCCATGGAAACTTCTGGCACATGTGATAGAAATCACAAGGAGTCTAAAGTACTAGAGGAGGAGACCTCTTTCCCTATTAATCACATAGATGTGATTGACAGCACCAGATGCTGTAGGGTATATCTGTCCTATACAGCTGACCCCTGTGGGATATTTGCCTACCTGCGAATGGTATACCCTTTTTCCATTAGCCATGAAAAAGCAGCTCAGAGGAAGAAACCCCCGTGAAAACCGCCGTGAAAAGTTGTATCTGCAGTCCTTAAAGGATTAAAGTCAACTTGAAGCCGATTTACATTTAATTCACTCCCTTTCCAGTACCGTATTTCAACTTAACATGGGCCATTAAATTTTTGAATAATACTTTTCAAGGGATAGATGTTTCAATTAATTTTTGTCTGATAAAAAATATGACACTTTTATATATATGTGTATTTTGTAAGCCTGTCTATACAGGGGTGGACATCTCATTGGTGCAATCTGTGTAGCCGCACAATGGTCGATAGGGTTAGGGGGGCCATGTCTACCTCCAAACCATGTGAAATTGTGTACTTTTAGAGCTCTCGGGAGGGCTAAGGGTCCATATATTGTTCTTGCACAGGAGCCCTTTTCTGTCTGTTTCTATATTTATATTATTGGAATATATTGCTGGTGAAGAATAGATATTTTTTGTGAGTCACATATGAAGAAATCTGGAAAACCCACAAACTTTTTCTCTGTGTTCTACATTATGGAAATAAAAATCTTAAGCATATTGAATGACTGTGAAAAACAGAGTTCATGGTAATTATGATTTCGCTGTATGCACATGTAACCTTATGTCAATGGAAATGTTAATACCACATAAATCAGTACTACTCACAAGCAGAAGGGCTGTGGGGCAAACATGTCCTTATTAAGATCCTCATTTATCATCCAGGCAGCTAATCCTTTAGTAATTCTAGATGCCAAATTAATTTTCCATTTTAATTATCTTAAACTGTTTTCACCCAGAAAAGATCATAAGGACAAATCATGGACTATTAATTAGAGTTGTTTGTTGGGATTTGTCTTATATTTCAATAAATAAAATGGAACAGATTATATTAAGTTGATGGTATAATATAAGCTTAAAGCTTAATTTTCAGATAAGAAATATAATTATATAAATATAATAAATACAGTATATGCTTTTAGAGTGAAATATATCTAAAAATCCTCAGTGTTTATCCTTAATTAATGTTCATGGCCTGTGCCTAGTAATGACAGCAGTTAAAAGGGAACAAAGGGTTTGTTTACTAAGGAAACCAATTATAAGTTTAACTGCTCCCTGACTACAAGTCTTAGAATGCACATGCTATACATCATCTACTTAGTATTTTAGATTATACATGTCAGATTAGACTCTCAGTGCAACTGCTTCAGTTCTATCCAATGCCTAAACACTTTTTTTTATTAGTCTATCAAAACGACTTGGTAAGTTGTCTTAACAATAAGTAGAAGGGGTTCCTCGCATCCACAGCCCCAGAGCAGAGTCTCTTTGGAAACCAAGAAATACAGTCACACGGAGTATTCATTTAACAATCCACATATATACTTTTTCAGAGGTGTTCTACTGAAACTAATAACCACTGACGCTGGGCACTTTGAATTTACACTTAGACACTCACCTACCCTGGGAACCTAAAAGAAAAACCTGAAGACCCACCTCTTCAAGCCTATAACCCACACTGAGACCTAATCCGCTGCACCATCTCACCTCTCCCCCTCCCACCCATCCCCTATAGACTGTGAGCCCTTGTGGACAGGATCTCTGCCCTAATGTACCTGTATGATTTATTCGTCATTATTTATGTTCTCATCCTTGTTCTGCCCATACACATGTAAAGCGCCATGGAACCAATGGCCCTATATGAATAAATAATAATAATAAAAAAGGGAACCAACCAGGATTTAACCACTTGTAAATCAGTACAGCAGGTGACTGGCGTGTGAAGCATTACTTCATTATTTGGTTTTTTGTTTGCTTTTACTCCTCCTTTGTGGGTTTGTCTTTCTGCTGTAAACCAACCCTTCCCTCCCCCGAATGAGTATGGATGAGTGGGAAGGGGGAGAGATTTCAGCTTACAGTAAAAAGACAAGGCCACAGGGTAGGAATAATAAAATAGTGATGTCATGTCACCTGCTGATTTACATTTGGTTAAATCATGGGGGTTGGTTCCCTTTAAAATGTTTGAAGGGTTTTACATGAGCAAAGTTTAATTTAATCAACAATTCTTGGAATAAAAGTAAATTGTACCGTGGGATGTGTTAAAAAATCTTAGGGCTGAAATAGCCTTATATATGTGTCCCTGCTATGTATTGTATAATGGCTGTGACTGACCATGCAGGAGCATGGTCTGATCATACCACAGCTTCTGTGCTCAGATAATCTTATATATGTGTCCCTGCTATGTACTGTGTAATGGATGTGTCTGACCGTACAGGAACATGACCTGATCATACCACAGCTAAGGGGTAGGGGAAAAAGCAAAAGAGTATAGAGACAGGACAGCATTGAATCACAGCTGGCTCTTTTTGAGAGGTACAACCTTTCCTTGCCTGTTTTTATACAATGTTTCACCTCACAGAAATAATCCCCTGAAATCATATGCTATCCTGTATGTTTACTCTTTACTTAATCCCCCTGTATGGTCAGACACATCCATTACACAGTACATAGCAGGGACACATATATCAGATAATCTCAGCACAGGAGACGTGGTATGATCAGACCATGTCCCTGTATGATCAAACACAACCATTACACAGTACATAGCAGGGACACATATATAAGATTATCTCAGCACAAGAGATGTGGTATGATCAGACAATGTCCCTGTATGGTCAGACTCATCCATTACACAGTACATAGCAGGGACCCATATATAAGATTATCTCAGCAGAGGAGCTGTGGTATGATCAGACCATGTCCCAATACATTCATACTAGGGATGAGCGACTCTACTCCAGAGCCAGCAAATACACTCACTACTCCCTCCACCCTTCCCAATGCACAGGATCGGAAATAGACGCGGCCAGCGTGTCATACCTGGAATAAGCCCATCCATTTTAAAATCTACAAAGAAGAGTGCACGACTTTTACATTAATTTATCACACATTCCAGGACGTGATAACTAAAGATGGAAGGCAGGGATGGACACAGAAAGAATGCCTTTACTGTCTAGACAGTGCCTAAATAACAAAATGCAAGTTATAAAAGTTTTATTTCTACTATTAGACTACACTTTTAACTCAGACAGGGATGCTTAGGAACGTTACAAACACAGGTAAGCCGGCACAACCAGAAGATAGTTTGCAATGAAAAGTGTGCAAGTGCACATATTTATTCCAATCTGTATAATATTATGAAATGAGATTTTTGACAAAATATTGATCTTTTAAGCCACCCTGCCGTGTCAAGGCAATCTTATGAGGGCGGTCCTATTCTATACATTGTTATTTCATTTTAGTTGTGTCATGCAGCTTACAACATACATATAAAGTAAAACCATTAAAAGCAACACTTACCTGGAGCATGTCGGGATCGCTTCCATGGTGGCAGACTGGCACATATGAATAAAGGCAGAAAAGGCCCTAGCATTTGCAGCTGATGCTACACACACTTGGGCTTTTTAGAAATGACCCTCACAGCACCAGACCAGCACTCAAGAATAAAACTGGGGAAGTCCCAGGCAAATGGACCTTGCAATTAACTGAGCCTGAGGGCAGGGCAATATAGTTCAGCATGAACAGCTACTAAGGTTTTCCACAAACAATACAAATGTAATAGCAAGCTAAATGAGGTGCATAGCATGGCACAATGTAACTCAGCCACAAACCAGGAACAAAAATGAGTAAGCCAGCACTACCAGAAGTTAGCTTGCATTAAATTCATTTCAAATTGTAATGTTTATAAATTGAGATTTTTATCAAAATATTGATTAATCTTTGAGACACCCTGCCACATCAAAGAAATCTTCAGGGCAGTCCATTTCTATGCATTTTTATTTCATTGTAGTTGTGCCATGCAGCCTCCAACATTCATATAAAGCAGAACCATTAAAAGAAACACTTACCTAGAGCATTTCAGGACATGGGAATAAAGACAGATCAAACCCTAAAATATTCAGCAGATGCTATAAATACCTGAGATTTTCAGAAATGATCCTCACAGCACCAGACCAGCACCCATGAACAAAGTTAAATAATGCTTTTAATAATTCTGCATTATATGTATGTTGGAGGCTGCATGGCACAACTGAAAAAAAATAAAAGTATATAGAGTAGGATTGCTCTGATAACATTGCTTTGACAAAGCAGGGTGGCTCAAAAATTGATGAATATTTTGTCAAAAATCTAAATTTTACAGTAATATACAGAGTGCAATGAATATCAGCATTTGCACACTTTATATTCCATACTAACCTCAGGTTTTCCTATCTTACTTGTTTTTTGTTACTGATTTATAGCTGAGCTCCACTGTGCCTTGCACACTTGGATTGGCATGCTATTCATTCTGTATTGTTTGTAGATTATCACACTTCAACTATCTTACCCTGTCCTCAGGGTCAGTTAATTGCAAGATCCATTTTCTTGTGCCTGCCCCACCCTTATTCATGAGTGCTGGTCTGATGCTGTGAGGGTCATTTCTGAAAATTCCAGGCATGTGTAGCTTCAGCTGCATATACAAGGGCCTGTTCTGCCTTTATTCATATGTGCCAGTCTGGCACGATGGGTGCACTTATGAAATGCTCCAGGTAAATGCTGCTTTTAATGGTTCTGCTTTTTAAGTTTCTTTGAGGCAACATGGCAAAACTGACATTAAATAAACATATATAGAGTAGGACTGCCCTGTTGAGATTGCTTTGACGTTGCACGGTGGCTCAAAAGATTGATCAATATTTTGGCAAAAATCTCAATTTTATAATATTATACAGTTTATGATGAATACATGCATTTGCACATTTTACATAACATGCTATCCTCAAGTAGTGCTGGCTTTCTTGTTGCTTAGGAATGTACTAGGTAGATGCAAGGACAGATAGTGATAGCTTGGGGGGAATAAAGTAGATGACAGGTTTGCTTTAAAAAATTTTTCATGCTGTACAAATAATTAATAAACAACATATTCCATATGTTTACTGCATCATTTTTGAAATGTCATTTTATTTTGTTAGGATGTTAGCTTAACAGCATTTGTTTATTTTTTCCAAGAAATTTATAAAAACCCGTGTCTTGAGGGACCCATTCAGATTTAAATGCAATTTGATGGGCCTACATATTGGAAATTCCCAAAAGTGATAGAATTTTAAAAACCTCAACCCTCAATATACTTCAAAATTGCCATCAGAAAACGTGTTAACCTTTCAGGTGCAACACAGGAATTAATGCAAAGAGCAATAAAAAAAGAAAAAAATGTATTGTGTCTCTAAAATGTTGCTTTAGCCCCACATTTCTTACTTTTAGACAGAGAGAATGGACACTAAAATTTATTATGAATAAAGAAAAAATTCTGGTGCCTTGTACTGCTTTTTTGTGTTTTATTCACATTTTAGGTAAAAGCATTTCACACCTCGTAGGGCTCCGCTATATGCGTTTCGGGGTGCTCCCCTTAGTCGTTAGCACAAGGAAGCAAAACATGGCACCAGAATTTTTTCTTTATTCATTTGCATTCGGGTAGTTGCCATACCATCATCTGGTGCTTGGAATCCTGGAGTAATTGCAGGTGGAGTAATTTCCTTTCCCTCAAGAAATCTGCACCAAAATTTATTATAAAGTTGATTCTGATCATGTTGATACCCCACATACTGTCAATTAACCTCTGTTTGGACAAGTAGCAGTGATTAGAAGGGAAGGAGCACCTTTTAAATTTTGGAAAACAAATTTGTTTGAAATAGCCTGACGATGTCATGTTGCATTTTCTGGGCCCCTAAAGTGCCTAAACTGCAGAAACCTACCACAACTGACTCCACCTCTCAAGGGTTTTTATCCAATGTAATATTATCAAATTCTGTGTAGTACCTGTGGGTTCAAAATGTTTACTAATAGGTTGTCACAACATGAATAAGTAGACCAAGCTTTTTGGTGTCTCTTTTTTAGCATGGCAACACCATACGTGTAGTCAAAATAATTATAGGTTAACATAGATAAATCTAACTTGTCAAACCACATAAACAGGAATTTGCAATCTGGCTAAAATGTGGACATTCTTTTGTCTTTGATAAAATAACAATAGTCAGGAAACCAGATAGAAATGTAACAAATACAAAAGGGGAGGGGGAACAAGAGGCGCAATAGTGCCCTTATCACTAGACACTAGTTTGACAACCCGGTGAGTAAAGCGATCCACTCACCTGATCCAGTTGTGTCACCCACAACTGGTTTGAAGGCTTGTTAGGAATAATATCCTGATGGCTGCTGCTGGACCTCCACCGAACCACTCACACGTGGAAAGCATCAAGGTACTTGGGAGAAGGTGTATAGCGGTCCGCGCTACCAGAATGACTCGCATCAAAGAAGACACTGGCAGACGAAGTGTTGATCAGATCCTCCTAATGACACCAAGTTGAAACTGGCTCAGCCAGTGCCAGCCAGTGTATGCACCCCCTGGCTGGCACAGGCTGAGCCAGTTTCAACTTGGTGTCATTAGGAGGATCTGATCAACACTTCGTCTGCCAGTGTCTTCTTTGATGCGAGTCATTCTGGTAGCGCGGACCGCTATACACCTTCTCCCAAGTACCTAGATAGAAAAGTAGTATCAGAAGGAAATATCAGCTTCTTGTGGTTTGTAGGATTTCAACTTTGCCCTACTTTGCACACTATGAGATGTCCAAATGCGGACCCAAGCAAAGGACAGTACAACATGAGAATAGAGAATAGAACATGATAATAGAAATACAGACAAGATGGCTACAGAATATATAAATTTTTTAATAAACAAAGAAGAGGGTTTTTGCCCCATATGGTATCAAAAATGGACCAGAGGATCATATTGCATTTAAAACAAGATTTAATGTTTTCCCTTCATAAAAAACATGTATGTACAATAAGTTTCATAAATACAACTAGACCAATTAGTACTATAGATAAATTTTACAAAAAGTAAATTGACCAGTGCATAAAAATAGAAAAAGAGTCACAAATTAATCCCAATAGAGGTAATAACTCCCAATCAATATATAAGGCAAGCAATTATATAAATGACAAGATGGCTACAGAATACAAAAATGGTCATTTCTTCAACAACTCCCCTCTTTTTATGATTTCTATTCCTAATCTTTCCTTGCCTATCCTGAGGTCCACAGAGCTGTCCTACTTCACAATACACTAGGCTTCCCCTAGGTATATTATGGGGTGTT
This sequence comes from Allobates femoralis, assembly GCA_033576535.1. NCBI lineage: Eukaryota > Metazoa > Chordata > Amphibia > Anura > Aromobatidae > Allobates > Allobates femoralis. The sequence goes on from JARQOC010000004.1 coordinate 513,962,974, forward strand.
ACCATTCAAACAGACCCTGTTGTTCGGCCCTTACTTTCCCTTTTTCCTTTCCTACTTCTATAGGCTAGCATATATTGATTATAATATGGGGATTATATAATTATATGTATATGTAATATAGTTTAATATATTTTATTCAACTCATGCAAAAGATTGTTATATGTGATATATATATTGTGATACAAGCTTTATTATAGGTCTCAACCTGTGTATTAATAATGGAATATTGGTATATCATGGTTATGATTGGGTGTTTTAAACAGTGTTGAAAGTCTGAAGATTTGAAGGGTTGAAATTCTCATTTTGGTGATTTTCTGAAGGTTCCATCAACTCCATAGGACTTCCACAGTCTGTCAGGTCCACCAGAGTTTCCTTATCACATAGTATAGATTTGCTTTTTCTTGCAGTAGCCAATGTCATCAGTACTTGGGTATGGAGTGATTCAGTGTCTTTCTCCTGGTTAATGGTATATTTTCCTGAAAAACATTTACAATTAGCTCCAAGGATTTTCTTCCCAAGCATTACAAACAACTTTACCAGGACTGCAATTACCAGTATTATAAAAAGCCCCTTGGATTACAAAGTGAATTATCCCAGTTATCCATCCACCTATGCCTTTAAATAACTTCAATGCATTTAACCATGAGAGCCATGATGGCAAGGGCAGGTCATCCAACGCATTAGCTTTCTTATATTCCTGTTTTATCCTGTCTGCTTGCTCAATGTCATGTGTTACCTGCATGAGACCTGAAGGGTTAATAAATTGACAGCAGGAAGGGCCCACAGCAGTACAAAAGCCTCCAGTAGAGGCAGTAAAATAATCTAGCACCATTGAGTGTTGATTAGTTATTACAATGAGCTGTTTAGTACAGGGGCGGACCCAGACTGTAGTGGGCCCTGGTGCAAGAAATTTTTCGGGCCCCCCCCCCTCGAATCATGTTTGTGTGCAGTGCTGTGTTCATAGACAGACTGTTTCCCTCCCCACCAGACCAAAGCCCTGCTCCGACCGGGGCTCTTACCTGGAGCCCTGTATCCTCAACTTGCTCACCGTCTCTGGTGAGGGTGTGATTCCTGCCTCCACGGAAGAGCCGGAAATGAATGCTGCTGCTCCAATGGCAACCCACCCGCCCCCCTTCTTACTGATAGGATACAGCACCGCCCGCAGCGTTCTGGCTATCAGCACTTTCCCCCGGGACTCAATGCCAGAAAAGCAGAAAAGTGCTGCGGATGTGCGGCGCAGCTGGCACCCAGCCCTCCCCCAGGACTCAATGCTGCCAGAATAGTGCCACGGGCAGGGCCGGCTCCAGGCTTTTGTGGGCCCCGGGCGAAAGAGTCTCAGTGGGCCCCTTTAACACATACTGGCTGGATATATATAATGTAAAGGCTGGGAACTATATTTTATATATCTATATATAATACCCATAAATATAATCCCTGTCTCTCCCTCCCATGTGCTGCCTCTCCCCTCTCTGTGCACATCTCTCTCCTCTCTGTGCCTGTCTCCACCATGTACTGTCTCTTCCACCCTGTGCACTGTGTCTCCCACCCTGTGTGCTGTCAGCCTCTTCCACCCTGTTCGTTGTCTCTTCCACTCTGTGCACTCTCTCTCCCACCCTGTGCGCTGTCTATCTCAACGCTGTTTGATGTCTTCACTGCTCCTGTCTCTCCTGTATGCTGCCTCAACCCTACACCTGTCACCTCCTGTACACTATCTCTTCTGCACCTGTCTCACCCCTATACACTGTCTTTCTTGCACCTGTCATCCATCTAAACGCTGTCTGCTCCCTGTATAGTGTCTGCCCCCTGTATAGTGTCTCCCCCCTTGTACGCTGTTTCCCCTGTATGTTGTCTTCCCCCTGTGCGCAGTCTCTCCCCTGTGCTCTGTCGTTCCCCTGTGCGCAGTCTCTCCCCTGTGCGCAGTCTCTCCCCTGTGTGCAGTCTCTCCCCTGTGTGCAGTCTCTCCCCTGTGTGCAGTCTCTCCTCTGTGCGCAGGCTCTCCTCTGTGCGCAGTCTCTCCCCTGTATGCTGTTTCCCTGCAGTATGCTGTCTCTCCCCTGTATCTCCCCTCTCTGTGCCTGTGTCTCCCCTGTAGGCTGCCTCCCATCCCCTATAATGACTGTCTGAGTGCTGCACCTAACAGTGATGGCTGAGGCTTCATACTCAGGATCCCTAGAGTATGGAACTAAAATTCCCAGAAAGTCAGCACAAAGTTATATAGTGTATACAGAGACAAAACATCAAGTCCCAGAAAGCCCAGCATTATAAGAAGTCACTCTACAAGTTCTAGTGAGTCAGTGCTGAGCTCAGTGGAGGTGGCACTACAAGTCCCAGGAAGCCAGAACTGCCAAAGAACAGAGAATTAAGGTAACTCTGTCTTCAGATCACCTCAGTCATAGGCATGATCAGTCTCAGGCACGGTCACCACACCGCAATTACCTTCTCCCCCAGGATCCCGAGCAGCAGCAGCACCACGGCCTTCACCAGCATCTTCACAGACTGAAATTGCATGTGACTGGTCTTCACCTCCCCCCTCCTTCCTAACACCAGACCAGTGATCAATCATTTGGAAAGGTTTAGTGACTTCTAAAACAGATCTCTATCTCCTGCACTATGGGATACCGGAGGTGCAGGAGATGGAGATCTGCTGCCGACTCAACACAGTTTGACGCTGCTCTCGGCGCCAGCCGCACAGGTTAGGAGGGAGCAGGGCCGTATTTGGAGTTCCTGCTGCCCTAGGCACTGTCAGCGGCCCCCCCGGCCCCTCCCCCTGTTGCAGCCCCTCCCCCATCAAGGCTCCTCCCCCTGTTGCAGCTACTCCTCCTGTCATGGCTCCTCCCCCCATTGCAGCCCTTCAACCTGTCACGGACAATCTTCCCCCCCAGTCGCGGCCATCACCCCATGCTTCATGTAGCCTCTCCCCCCACATTTCATCATGTAGTACATATAAAAGGTTTGTCCAGCCACAATACAGAGACCTACTGATAGGATGTTTACATTGTAAGCCCCAATGGGGACAGTGTTGATGATGTATGTAAAGTGCTGTGGAGTTCATAGTGTAATATATGTGCAAAAAATATTATTCTTAATATGATGTCACAATACCGGGATCTGAGGATCTTCTATTTCGAGGTCAGGGGCTCTCTGACGCCATGTTGCTGCCTGTGTCGCTGTCTTCCTCTTTTGACACTGCAGTGTGGTGGACAAGAGAGCATTAACTGGTTAATAACAAGAAGTATGGAGTGTGTACTCAGCCATACACCCTCCCCATACCATGTCCAGCAGACATTGTAGGATTACTACATGGATTTTATTATTAGGGTACGAACACATTGGCGTGAAACGCGGACGAGTGCAATGTGTGATTTTATTGCATTGCACTCGGACCAATGTTAATCAATCTCTGAGAGCAATGACGAGTGTCAGATGCTTTTTCTCAGCCAGATTCAGGATGAGAAAAAAGTCGCAACATGCTGCGACAGTATGAGATTCACGTACAAGACTCGCCAATGCAAGTCTATGGGTCCGACAAAATCACGGACCGCACACGAACATCACACGAACCATCCGACTCAGACGCGTTTTTTTCATGGATACATTATCATTCTGCAGCTGAGAACACTGTAAAATGTTCCTGTAAATGATTCTACAGTAAATAGCTGCTGAGGAAAGAACAGATTGCACACGGATGTGATCTGAGAAAACTGTCGGACACTCGCACAGCAGTTGGATGCCAAACGAACCAAAAAACGGATGTCACTTGTCCGACTCTCCTGGATGAGAAACAGATCGATTTTAAGGTGGCGGGAGACAGTGTACCACCATGAAATGATGGGAGTACTGGTGTGTCACGGTCCGCGCTGCTGTGGTATGGATAAACTCACCAAAGAGCCAAATGTATTTTCATCCTTTATTCCTCCTCTCTCCTACGTGTTTCAGCGCCACACCCGGCGCCTTCCTCAGGGACCGGGTGTGGCGCTGAAACGCGTAGGAGAGAGGAGGAATAAAGGATGAAAATACATTTGGCTCTTTGGTGAGTTTATCCATACCACAGCAGCGCGGACCGTGAAACACCAGTACTCCCATCATTTCTTGGATTCAAACCACTATCCAGTGGTCGGTGGAGGTCCTGCAGCAGCTGGAACATAGATTCCAAAAACGCCTTCAAACCAGTTGTGGGGATCACAACTGGACCAGGTGAGCAGCTTCACAGCACCACCATCACACAAGTGTCACTAGTGATAGGGCACTATTGCGCCTTTTGTCCCCCTCCCTATTTTATTTTTACAGTGTACCACCATGTCCTCAGCTCCGTGCTGTGCACAGACAGTGTACCACCATGTCCTCAAATCTGTGCTGTGCACAGTGTACCACCATGTCCTCAGCTCCGTGCTGTGCACAGACAGTGTTCCACCATGTCCTCAGCTCCGTGCTGTGCACAGACAGTGTACCACCATGTCCTCAGCTCCGTGCTGTGCACAGTATACCACCATGTCCTCAGCTCCGTGCTGTGCACAGTGTATCACCATTTCTCAGCTCCGTGCTGTGCACAGTGTACCACCATGTTCTCAGCTCCGTGCTGTGCACAGTGTACCACCATGTTCTTAGCTCCGTGCTGTGCACAGTGTACCACCATGTACCCAGCTCCGTGCTGTGCACAGTGTACCACCATGTCCTCAGCTCCGTGCTGTGCACAGTGTACCACCATGTCCTCAGCTCTGTGCTGTGCACAGTGTACCACCATGTTCTCAGCTCAGTGCTGTGCACAGTGTACCACCATGTACCCAGCTCCGTGCTGTGCACAGTGTACCACCATGTCCTCAGCTCCGTGCTGTGCACAGACAGTGTACCACCATGTCCTCAAATCTGTGCTGTGCACAGTGTACCACCATGTCCTCAGCTCCGTGCTGTGCACAGACAGTGTTCCACCATGTCCTCAGCTCCGTGCTGTGCACAGACAGTGTACCACCATGTCCTCAGCTCCGTGCTGTGCACAGTATACCACCATGTCCTCAGCTCCGTGCTGTGCACAGTGTATCACCATTTCTCAGCTCCGTGCTGTGCACAGTGTACCACCATGTTCTCAGCTCCGTGCTGTGCACAGTGTACCACCATGTTCTCAGCTCCGTGCTGTGCACAGTGTACCACCATGTACCCAGCTCCGTGCTGTGCACAGTGTACCACCATGTCCTCAGCTCCGTGCTGTGCACAGTGTACCACCATGTCCTCAGCTCTGTGCTGTGCACAGTGTACCACCATGTTCTCAGCTCAGTGCTGTGCACAGTGTACCACCATGTCCTCTGCGCACCCCCTCCATGTCCTCTACACCACACTCCATGTCCTCTGCACACCCCTCCATGTCCCCTGCACACCTCTCCATGTCCCCTGCACACCCCTCCATGTCCCCTGCACCCCCATTCATGTCCTCTGCACCCCCATCCATGTCCCCTGCACCACACTCCATGTCCCCTGCACCACACTCCATGTCCCCTGCACCCCCCTCCATGTCCCCTGCACCCCTCTCCATGTCCTCTGCACCCCCTCCATGTCCTCTGCACCACACTCCATGTCCTCTGCACCACACTCCATGTCCCCTGCACCCCCCTCCATGTCCCCTGCACCCCCCTCCATGTCCCCTGCACCCCCATCCATGTCCTCTGCACCCCCTCCATGTCCCCTGCACCACACTCCATGTCCCCTGCACCCCCATCCATGTCCCCTGCACCCCCCTCCATGTCCCCTGCACCCCCCTCAATGTCCCCTGCACCCCCCTCCATGTCCTCTGCACACCCCTCCATGTCTTCTGCACCCCTCTCCATGTCCCCTGCACCACACTCCATGTCCTCTGCACCCCCTCCATGTCCTCTGCACCCCCTCCATGTCCTCTACAACCCCCCTCCATGTCCTCTGCACCCCCTCCATGTCCCCTGCACCCCCATCCATGTCCTCTGCACCCCCTCCATGTCCCCTGCACCACACTCCATGTCCCCTGCACCACACTCCATGTCCCCTGCACCACACTCCATGTCCCCTGCACCCCCCTCCATGTCCCCTGCACCCCCCTCCATGTCCTCTGCACCCCCCTCCATGTCCTCTGCACCTCCCTCCATGTACCTTGAATAGTCAGTCCCATTCTTCTTGCCGGGTAAAATGTGGCTCCGCCCACCCGAGTCACATGTGCGTGACGTCATCACAGGTCCTGGCTGTTCCACCAGGCAACTGTACACTATCATCCCGCCGGCTGCCGCCTGCAATCAATCATGCTTTCTGCAGCAGCGTCCTGTGGCTGCACCACCACTCCGGCTCCTCTTCTGGACTGCTAGTGAGGTGAAGTGAGGTGGGTGGGCGCGATGGGGGGGAAGCAACACGGTCTCCTCCGCAGTGGGCCCCTCCTCCACTCTTCCAGCCGGCCTGTTAGCTGGCTGCTGCAGGCTGGGTGAGGTGGGCGGGCCGGATGATGACAGGGGGAGGAAGGGTATGAGGGGGGGGTATGAGGGGGCGGGGCTTACTACAACCGGCCGAGACGGGGCCGGAAAAAAAAAAAAAGAAAAAAAGAAAACATGCTGAGACTCCCGCCCCCCCCCCCCAGCCTCACATTGAATGCTGCAGGGTACTACTGCCAGGGCCCCTACCTACCACGAACCCTCCTTTCTGACAGGGGAACGGACATGCTGCTGGAGCCTCAGGGGCCCCCTAGCTGTTCGGGGCCCTGGTGCAGCTGCACCAGTTGCACCACGGTAGTTCCGCCCCTGGTTTAGTATAAGCTGATTCTACGTTTAATGCATCAAATAAAAGATCAGTTACATTATCGAAGATATCACCTAGTTCTTGAATCATTTGAGCATTTCTCATTGTTCCAAACATTACTCCTAGAAGTCCTGCCAGAACCTTTCCCCAGTTTAGCATACCATGGGGTATTGAATATATGTTTTTATCTGATTTTGATTCAATGTCTCTCTTTGCAAGCATATGCAGGGGAATATTCCTGTATGGGAATTCATTATTTTCCCACACCCACGTTGTTGGTTCCAACCTTGCTAAAGTACAAGATCCCTCTGTCCCTTTAGGAATCCATCTATAGGCCTTCTCCCCACAGACAATGTATATACCCTTTGGTAGTTCAAATTGATATTCAAATAACAGTGCCATAACTACAGACACCAGTCGTACAGTTTCACCAGGAGTCTTCTAAATCGGTGGTGACTGATTTGTAATATTGCAATGGCATACAATAAGGTTCAGATTTAACATCTATTGTCATTTCCAATGACTCATCACCAAGCTGGCCTTCCTCTGCTTCTGGATCTATGTGTATTGCTCCATGTTTTGTACAACTTTCAATATTACCATTTTCAAATTTATATGCAGTGGACCAGTAGCGTAGCTAGCGGGGGGGCAGGGGGGGCGAGCGCCCCGGGCCCCCCCGACATCAGGGGCCCATTGTCCGCCCCCTGGGGGGCCACCGTGCCCCGTGCTGCCAGCCGGCTGCCGTGCCGGCCGGAGAGGAGGGAGGACGCAGACGGGACTTCCTGTCTTGCAGTCTGCCCGCCCCTCCTCACCTCCTCCTTACAGCAGACGCACACGGCAGCCGCGGTAAGTCTGCAACGCCCCCCCAAGAGGTGTGTGAGAGAGGGGTGCTGAGGGTGTCAGGCTGTGCAAGGGTGATGAAGGATACAGGGAGGCTGGAGGATGGGATCTGCAGGGGGACAGAGGATGGGATCTGCAGGGGGACAGAGGATGGGATCTGCAGGGGGACAGAGGATGGGATCTGCAGGGGGACAGAGGATGGGATCTGCAGGGGGACAGAGGATGGGATCTGCAGGGGGACAGAGGATGGGATCTGCAGGGGGACAGAGGATGGGATCTGCAGGGGGACAGAGGATGGGATCTGGAGGGGGACAGAGGATGGGATCTGCAGGGGACAGAGGATGGGATCTGCAGGGGGACAGAGGATGGGATCTGCAGGGGGACAGAGGATGGGATCTGCAGGGGGACAGAGGATGGGATCTGCAGGGGGACAGAGGATGGGATCTGCAGGGGGACAGAGGATGGGATCTGCAGGGGGACAGAGGATGGGATCTGCAGGGGGACAGAGGATGGGATCTGCAGGGGATAGAGGATGGAAACTGCAGGGGATAGAGGATGGACACTGCAGGGAATAGAGGATGGAGAGCGCAGGAGGATGAAGAGCGCAGGAGGATGGAGGATAGAGAGCGTAGGAGGATGGAGAGCCCAGGAGGATGGAGAGCGCAGAAGAATGGGGACTGCAGGAGGATGGGGAGTGCAGGAGGATGGAGGACAGGGAATGCAAGAGAGGATGGAGGATGGAGAGCGCAGGTGGATGGAGCGTGCAGGAGGATGGAGGGTGCTGCAGGATGGTGGATGGGGAGTGCAGGAGGATGGAGAGCGCAGAAGGATGCAGCGTGCAGGAGGATGGAGGATAGAGAGCGCAGGAGGACAGAGAGCGCAAGAGGATGAAGAGCGCAGGAGGATGGAGCACACAGAAGGATGGCAGGAGGACAGAGAGCGCAAGAGGATGAAGAGTGCAGGAGGATGGAGCAAACAGAAGGATGGCAGGAGGACAGAGAGTGCAAGAGGATGAAGAGTGCAGGAGGATGGAGCACACAGAAGGATGGAGCGCGCAGGTGGATGGGGAGCGCAGGAGGATGGTGAGTGCAGGAGGATGGAGAGCGCTGAAGGATGGAGAGTGCTGAAGGATGGAGGGTGCTGGAGGATGGAGGGTGCAGGAGGATGGAGGGTGCAGGAAGATAGAGCATGGGGAGTGCAGAAGGATGGAGAGTTCAGGAGGAGAGTGGCCATTTGGCCCAATTCTTAGGGGCGGCAGCTGCGGCAAATTTTTCCACCGCCCAGGGCGCCACAAACACTTGCTACGCCACTTGGGGTGGCACGAGAATTCTCTGACAGCACCCCCCCCCCCCCCGCTCTTCACATGGGGGCCCTGGGTGCAGATCTCGCCCCCGGGCCCAGAGCAGGCTAGCTACGCCACTGCAGTGGACCAATTAGACATGTATATGTCTCTGAAGACAGGGTTGTTTATTACAATATTGACTTCCAGTGCTTACTAGTGGGGTAGCCTTTTTTATTGAAAAACTAATTTTTAAATTGTGTGTAGGTACATTCCCCAGGTATCTCTGACTTGTCTCTTGGCTTCCCCAAGACCCATCATTTTCTTTTAGCACAAAGATATCATGCTCCCTTTGGTTCCCTTCATTTGAAGTCAAATTAATCTGGAACAAGGGTTGTTTTGTCCACCCTGTTATGGGTAGGGGCACAGAGAGTTTGCTTTGTTGATCATTTAAATTTAAAGCAAACATCCTCCAACATTTTGGACCCATTAACTTTTTCTGAAATGGGGGTAACAAAATAAGGCATAGTTTTGGCTGCAATTGGCGCATGTGAACATATCCAACAATTTGAAAGATTTCAGGCTTTTGTTATATAATCATGGTACATAACAAGCTTATCATCCCATTGCTTTGGTGGTTCCTCATCCCAGTATGGATTACTTCGCTCAGCTACCTCCTTTTGTTGTAATTCTGCCTTTTGATATTGCTCAAATATGTCCCTTCCTCTATAATCACTTTCTATTATTGGAAGGGAGAGTGAGCGAAGCAATAAACAATACTCTCCTACTGCCATTATTTTAAACTTTGTGGAACGTCTTGCAGTGTGACGCGTGGATCCAGATGATCTTTCCTTCAACTTTCACTGAGGTTGGTGTAGTGAGTTGAACTTGGTATGGACCTTCAAATCTGGGATCCAAGCTTTTCCTCACGTGTTTCCGGATTGTCACCCAATCTCCAGGCTTCAAAGAGTGTGTGCCTTCCAAGGTGGAGGGGTCTGGAATAGAATTGAAAACACGTTTATGAATTTGATGTAGTACATTTTGTAAAGCTCATACATATGCAGTCATGTTAGAATTAGTGATGAGAGAGTACTAAAATGCTCGAGTGCTCGAAGCTCGGGCCGAGCATCCCGAGATACTGGTGTACTCTGCCCGAGTATCGAGCCCAATGTTATCCTATAGGAGACACGAGTATTTTTATGAAATGACTGCCGGCAGCATGTAGAAACCCTAAAAATGTCACAAAAGTCTCAGAAGAGTGCTCAAATGACATGACAACACCATGGGGAAGACCCCTGGAAGCATTTCTCACTCAAAAGTCACAGCTGTGAACAATCTTGTCCGAGTTTCACGCCAATTTTACGGAGTCACCAGAAAACCTTCCAAAATGACACCAAAATGAATATTCAGGGTGGAAATGTTAAGGGCACATACCGAATAGTGAGTTACAGCTGGTGTATGTTCCTTTTTGTGATTACATGAAAGATTTTACGTGAAAACATTGTGCGGCACTCCGATGACCCTGAGAAGAGACGTACATGAAGCCCTGTCTTGACATAATGTGCCCATTTTGAGGAACTGGGCCTATTGTAGTATTTTCCTTTGCCAGGGCAGTCCAAAATTGGGAGGTTCACCAATGCCCCTGGATAGAAACGTGCATGAGGGCCTGTAAACCTGAAGTGGGTGTATTGTAGTATAGCCCTTTGGCAGGGCAGCCAAAAATTGGGAGGCTCCACATTGTCCCAGGATAGAGACGTGCAGGAGGGCCTGTAAACCTGAAGTGGGTGTATTGTAGTATAGCCCTTTGGCAGGGCAGCCAAAAATTGGGAGGCTCCACAATGACCCATGCATACAGACATGCATGAGGGCCTGTAAACCTCAATTGGGTGTATTGTAGTATAGCCCTTTGGCAGGGCAGCCAAAAATTGGGAGGCTCCACATTGTCCCAGGATAGAGACGTGCAGGAGGGCCTGTAAACCTGAAGTGGGTGTATTGTAGTATAGCCCTTTGGCATGGCAGCCAAAAATTGGGAGGCTCCACATTTTCCCAGGATAGAGACGTGCAGGAGGGCCTGTAAACCTGAAGTGGGTGTATTGTAGTATAGCCCTTTGGCTGGGCAGCCAAAAATTGGGAGGCTCCACAATGACCCATGCATACAGACATGCATGAGGGCCTGTACATCTCAATTGGGTGTATTGTAGTATAGCCCTTTGGCAGGACAGCCAAAAATTGGGAGGCTCCACAATGACCCATGCATACAGACATGCATGAGGGCCTGTAAATCTCAATTGGGTGTATTGTAGTATAGCCCTTTGGCAGGACAGCCAAAAATTGGGAAGCTCCACAATGACCCATGCATACAGACATGCATGAGGGCCTGTAAATCTCAATTGGGTGTATTGTAGTATAGCCCTTTGGCAGGGCAGTCAAAAATTGGGAGGCTCCACAATGACCCATGCATACAGACATGCATGAGGGCCTGTAAATCTCAATTGGGTGTATTGTAGTATAGCCCTTTGGCAGGACAGCCAAAAATTGGGAAGCTCCACATTGTCCCAGGATAGAGACGTGCAGGAGGGCCTGTAAACCTGAAGTGGGTGTATTGTAGTATAGCCCTTTGGCAGGGCAGCCAAAAATTGGGAGGCTCCACATTGTCCCTGGATAGAGACGTGCAGGAGGGCCTCAAAACATTTTTCCCTTTGAAAAGGAGCGGGTCTCCTGATGTTGTAATGCCCATTCTAAAAGAATGGGCGAAAAAATTTACCACTGGGGGTATACCTGAAACAACAGCCTAACTATTGTAATGGTCATCATGGTGGCACATGAGGAGAAGGAGGAGCAGTCCAGCGATTAGCCAAAGTGCAGAACTGTGTACCCATGGGTGAGTGGAGGTACATGGCAAATTCCCATAACAAAATTTAAATTCAGTTGTCATTTGTTGGTGGTGTGGTGAAGTCTGGCCCAATCCAACCCTTGTTCATCTTGATCAGAGTCAGCCTGTCAGCATTTTCAGTTGACAGGCGGGTGCGTTTATCAGTAATGATTCCACCTGCGGCACTGAAAACACGCTCTGACAAAACGCTAGCGGCAGGGCAGGCGAGGACTTCCAAGGCGTAGAGAGCCAATTCATGCCACGTGTCCAGCTTGGAGACCCAATAATTGTAAGGCACAGAGGAATCTCGCAGTACAGTTGTTCGATCTGCAAGGTACTCCTTCAGCATCTGGCCAAACTTAGCATTTCTTGTGGCACTACCCCGCACCTCAGGTGCTGTGGTACGTGAGGGGCTGAGAAAACTGTCCCACATCGTAAAGACTGTTCCCCTACCTCTGGTGGATTGGACTTGTGCCCCTCTCGGCCGTACGCCTTGGTTGTCCACCGATTCCTGACCTATGCCGCTAGCGTTTTGTGAGGGGAATGATTTGCCTACTTCCGTGACTATGGCCTTCTGGAACTGCTGCATTTTGGCTGACCTCTCCGCCTCAGGAATGACAGACATAAAGTTCTCCTTGTAGCGTGGGTCTAACAGTGTTGCCAACCAGTACTGATTGTCGGCCAAGATGTTCTGAACGCGAGGGTCACGAGCCAGGCAGCTTACCATAAAGTCAGCCATGTGCGCCAGACTCTTAACAGCCATCACTTCAGTATCCAGACCAATACGATGACTGAACATGCTGTCCTCCTTCTCCTCCTCCTCCTCATCTCCCCTGTCCTCTGGCCAGCCACGCTGAATCGAGGGTATGACTGGTGTGCATGTCATATCCTCAATTTGGCCAGAGAGTTGCTCCATGTCTTCATCCTCCTCCTCCTCGTCATAGTCCTCCACTGCACGTTGTGATGAGATGAGGCTGGCCTGTGTGTTATCACCCACACCCACTACTATTTCTTGCTCCAAGTCATCGCGCTCCGCCTGCAATGCATCCTCTTTGTTTTTCAGCAGAGACCATTTTAGAAGGCAGAGTAGTGGTATGGTGACGCTAATAATGGCGTCATCGCCGCTCACCATCTTGGTGGAGTCTTCAAAATTTTGGAGGGTGGTACATAGGTCGGACATCCATCTCCACTCCTCAGATGTTATGTGTGGAGTTTGACCCATTTCCCGACGGCTTAGGTGATGCAGGTAGTCAACAACTGCCCTCTTCTGCTCACATATCCTGACCAACATGTGCAGAGTTGAATTCCAACGCGTGGGGACATCACACACCAGTCTGTGGGCTGTAAGACGCTAACGGCGCTGAAAGCCGGCAAGGCCGGCTGAAGCAGCAGGTGACTTGCGAAAATGTGCAGACAGACGGCGAAATTTTACCAGCAGTTCAGACAGCTCTAGGTATGACTTTATAAATCTCTGAACCACCAGGTTGAGCACATGGGCAACGCATGAAACATGCGTCAGCTGGCCTCGCCTCAAAGCTGCCACCAGGTTCCGGCCATTGTCACACACGACCTTTCCTGGCTTTAGGTTCAGAGGTGTGAGCCAGTGATCTGCCTGCTGTTTCAGAGCTGTCCACACCTCTTCTGCATTGTGGGGTTTGTCACCTATGCAGAATAGCTTCAGCACAGCCTGTTGCCGCTTCGCAGAGGCAGTGCTGCAGTGCTTCCAGCTTGGGACTGGTGTGGAGGGTACAGTGGATGAGGATGCGAAGGAGGAGGCTGAGGAGCATGACATTCCGGAGCTGTAGAGTATCGGTGAAACCCTGACAGAGGTAGGGCCTGCTATCCTTGGTGTGGGAAGGACGTGTTCCGTCCCTCGCTCAGACTGGGTCCCAGCCTCCACAATATTAACCCAGTGTGCCGTCAAGGAGATGTAGTGGCCTTGCCCAAAAGCACTTGTCCACGTGTCTGTGGTTAGGTGAACTTTGGCTGAAACAGCGTTGTTCCGGGCACGTGTGATTCTTTGGGACACGTGGTTATGCAATGCGAGGACGGCACATCTGGAGAAATAGTGGCGGCTGGGGGACCGAGTAACATGGGACAGCAGCCCCCATTAGGTCGCGGAATGCTTCCGTCTCCACCAGCCGGAAAGGCAACATTTCTAGCGCTATGAGTCGCGAAATATTAGAATTGAGGACAGTGGCATGTGGGGCGTTGGCAGCGTATTTGTGCCTGCGTTCATAGGTTTGCTGAATGGATAATTGAACGCTGCGCTGGGACAAGGACATGCTTGATGGTGGTGTTATTTGTGCATGGGCAACTTCAGGTGCAGGGCCGGAGGCTTGTTCGCGGCCAGCATGGACAGGGGATTGGCTCGCACGCACAACACGCGAAGACGTAGCAGTGACATCAGCAAGCACCACTCCTCGACTCTGTTGTACTTCCCACAAAGTCGGGTGCTTGGCTGACATGTACCCCTGCTGATACTAGCATGGCAGGTGTTGCAAATGGCCTTTTTAGAGTCATCTGGAGCCAACTTAAAAAACTCCCAGACTTGGGAAGACCTAACATTTGCACAGGCACCTTGAGTCGTGTTGTTGTTCCGGGGAACGGTTGCCTGCCTTCTGCCTGTGGACACGACCCTGCTTCGTACTGCCTGTTGGGATGCTACGCCTCTCTCCCCCTGTGCACTGCTGTCCTTGCTCTGCATATCCTCCTGCCAGGTTGGGTCAGCTACTGCATCATCCACCACGTCGTCTTCCTCTTCTGCACCCTGATCCTCCTCCTGACTTCCTGGCAATTGTGTCTCATCATCGTCCACCCCTTTTTGAGACACGTTGCCAACATTCTGTTCGTGAGAACGTGGCTGCTCAAATATTTGGGCATCTGTACATACCATCTCCTCATCACCCACTTCAACAGGAGCTGGCGAGAGGCCAGATTCTGCGAATGGATACGTGAACAGCTCTTCCGAGTGTCCAACTGTGGGATCAGTAATGTCCGTGGACGTGTACTCGGCCTGGTGGTAGGAAGGAGGATCCGGTTGGGATATGTGCGGTGCAGTATCACGGCTACTGACACTTGACGGTGTGGAAGACAGGGTGTTTGTGGAGGTGCCCATCTGACTTTAAGCATTATCCGCTATCCAAGTAACAACCTGTTGACACTGGTCTTGGTACTGCTGCGGGCCCCAAGAATTTGGGACAGGACGTGCGAGCGAGTACATGTGCCACTTTGTTGTTGCGAAATTAGTGCTTACACACGACCTCGGCCTCTGCCTGCACCACCATCACGTCCACTTCCATGTTCCTTGCCAACGCCCTTGCCAACGCCCTTGCGCATTTTGCCTGTATACAGCGACAACAGTCTGATGACTGTTCAGGTCACAGGAGAGTAGGATTTTAGTCTCTAACCTGTATCAAGGTAGTAAGTACAACAGTCTGGTGACTGTAATGGTCACAGGAGAGAAGGATTTTAGTCCCTAACCTGTATCAAGGTAGTAAGTACAACAGTCTGGAGACTGTAATGGTCACAGGAGAGAAGGATTTTAGTCCCTAACCTGTATCAAGGTAGTAAGTACAACAGTCTGGTGACTGTAATGGTCACAGGAGAGAAGGATTTTAGTCCCTAACCTGGATCAAGGTAGTAAGTACAACAGTCTGGTGACTGTAATGGTCACAGGAGAGTAGGATTTTAAGTCCCTTACCTGTATCAAGGTAGTAAGTACAACAGTCTGGTGACTGTTCAGGTCAAAGGAGAGAAGGATTTTAGTTCCTAACCTGTATCAAGGTAGTAAGTACAACAGTCTGGTGACTGTAATGGTCACAGGAGAGTAGGATTTTA